>CM021109.1:629423406-629525528 GCA_007115665.2 Sequoiadendron giganteum
CCCTCTCTCCCTCCCTCTCTATCTCCATCTCTCCAACTCCCTCTCCCTTCTTCTCTCCCTCTTTCTCTCCCACTCCATATCCCTCACACTCTTCCACTCTCCCTCTCTCCCTCTCCCTCCCTCTCTCCTCTCCCTTCCTCCTTCCTCCTCCTAATCCCTCTCCTCTCCCAATCCCTCCTCCTCCTCCTTATTATCCTCCCTCCCTCCTCTTTTCTCCTTATTTCTCCTCCTCCCTTTTTACTCTCCTCTCTTTCTCTCCCACTATTCTCTTTCTAATCCCTTCTCCATTCTCTCCCTATTCCCCTCTTCTCTCTCCATTCCTCCTCCCTCTCTTCTCTTCTTTCTCTCTCTCTCTCTCTGCCTCTCCCTCTCTGCCTCTCCCTCCCTCCCTGCTTGCCTCTCTCTCCCTCCCTCCCTCTCTCTCCCTCTTTCTCTCCTACTCTCTCTTTCTCTCCCACTCTTCCTCTCTCCTCTCCCTCCCTCCCCCACTCTCTCTTTCTCTCCCACTCTCCCTCTCCCTCTTTCTCTCCCACTCTCCCACTCTCTCCCTCCTTATCTATCTCCATCTCTGCCACTATCTCTTTCTAACCCTCCTCCCTCTCCCTCTCCCTTCCTCGCTTCATCCCTCCCTCTCTCTCTCTCCCTCTTAGACAAAGAGGGATAAAATAAATATATTAAGAAAACCATCATGTAATGCGTGTGTAGTTTGAAGAATTAGAGTTGCTACGATTTTAGGAAGAAATAACGCGATCACATTATAACGCGAGAATGTTTTGTATTCCACTAAAAATGGTAAAAAACTGAATATACCTGTGATGTCAAGGCCCATAGTCTACATATTCTCCTGGTTCTATGTGTGCTCCGATAAAAAATAGCCTTTTGATGATGTTGTGAAGTGTGCAAGCATGTTTTTCACATTCCATCACCTTTTCCATGATCATTCTACCACCTTTGCATGAAATAGAAGAGTTTCGACATTGAAAGACATATAATATCAATTGAAGTTTGAATTCCATTGAAAACTGATATACAATTGAAGTTTGGAGGGGAACAAGCTTTTGAACAGGTCAAATTGTTGTGGATTTTAAAGAAAGAAGAAGCTAAGCCTACAATTGGGTTGAACTCCTCCATTTGAAAGTCTGGTTTTTAAGGTATGTGAAGTCTTTACACATTTTCTTTCATTCTATTATGGCTTGCTTTCAGTTTTGTTTGTCATTATAACCTTACATTGTCAATGCACATTTTAAACCTCCTAATGATTCCCATACATGGAAAATGTCTTTAATGAACCTCTTATGACATGGAGATACCCAAAATTGAATCAAATTTCAAAATGGAAGCATAGATTGTCAAGGTGCTCCTGCACCACAAACTTATCAAACACTCACAATGCCATTACACTCATTATGATTGTAATTTACATGATATTTATCTTATTTCCCTTCAAAATAAACTCCCCCAATGTATCTAACTATTTTTGTAACTTCTTAACTAACTTATCTCTTCACAACTTTGCCAAAAAATGCAATTTTTTGCAAATGTCCATGCTTCCATTTTGAGCCTATATTCCAATCATGGCATGCCATGTTACCACTTTTATTTAAGGTATTCTGGATTGAAAAGCATCATGTCACATTTTTCTATGCTAGGTTAAATTTTGTATAGGATGATTGTAAGTATTATTTGAATGAAGCCTTGAATGGATACATTTTTTAGGAACTAATATTCATCTCATTACTATGGTACAAATAAAATTATCCACCATGCCCAATAAAAAGACAAAGAGGAAACTAACAAACGAAGAGAATGAAACCTTCAAAGAAAAGGAGAGAGTTCGGGTGGTGGCATATCGTGAAAAGAAGAAATTGGAAACGATTAACAAAAACAAGCCAATCGAAGAGGAACCTCAACCATCAAAAAAATAATGAGAATTGGAAACACAAAAGGAACAAATGCGAAAGCATCATCGTAAGACATATTCAGATATTGTAGTTGGAGACACACCCTCTACGACAAGTGAATATGAAGGGACACCATTAAGCACAAGCAGAGATGGAGGGACACCATCTAGCATAAGTGAATATGGACGAACAATATCTAGTGAAAGTGAATATGGAGGGACACCATCTACCTCAAGTGAATATTGTTGGACACCATCCAACACATCTCAAGTTGAGAGTACATCATCACTCGGATTTGATGAAGAAGGTATGCCATCATCCCCATGTGAACCTCAAGGTATGTCTTCTTCTCCACCCTCGATCGAAGGTACACAATCTATCCCACCTCAATTAAATATTGATGAAATTCCTAATGTTGATATGTATGTATCTAGGAGAACACCACCTATAATTTTACGTAGAAAGCCAAAGTATTTGATTAATATTGATGATGATATTTTGCAGCACATAGAAGGTAAGATTTCAACACACACTTGTAGAAGATATGTTGATAAGATTTGGGAACGATTCTTTGAAAGACTAAATGAGACTACAAGATGTCAACTATTTGTTGAAATGGTGCGGGGTGTAAACTATAGGAACATCATGAAGACTCTTGGGTTGAGAACATCAAATGCATCGAGTGAAGACACTATTGTGAATAATCTAATGGATGCTTATGAGAGTGTGGGTAAGACCTCACACTCAAAGGATAGTAATGTCACCTGACGTGTCATTACATCGAATTTGGTAAGATATCAAACAAAGAGATCTCGTCTCATTAAAAATACGAGTGAACACATGAGAATTAGTAGAAAAACTTTATCAAGAGCCATTCAAAGGTGGCAAATAATTGAGGACAATGATTCAAATGAATTATGGGAATTATCAGGGAGACTGTCACGAAAAGATAAAGAAGTTGTCAAAGCCTTGAGAACACTAATTGAAGATTATTGGAAGAATAACACAAGGCCATCTTTGAATCAAATGGATGTGGTAAGAAGGAGAATTGGTAGTCGGAATCGTGAGCCACATCCAAAGCATTTTTTGGATATGTCTCAAACCCAATTTTTTCAAAAATTTGAAAATGATTATCCTCAAATTAGTATTTCTCAAATATTTTTTGAAATTCTTAAATCTTTTTATGTCAAGATAAATCATACATGCACTACTTGATGCTGTAGACTACATATTGAATTTTCTAACCATTATGATGTTTATAGTTCTATATGTGTAGATTTGCATACTAACGATGTTTTGCAGGATTGTGGCATAGAAGCCCCACTAAAATCTTCAAGAGAGTTCTTATCAATTTTTTTTATGTGAAATAGAGGATGGCCAGATATTCTACAGGACAACATGCTTGGATGGTTCATGTGAGCGTTGCGGTGGCTTCCAACGTATGCCAGTATGTTAACATATGGAAAGCACAGATGAGGTGGGAAAAAAACTAGAAGAGTTCAGGAAGTATAAAATAGTGGCATATGCTACAAAATATGGGTCTCAAGCAAAAAGGTGTGATTTGGTTATTGAGAAGATTCCAGTGTACCAGTTTATGTCCATGTTTCATCGCAATATACTGTCTGAGTATGCAATGCATACCCATAGAGCCTTATGGTTGGACACACAATTCAAGCTATGCAAGGACACCTTTCCAGTTGGAAGCATAGTATCAGTGGTTGACTTTGCAGAGAACTACACTCTACAACCACAACATGAGGTACAGTCACAATAATACAACTCCACAGGGGTTTCGATATTTGTGCATATAGCATTCATTCATGCATCTAATAGTACAAATGACCAAAGGAAGGTATTGAGGGAGTGCCAATTTTACATTAGTGATGATCACACACATTCTCTAGAGTTCATGCAAGGTTTCTTCCAAATCTTCTACAGTGGTTTGGCTTAGAGGGGCATAAAATATGACCGACATATAATATGGTTTGATAATTGTGCAACACAGTTCAAGAAATCACGCATGTTCTACTAGTTGTGCAAAATGCATGTAATTATAGGTGTTCAACATATGTGGAACTTTTGTGAGGCCAAACATGGAAAGGGGGAGCATGATGGTGTAGGAGCATGCATGAAAAGAGCATTAGCACGAGAAGAGTTAAAGTATAAAGACAGTGCAAAGTTGACCAATGCAAAATCAATTGTCAAGTGGTGTAATGCTTCGATGGATCTAGGTAATGAAGGCACATCTTCAGTTCATAGATTTTTTTGGTTGATGGATGATACTAACATTGCACCATATGAGGAATTTTGTACATTAATAGGATCGAGTGAGGTACACTCTTTCCTTAGCTCAAATTCAGGTTCATGGAGTATTGATACACAAAATATGGCATTATTTTTTTCTTCATGTACAATGCAAGCCTAGAATGATTGTGAGTAAGGGGAGTGGGTTGACATATGGTTGACAAGTTATCTTAGCCCAGTTCACGTATCGCCCTCTAACGACATTGGAACTGACACTGATGGAATCATTGGTCGACTTTGACAACGCATCGGATCTAGTTCAACTAGGTGATATATCTACTTGCTCAATTGTTGAACATATCATTATCTTACTTTGTACTGTATTCATAATGTTGACAAATTTTATGATATTTCTGCACATATCAATGCAGGGCATGTTTATGCAATTATTGTAGATGAAGACAATGAAGAGGGAACACAATATTACTTGTGTCATTGTGTTGAGGCCAAAAAGAAATTGGAGGCCCCAGTTATAGATGGAGAAAAAATTGAATACCCTACAGGCTCAGTTGTGGTTACTAGAACATGGCTTAGAAGGTACCCACATTCAAGTGTTAAACATTGGCTATTTTAGGACTTTGACACACATCATAAGATTCTTCATTGCTCGAACCTTGTCATGGAATCCAATGTTTGTTTGACCAAATATGGGGGTAGACCTTTGAAGAAGACCTTGTGGAAGGTCTGTGAGTTTGACCATGAGGCAATACTTGACACAATAAAGAGTAGAGCAGACCCAGATGGTTCGTTGGATTAATTTGTAAGTATATGCACATTGGTTCTTATTAATTTATACTTGTATGCATATTAATTTGTTTGATGCCAATGCTATCATCTTCTTTTACTTTGCATATTTGTATGTAACATACTAAATAGTGATTGGTGTCCCCTTGCAAAAAATGCAGATATATGAGCCATCCAAGAGAATGTTAGCCAAAAAAGCAATGCAACATCCTTATTTTGATGATCTTGAAAAATCTCAATCATGATTTTAAGCCATTAGAAAAGTGTGTGCAAAGCTTGGTGAGGGACTTTCAAGTTATTCATTTGAAGTTAACCTTATCATGAGCATCTATGATGTAGATATTATAAGAGCATCTAAAATTTCAACTTACTCTATTCATGAGAGGCGTTGTGTGCAATAGCTATGTTGGAATTCCCAGTGAAGATGTATGACCAGGAGTGACTAAGTTGTGAGACCTTCATGCCTATTTGTAAGTGCCTTCCATCTATTTTTATTTCATTTCCATTTTGGATGCTCTTTCTTTTTCTCTTTTACTTTTGCGTATTTGTAAGTAAACTACTAAAAAATGATTGATCTCTCATTGCAAAAAATGCTGATTTATGAGCTATCAAAGAGAATCTCAACCAAAAAATAAATGAAACATCCTTATTTTGATGATCTTGACTCTCAATTTTTATTTCAAGCCATTATAAAAGAGCGTGTGAAGCTTAGCGAGGGAATATGAAGTTACTCAATTGAAGTTAACCTCATAATGAGCACCTATGATGTAGAAATTTAAAGAGAATCTCGAATGTATGAGTGAAATTGTAAAAGATTTGTGAGAAAGAAGTAACTAAGGCATTGTAATGAGATTTAAATACATAATGAGATTTACTCAAGTATTGTAATTTTAGAGTTCATGTTTGGTGCACACCTTCTTCTGTAAATGCCTTCAATAGGCAAAATTGCAAAATTTGAACTTTGAAATGTAAACAATGTGAAAAAGTTCATGTAAAGGTCATATGTTATATATGCAAAGTATCAAAGAGTTCATTAGGTGATTAGAGAAGTGATATAAAGCATGTAAGGTCGAATTAGGATGTTTTAGGTGTGTGTGTGTTTATTTGTGCAGGGGAATTCAAGAAACAAAAGAACATACCTATAAAAATTCAAGAACCCCCTTAACTTGTTGAGGCAGAAATCATCATGTATCCAAACCCTCAGATCCACAATTTGTCTTAGGACAAACTCACTCCACCATGCCAAACCTACAACCTTATTTTATGCTAGTATAAGGAGGGTTTATTGAAAGGAATGGTTCCACACTTTACTAGAACATGCCACCACCTCATACCTTCTTAAAATCACCTAAAAAAACTCAAAAGACAATCACACAACCTCTACATGCAATATTTTATCAAACCCTAGGGTGAAACCTCATTTTTCATGCCCTTTTCCATCAAAATCTATAGGGGAAGCAACACAAACCCCATAAAAATTATTCCATTTCACATAGAAATTTATCGTCTAATCCAAAAAGATCATGTTGGGCCCTTCTAGAAAAACCTCTCTCAGTATTGGCTATCTCAGAGTGGTTTTCCCGTGGTGGCAGATTTTCACTTGATGGAAAAAGTGTCAAATTCAAGTTGTGCAAAGTTGCAAAGTGGTGCAACTTTCACTCTGCAGCTCGTGTGATGAAACTAATTGCTCCAAAATGTATGAATAGGTATTTTTATGCTAGGAATGGTCCTCTTTTGCACCGAAACATGCGGAATCGCTCTGAGCTATGTTCCATCGGATTGATCCATTAAGGGTCCAAAGTGCAAAATGGTTGCAAACTTCAGCATGCTATTACTCGGATACCGTGATGCTTAGAAAATTCTCATATAATCCTAAAATATCGCATTGGGCCCCTCTACAAAAACCTCTCTCGGTTTTGGCTATCTCAGAGTGGTTTTCCAGTGGCGGCAGATTTTCACTTGATGGAAAAAGTGTCAAATTCAAGCTATGCAAAGTTGCAAAGTGGTGCAACTTTCGCTTTGCAACTCGTGTGACCAAACTAACTATTCAAAAACTTATGAATAGGTATATTTATGCTAAGAATGGTCTGGTTTCACACTGAAACACGTGGAATCGCTTCAATCTACGTTCCACCAGATCGATCCCTTAAGGGTCCAAAGTGCAAAATGGTTGCAAAATTCAGCATGTTATTACTCGGATACCGTGATGCTTATAAAATTTTCATTTGATCCTACAAGATTGCGTTGGGCCCCTCTACAAAAACCTCTCTCAGTATCGGCTATCTTGGAGTGGTTTTCTCGTGGCGGCGGATTTTCACTTGATGGAAAAAGCGTCAAATGCAAGCAGTGCAAAGTTGGAAAGTGGTGCAAATTTTGCTTTGCAACTCATGTGACCAAGCGGAATGGTCCAACGTGTTTGAATAGGTATGTTTATTATAGCATGGTCCTCTTTTGCACTAAAACATGTGAAATCACTCTGAGTTATGTTCCATCGGATCAATCCCTTAAGGGTCCAAAGTGTAAAATGGATGCAAACTTCAGCATGCTATTAATTGGATACCGTGACACTTAGAAACTTCTCATCTAATCATACAAGATTGTGTTGGGCCCATCTACAAAAAATCTCTCGGTTTTGGCTATCTTAGAGTGGTTTTCCCGTGGCGGCGGATTTTCACTTGCTGGAAAAAGTGTCAAATTCAAGCTCTGCAAAGTTGCAAAGTAGTGCAACTTTCGCTCTGCAACTCGTGTGACCAAACTAACTGCTCTAACGCATTTGAATAGGTATTTTTACACTAGGCATGGTCCTCTTTCACACCAAAACACACGGAATCGTTCCGAGCTATGTTCCACGGATCGATCTCTTAAGGGTCCAAAGTGCAAAATGGTTATAAACTCAGAATGATATTACTCAGATACCATGATGCTTAGAAACTTCTCATCTAATTCTATAGGATCATATTGGGTCCATCTACAAAAACCTCTCATTTTTGGCTATCTCAGAGTGGTTTTCCCATGGCGGAGAATTTTCACTTGATGGAAAAAGTGTCAAATTCAAGTTGTGCAAATTTCGCTCTGCAACTCGTGTGATCAAACTAACTGATCCAACATGTCAAAATAGGTATTTTTATGCTAGGAATGGTCTTTTTTTCCACTGAAACACACAGAATCGCTTCGAGCTACGTTCCACTGGATTGATCCCTTAAGGGTCCAAAGTGCAAAATGGTTGCAAACTTAGCATGTTGTTACTCGGATACCGTGATGCTTAGAAAATTATTGTTTGATCCTGTAGGATCACATTGGGCTCCTCTAGAAAAACCTCTCTCGGTTTTAGCTATCTTGGAGTGGTTTTCCTGTGGTGGCAGATTTTCACTTGATGGATAAAGCGTCAAATGCAAGCAGTGCAAAGTTGCAAAGTGGTGCAAATTTCGCTCTGAAACTCATGTGACCAAGTGGATTGTTCCAATGCATTCGAATAGGTATTTTTAAGCTAGGAATGGTCCTATTTTGCACTGAAACACACAGAATCGCTCTGAGCTATGTTCCACCAGATTGATCCCTTAAGGGTCCAAAGTGCAAAATGGCTGAAAACTTCAACATGCTATTAATCAGATACCATGACACTTAGAAAATTATCATCTAATCCTATAGGATTGAGTTGGGCCTATCTACAATAACCTCTCTCGATTTTGGCTATCTTAGAGTGGTTTTCCCGTGGCGGCAGATTTTCACTTGATGGAAAAAGTGTTAAATTCAAGTTGTGCAAAGTTGAAAAGTGGTGCAACTTTCACTTTGCAACTCGTCTGACCAAGCAGATTGTTCCAACACATCTGAATAGGTATTTTTACGCTAGACATGGTCCTATTTTTCACCTAAATATGCAGAATCGCTTTGAGCTACGTTCCACCGGATCGATCCCTTAAGGGTCCAAATTGCAAAATGGCTGCAAACTTCAACATGTTATTACTCAGATACTGTGATGCTTAGAAACTTCTTGTCTAATCCTACAAGATCATGTTGGGCCCCTCTACAAAAACGTCTCTTAGTTTTGGCTATCTCGGAGTGGTTTTTGCTGGGGTGATGGATTTTCACTTGATGGAAAAAGTGTCAAATTCAAGCTATGCAAAGTTGCAAAGTGGTACAACTCTCATTTTGTAATTCATGTGACCAAACTAACTGATCCAACATGTCCCAATAGGTAGGTTTACACTAGGCATGGTCCTCTTTCTCACCCAAACATGTGGAATTGATCCAACTTGCGTTGAAACGGCTTGATCCCTTATGATGGCATGCAAAACACCAAAACACTGGAAAAGAGAAACATACAAATGACGGTTGAGAAGTTTGAGTATTCCACACAAAAAACGTATGATCATTGGTGCAGAGCACCTTGTTCCTCCATTTGATGAAGAAGGTCTAGTTCAGTGGTTTTAGTGATTATCTAATGGTGAATAGGTTTTTGTGGGTATTTTGAGCATGCTTTGTCTTGAATAAGCTCAATTAAGACCATTAGGTATGTTTGAGGGTGACTTTTTGTTCTAGTGATAAAAAATGTGAAAATTTCAATCTTGCACTAGAAGTTGTCTTTGTAGCCTTTGAAGGATATTTTTTGAATTTGTATATGATTGTGAAAGAATGGAGTTTTGTGAATGTAATAAGGCTATTTGTATTCCATTTGTGTTGGTTTAGAGGTCATTATATGTACTCATTAGGTTGGAGGATTCTAAAGTTACAAATTTGTAAGTTGCTTAAAGAAACAAATTTGAAATGCAATGGTTACTTGTTTTGAAAGTTGGTTTTTAGTTACTTGAGGGCATGGATCAGTTAGAGAAGGGTGTAAAACACTATGTAAATCCTTGAGAGGCTCAAATGGAGGTTTTTGATGAAATTTTGGAGAAAATCTAATAAGAATTATTCACATTGTTCACTTTTTTTTAGATTTTTGATACAAAATTGTTGATCCCGTACTTGGTATGACCTCCAAATTTTAGATAAATAATATATTGATTTTTTTTTATGAATCATTTCATGGAATTCCAATTGAAAACTTTGTTTTTTTCTTTTAGATAAAGTTGTTTAGCATCAATCAATTAATATTCAAGACAAATCATGAAGGACAACAATGATCAATGCTAGGGCTAACCAATTAATAATTATACATGTGAATAATTCAAGAATGTACATGTCAATAAGGGAAGCACAAGTACTCAAAAACATGTAAGCCTCAAAAAGTATACACATGAATACATAGTATACACAAATTAATACAAGGTATATGCATGAATACAAGGTATACGCAGGAAAACACGTAAGCCACAAAGTATACATTTGAACACACATAAATCACAAAGTATAAATATAAGTTGTAAAGTATACACTTGAATACATGTAACTCATATCTATTGAACCATCAATTTAGAATGCGAATATGGATAGGCATCGATAAAAGATATTTGTATTAACCAAATAGCCATGTAGGCATACATCAATATATGTCGGTATAAGTATGAAATATATGTACAAAATAGCCATATAGGCTTATGAGAATCCCATATAGGCATGCAATGTCAAATATGTCCAATACAAATATGTACAAAACTGCCATGTAGGCATACAACAAAGGGCTCTGAAATCAAAATTCATTGCTCTCCATGCCCTAGAAATAAATTATTTCCCTTTCCTTTTTGATCAGATGGAGATAGGTCTGTCACTCATTTTTGCTACGCTCGAGGAGTGCTCCTGCTACTCCTAGTGTTTAGTTCATGGTGATTTTTTAACTATTACAATAAGAAGTAAAGACATGAATATATAGAAATTACATTATAGAAAATGATATATTTGACAAAATAATCACTTACCACCATCTCATGATCTCTCTCCATGGGAGAAATATTCTCACTCCATGCTCAAGCATGCTCAAGCCCTGTATAAACCATACAAATAGAAATTAAACTATGCGAATCAATAATGGTTTGATTTTTCACTAACTAACATCTATAACAACAAATGTAAATTGAAAGTTACTAATTTTCCTCATACCTCTCCTGTCAGAGCCATCGAGGATTATATAGCAGATGACACACCAATATCCATTTCCCTCATCACATTCATAGGTGTTTCAGCTTGCATCATCTGAAAATAAAACAACAAATTATTCAGTTACGTAATCAACGATGTGCATATAAACTACAAAAATCTATTAAGTACTTGATTCATTAATTAAAATCTTTATTCTATTACCTCCATGTAGATTTGAGTAAATCCACCACCACTAGGAAGTGTTCCATCGGAACCTCCAATATTAATCTTTTCAACATCCAAAATCGCATATTAAATTACCATTCATAAAATAATACTATTAACATGCAATAAATTCATAATTTTTTACTAGTTACATACCCCAGCAATAGGTGTATTGCATAAATAATTTGGTGGGGGGCTATTGTATCTAGTCTTATAACCGTGACCCTGCAATTTTATTAAAATCATAAAAAAAATTTAGTTAGTCTTGCATTTCAAAATCGAAATTTAATAAATTAAATTCAATGAAAATGCACCATCTTTTACCTGAATATCAATGCCATATGCCTCGTGAAAAATTTCATCTACCCTCTCCATCTCCATAGCTATAGATGGATCCTGCGTACCAGTCTCCTAAGTTTTGGTGGGGTTATATGAACAAGTAGCCCCGCAAGATTGACACACATGTGTTCAATGACCACCACTCGAAGACTCCCTTGAATGGTGTTGTAGAATAGGGTTGGTATGATGGATGACACTCTGGGTCAAAGTGTTGATCACGTACAATGTATCTACATCAACACTTTCCTTCACAGCGGAAGGCATAACAAAATGCTCATGAGGTGGCCTAGTGAGAGCTCGTCTACCTTGCCACGTAGGATTCAACTATGCACCAGGTCTATCTTGAGCTGACCCCCCACCTCTCCCCTGGAAATCCCTCATATCAAAATAATTTGAGATTTTGTTCAATATGAACTCACTGTATATTTTCCTAAGGAGATATTACAGGACCTCACAATTGTTGCATGGTGGGTAATCGAAGACCATGTACCACCTATCATAAAACTGGTCCCTAATCTATTGGTGGTGACACCAATGGATGAGAAACCTCTTCGCATTGAGGGTAAGATTTTGATTTGTGCGTGGGTCGGTGAATAATGAGCACAAATCACCTTTTTCAATTTTTTAAATCCTTTACATCTTTGTATGATAGTTTATTTGCATAATAATCCCTAGCTGCTTGCCTCTTATCTTGCCATCTAGTTATTTGTTTGTTAATTGAATCTACATTTTTTACCATATCTTTCAATGAATTTTCTAGGGTCATTCTTTCTACGGTTGAACCATTTGGATCACTCAACCTATTGATCAAATCCATAATTTGTTTTTGGTTGTTCTCAATTTCACTCATTAAATTTTGTTGAGTGCTAGGAGGGAGTTGAGTGATTGGTGGAGGAGGTTGTTGTTGTGGTTGATTTTGATCTTGAGGATTTGGTTGGTCTTCCTGTTGAGGATCTTGAGGGTTTGCAGGTTGATTTGCATCTCCTAAAAATTAAAACAAATATATATCAAATTCAACCTAAAACTAACTAATTCAAAACAAAAACCACAAAATCCTTACCTCTCACATCTCCTCCTCATCATGGCACCATCATTGCGAAGAAATAGAAATTGTTGGTGATTTTTTTTATTGAATTTCTCCTCCTAGAACACGAGCGCATAACTATGGGGGTTTTGGCTGCGGTTGCAAGAAAAAAAAAGTTGAAATAACAATGACAGGTTTTCACTTTTTTTTTTGCTTTCAACAAGCAATAATGCACATGCGTTATAACGCGCTCATGTTATTTCTTTTCAAAAGTTTTTTGAAAGGTTTCCATGGAATTTCTACCCATTTCCATGCACCTGCCCATACATGAAAGGTGATCAACTAGCCAAAAGAGAACGAAAAGTGACATAGGAGGAGAAGGCTACCTAACCCCTTACCCCCACTTAGTGTAGGACAAGGATGAGCCAAATAGGATGAGAATAAGTATTAGTGAGAGGAATCAGGTGCTTCAACACAAGGAAGAGCACCAAAATCCTTGAGATGTTTAATTTTTTTGCTTAAAGCCTTACATTTGTTAGTACAATGACCATGAACTCTATGATATGCACAAAATGAATTAGACTTGTAGTAAAAATTCTTTTGTGTTTTTGGAGGGAGAGATATCAAGCGATCCTGGAGGAGTCTCAACAAGATACTCTCTTGATCAACAATAAAATATGTTCCTTTATTTTGTGTCAAAGATATCTCTTGCTTAGTACAAGATGTCATACTTACACAAGACTCTTTAGATTATGAGATTTTTTTCTTTGCTTTATAGGAGGGTGTAAAATCTAATGAATTCAAATCATTAGTGTTTCGCGTGATGACATTGGCATTAATTGAGGATTTATTTGTTTATTTTATTTCTTGCAAAAGATAAAAATCAAGACCACTAGTTTCTATCACTTCAGGATGCACTACTGTTAAAGTTGGCATAGAATAATCTTTTGTAAGAGTGTTGATGTTGAGTGAAGGTTTGTTTGTGTCTTTCGAGGGACAATAGCCAAGACCACTAGTATTTTATTTCATGTTAGGCTCGATAGGGACATAGATACCTTGTTCTCTAGCACCGAATCCTTTTCCACTATATCCAAGTTGTTTCATATGTTCATAATATTTTACATAAAGCTTCTTCATCTCTTTAGGATTTGGTGGCTGTTCATGGTTGAGTTCATCAAATTTTGTTGTGTAATTTGTTGTATTTTTTTCTAAAGTGGTTGAGGTGGATGCTTTTGAAGGGTCTTCCAATTTTTGTGTTGAAATTTTCACTTTTTCTTTTCCCTTTTCAGAGTCTTTGTGTATGATCTTGTATTCTCCCATGAATGCTGGTTCAAAGTCTAAGGAACCCCAATAATCATCTAATAGATTTGTGACTTCTTCAATGTGTTATTCTTTGTCTTTCTATTGTACGGGTTCTACTTGTGTAGTTGGTGTCAATGTTGCTAAACAATTGTTCTTGTTTTTCTCAATGTTCAAACAACTGTTTGGTTCAAGATTAGCTTCGAGAATGTACACTTTGTTGTTGTAGACATACTTCATTATACGATGAAGAGTATAAGACACCCCATTCATTGCATGAATCCATGATTTTCGTAAAAGAATATTATATGAAATATCATGAGGCATAACATGGATTGGTGTCTCTAATGTGGCCTTTCCAGTTGTAATATGTAAACTGATCACACCAAGCGGTTTTTTTCCAACATTGTCAAATCCACTAATATATAAAGAGGATGGTTGAATTTTTTATTTTTCTATTCCAAGCCTATCCAAAAGGGATACACTACACACATTAAGGGTGGAGCCATTATCAGCAAGGGTTCACTTTATCCATTTTCTATTGTATATAGCTATTATCATGAAAGCCTCATTTTGTTTTTACACTTCCAAAGGGGGAGTTCACTTTGGTGGAAAACAATGTTGGCATTTATTCCTTGGATCATGGCTGCTATGTCATTCAGTTGTGCATTGGAAGGGATAGGAACTTGTTGCAAGGATATTTTAATCATGTTATGGTATTGAGGGGATGCTTGAATAAGGTCCCATAAGGATAGCTTAGCAGGAGTATTATTTAGTTTTTCGATAAGATCATACTCCTTTCCATGAGGATGACTTGATAAGATAGGGTTATGTAGGATAGGATTAGGCAATGGGAGGGATGTTGAAGGTGTTTTTCTTGGTTGCAGATTGTTCCTAGTGTTATATGTATGAGCAACAGTATTATGAATCAACTATTGCAACACATTATTCTTAGGTGGGTACATGATAAGTTCGGGTTTGTTTTGAGTTTGAGGTTTGTGTGAAGGTGGGTACAGGATTAGAGGATTCTTACGATGTCCCATAGAATATGTAAGAGGTCCAATAGTCAAGGGGGATCTAATGGAAACTTGCACATTCATAACCTCAAGGGTCTTGGTTTGCTTTATTTCTAATAAAAGGAAATCTAGAATCACCTTTTTACCATCACCTAAGGAAGCCACCTTACTATTGTTATCATTTTATTGCACCATGATATTCTCCCTAGGAGGAGAGTTTTTAGGAGAACAACAAACCAAATGTTCTTGACATTCAAGGATTGGTTCCTCCAAAATGACTTCATCACAAGTAGGGGTATGATCAATGTTCGGATTTTCTTGATTATCAATAGTGGGGATATTAGGAGAAGGCTCTATTTGATTCTCTATTTTATCTAATGTCCCATTCTCTTATGACATGATATGTTCCCTAGTCGAAGAGCTTGTAAGATGTTCATCACAATCTATGGTTATATTTTGTAAAGTAGCTTCATCACAAATAGGGGAGGCATCAAGAGAAGGACAACTATGATTTTCATGCTTGTCAAATAGATCTTTCCAAATGGTAGGAGAATTAGGGAAAGGAGGAACAATATTCTCATGAATTTGAATAGGTGCATCTTCTAACACTAACCAATCCACTTCACATCGAAGAGGGATATTAGGAGAAGGACAATTTTGATTGTCATGGCTATTTATGATATCATATTATTTCACTAAAAAATTCTTAGAAGAAAGGGATGAGTGGAGACTAGGTAAGGCGATGTTTAGAAATGTTTCTATGATCTCATCTTCTTATTTTCTAATATCTTCCAAAGGGGGAGGAGGAGAGGAACAATCAAGACTCTCAATGCTTGTATCCTCTTTCAACAAGATACCTTCATCACTAATAGGAGAAGTATTGGGAGAAGAACATGCATGATTTTTATGATTGTATACACTTGTATCCTCTTGTGTTATGACATTCTTACAAATCTGTTGGATACTAGGAGGGTATACAACATGCTTAAATCAAAGGTTTTAATTTTCTTTCGTAAATTATGCCCATGAGTAGAGAAAATAGAATCATACAAGCCATTTCATATTGTAGAAATACTAAATGCTTGAAAAGAACACATGCTAACATCAGAACATAATCTATCTAAATTATGCAATGTTTCTAAAATGTAAACAAATGTCCTACAGATCTAAAAAATTTGATACCAAAATGATTTTTGAAATGCTTTAAAAATGAATTCACTACATGGATGTTTTGACCTAGATACATAAAATGGAGGTTCCTGAAAATTTCTAGACTTATACTATATGTTACTAGCAAGCTTAGGAAGCACATAAATGAGGTTTTTAATGCTTTAAAAGGAAGTTTAAATTTTGGAATGGGACTGATTCGCCCAAGTTGGAAAATGAGTCCTAGTTAGGGTTTTTTTTTTTAATTTTCAAAAAAATTCAATTGTTTTTTATGCTTTTTATGTTGTATGACCTGAAGGCTAAATGAAAATGCAGATTTTGAATGAAATTAAATAAAAAAATGCAATCTCTATGAGCTTTCACTAATGCAAAATTTTGAAACCCTAGAGTGCCAATTAACTAATATAAAATGCAATACAAAGTTAATGCAAGCTAAATCTAGGATGATGATAGACTCTAAATCAGTAAAGAAGGCATTCTAAACATGGGTTCACCAAAATGACTAGTGGAAAAATGGATGCTTTATGGATTTGGACATAGAACATCACTTTTCTCCAACCAAAATTCAAGGATGCCCTAGAGATCTCAATCCAATAAATAATGAAGGAAGAGATTTGGCAATAGGGCATCTTTGGATATGAATTCAAATTACAAGAGGGGTTCACCACCAAGTTTAAACTTGGAAAAAACAATGATTTTCAAGATGAAATGCAAAACCTAGTTTGATGTAATGTTCTACTAAATGACTTAGAAATGCAAACAAAGAAAAACAAAAAGATATCATTTTTTTTTCACCTGGAAACTTGAAGAAGATGGAAGAGAGCTCTAAAATCTTGAAAAACCTGATTTTTTGGCCTAGTGGGACTCATTTTTCATTCTACGCGAACCAGTCCCAGATCCTGGTCTCTACATAGGACTAAGTTTTAGCCCAAAGGGTATCCAAATCTATAAAGGTCTCCAAAAAAAATAGGCAGTGGGACTCATTCACCACTTGTGGTGAATGAGTCTAGTTTAGATTTTCTAGAAATTCAAAGTCTAAATCTGCTCCTCTCAGTCTGCTCAATCTATTCCTCCAGGTTCTTGGATCTGAAACTCTGATTTCAGGGTTGTAGATGACCTTTTAGTGAATATTATGACCTTGCAAATGGGGAGACAACTCCAACAAGCTTGTAACCTAATCTTGAATGATCTTCATCTTCAAAGCACCTAGATTTGCAATTACATAAAGAGAGAGAGAGAGAGAGAGAGAGAGAGAAAAGGTGTTGATTGTTAAGGAATAGGGGTTTGCCTTGGTCAAACCCCTTTTAGGTAATTAAACCAAATGATGAAGCAATGAAATAAGGACATGAAACATGAAACATTTAAAATGATACCTTGAATGCTGTCTTGTAAATGATGCTTTGTAAATCTACAACTCAACATGAAATGGCCATGAAGAATGTAGATCTTGATCTTTGACAATAAGAATAAAACAACGCTTGGTCTTGGATCTTCAATGCTACATCACAACACTAGATCACTAAAATTCTTGATGCTTGATATTCTTGATATGATGATGGATCTTGAATTTCTGCAACAATGGATGAGAAATTCTACCCATGAATTCCTTAGAAATGATCTTGAAATCTATCTTGATGACCTTGTGAAGACCTGGAATACTTAAATCTTTCTTGCTTGACTTGATATCATGTAGGCTTATGTTGCTTATGTGAAATAAGGATTTGAAATCTTGTTTATATAGTAAATTCACTCAAATGACCATTAATTGGATCTCGAAGGCTGACATAGGAGAAATTTGAACTTAAAACTAAGTTTTTCCCGTCTAAACCTTGAAAACAGTTCAAATGGGACTCATTTGCCAAGTTGAGGGAATGAGTTCCACCTGGATGGGACTCATTCACCCAAAGTGGCGAATGGGTCCCATAGGGGCTATTTTGCCAGCTAGAATGTCAGGGAGTGTGAAAATTAAGCTTATATGTTGATATTGTTAGGTTTTTTTATCATAATATGCCTTGGGATGCACAATATGGGGTAATAGGGTCCTATTAATGATGATATAAAGGTCATAAATGAAATAGGGCCCAAAATCTAATGTGAAAGTGTAAATAAATACACTTTACAACACCAAATTATGGAAAAATTGGGTCTATTTAGCTTAGAATGGCCCTAAATCCAATGTGAATGTGTAAAAAACATTACAAAAGTAAATTAGGTCCACTTTAGTTTACAAGACTCCAAAATTTAATGTTAATATGTACATAAATACATTTTACAACATTAAATTAGGGAAAAGTTAAGTTTATTTAGATTTAAGAGGGACCAAGACCTAATGTGGATGTGTAAAACATATCAAAAAACTAGATCAAGGCGACATTAAGTCTAGTTTATTATTAAACATTCCCAAATTAAGCAAGGGATACTTTTTTCTATACTACAGTAATATTAATAGACCTTTTGGTTTGCTATTTACAAGTCTTGATGCTAATCACTCCTATCATTGCATTAATGGGACCTTGGTCATTAGTATCCATAGGATTTTTTTCGTTATTGCTCATTTTATCATCATTTGTGTCAACATTCATTACATTGGGCTTAGTTTCACTAGCCTTAACAAATGAAATATTGTGGTTAGGCATGGGATTGGTAAAGATTTTCAAGTTTTGGTTAGGAGTAGCAATATATTTATTGCCTTTGTCATTCACACCTCCAATTTGGATATAATTGGAATCAATGAGTTCTTGCACAAGATGTTTAAGATGCTTGCAATGTTCTATATCATGTCCTTTTTGTTGGTGATAAGAACAATAGGCATTGTGTCTAAAGCTCAGAGATAACGAATTGCTAGGGTCAAGAGGATGAACGAGAGGTAAGGTTAGCATGTTTTTATTTTTTAGCTGAGTCATGATATTTTGAAGTGTGTCGGGTAAGGGAGTAAATTGCCTTTGTGGATCCCCAAAGATATAAGGATTACTCTTCTTTATAGCATCTACTTGGGTATCAACTTGTTGGGTAGGTTGAGAGGTGGAATTTAGTTGAATTAATATTTTTTTGTCTTCTGAAAGGTTGGTAGGCATTTTGCTTTGAAGGTTTAGACTTTTTTAGGATGGGTAGAGGTGGATTTAGGTTCACAACTACCTATAGATTTTTGATAGTCTCGAAGGGTAGTGAACAAGTGCATGAAGCGAGGAAATTTCATCATGGTAAGCTTGTCTCGTATCTTACTTTGTAAATTCTCTATGAACATTTTTTGAAGGTGAGAATGAAGAATCTTCACACTAATTTGGGAATATAGCGATTGGTAATGGCAAATAAAGTCAGTGAATTTTTCACCCTCATTTTGCTTTCATCTCATCAAATCAGCTAATATCATTTCAGGAACCATATGCACTTGGAAATGGTTAATAAAGGCTTCAACGAGTTCATTGAAATAATAAATTGAGTTATTCGATAATCCAGAAAACTAGTCCAAGGCAATGTCTTTTAAGGATCAGGGGAAAAGCTTAGCCAGAAGTTTTTCTTGAAGAAAAAAGTCACTACACAAAGCAGTAAAGGAATTAACAAGATTATAAGGATCTCGCATTCATCCATATTTCTCAAATCTAGGGATCTCTATACATTGTGGCACTAGAGTTCTCAATATCTCCAAAGATAGTGGGTTTATTTTGACATAATATGAAGGTGGACAATTTTGATTTTTATTTATGATGGAAACTTGACGTTGAGTGGATGATCGTAAAAGGTGGTTAATGATAAAATTATTGCTTTTGGTTTTAGATGGAACTAAATATGATGGTGTGTTTGTGTTGGAAGGACCATTGAATGTATTGCTTACGAGAGGAGATATACGATTAGATGCCACATATGTATAAGGAGCACTAGTGGAAATGTTTGAGGTAGGAAGGATATTGCTAGTTGGTTGCATTACTGTGGTCACTTGAGGATTGGTATAGGTGGAAATTGAGGTTATGGTTGGAGAGGGAGGAGTTTGATTTCCTCCTTGTCTTTGCACATTTTTTGAAGCTTGAGAACCATTGGTGGTGGAAGGAAGGTGTTTTCCAAATATTTGAGCTATGTTATGCATAAATTCCGGTCCTTCATCACTTTCCATCATGTGGTGAATACTATCTATAGAAGGTATAATAGTGTTTGGAATTTTTTCATTACTCATGCTATGTTTTAAATGGGTTGTCTTCATGCATTTTCAATTTTTTTTCTTAAGGGATAAGATCTACCATTGTTTGAACACTTGGCATAGCACTTGTAGGTAAGGTAGGCATAGAAAAAGAGGTATCAAAGGTATGGTCCATACCTAGCTCAAACTAATACCAACACTAGGAGTAAGAGAGCTTGATAACCCAAGATCCACAACGAGTATTTTATTGTGGGATGCCATGAGTCTCACACTTCATCTAACCATAGTATTAGTTGTAGGACACCAAGTAGTAAAAATCATGCAAGGGATAAACAAAAAGAAGTGTAGTCAATAGAAGTACATAAAAATAATTTCAAACCTTGAAAACTTGAAAGTCAAAGTCAATAGGGACTAAGATGCTAGTAAGGGCGTCTTGGTCCTATTGGTGTGATTTTGATGTTCCAGGGACTGGAATAGACAACAAAAAATAGCGAGAGGATTCTGAGCCAAAAACCCTAAGAGGGACTAAGATGCTAGGAAGGGTGTTTTAGTCCTAGAAAAGGTTTTTGTTAGAAAAACATCAAATTATAGATTGTCTATAGTGTTCACAGGCTGCCTATTCAGGGACTTGATGTTTGGAAACAAAAAATTATGCAAATGAATGCAAGGAAAAGTAGTTAGTGACAAGCAATTGAATGCAAAGTTGAATGGATTTTTTTCAAATTTGAATGCAATAACAATGTTCCTAAATACAATTAGGATGATGGAAAATGTAATTTTCAATTTTTCAATGAGATAAGATGATGCAAGAAACCAAAAATGCAACCTATATACACTTTCACTAATGTAAATATGAGAAATCCTAGATGCACTTTCACTAAGTATGAGAAACCCTAGATGCAATTTCACTAATGCAAGTTGCAATGCAAGAATGAATGCAACCTAGATCTAGGATTTTCGTGGACTCCAAATCAGAAATTGAATGCTCACAGATGTTGGGTTCACCAAACTGAACAATCAAGAAAATATAGAGAGGGTGGGAGCCCACTTATTGTCCTATTGTCATTCAACAATGTCCTAGAAATATTAATTGGATTGAATATCAACCTCAAAGGTGAGTCAATTCTAAACAAGGAAGACCTAGAAAGGGTTCTTTTAGGTTTTCAGTGGTTCACCACCAAGAAAAATCTTGGAAAAGAAAAATAAGCATCCAACTCACAAAATCTAACAATCCAAGCTAAATAAATGATGCAAATAATGAAATTATGTAACAAAAAGTTAGGGTACTATGTGTACCTAGGAATTCTAGAGATATAATGAGAATTATAGAAATGCAAAGAAGCTGTCAAAATCTCTATGGAGGACTAAGACACCCTTACTGTTGACTTAGTCCAACTGCTGTTTTTTGGGGAAAATGCAGAATCTTCGGATGTTGGAACTGGATCCGAAAGAATATCTGAAAAATACATTTAGGAGGAATAAGATGCCCTCGGTGGTGACTTAGTCCCATTTGGAATTTTTGTAATTTCTGAATGTGGTCTTGAGGTCCAAAGTTTGCACTTCCTTCTTCTCAGATCTTAGGTTTTGAATCTCCCAGATTTGGCCTGTAGGTGCGTTTCCATGAAAATGACAACTTTGTAATGCTTTGCAACTTTGCACTTCAAATTATCTTCAAGTCTTCAACCTAAATCTACAAACACAAACACACAAGAGGGGAAAAACTTGTTGATTGTTAGTAAATAGGGGTTTTCCTTGGTCAAACCCCTTGTTGGTAATTCAAACTTAAAATGAAATTAAATGGAGGAAAATGATGAATGAACAATATGCAATATTAAAACTCACCAAACCCTTTCAATGAAGTCTACAAACTTGTGTGAGATGGCTATCTTGGACACAAATCTTGGATCCAATGAATGCTTGATAGATCTTGATTTGAATTTCTTGCTTGAATCAAAACCCTACATCATAAATGTTAGCTCTAAAACACACATGATGCAACTATCTCCTTGATATGATGCTTGAATCTTGATGACGGCTCCAAATGCTTGATGAAATATTCTTGATCTCATAAAATTGTCTTAGGCATGAATACTTGAATGCTTAGGATGAAAATGAATGAATGAACCTTGTATTTATACCTATTCATGCTTAATACCTTGAAATTACACCACAATAATCCAACATATGAATTCATTAAATATAGGGGGCCAAATCTTGCCAGAATTTGAAATTAAATCCTTAAAAAAGCTTAAGGGACCGGACAAAGACGCCTGATCTAGGTGGATCTAACACTAAAAAGTAAAGTGTTCCAAAATCTCTTGGAAGTGAGGCCAGATTGAAAAACTCATCAAAATGAACCTGATGCAACTTGAATGGGTTCGAAAGGAGTTCGTTTGCTCAAGTTATTTTCGGTCAAACTTCTGGTCAAACCAAGTACAAAAGTCGTCAAAAGGTGAAAATTTGATCTTTTCAAAATTGGTCAAATTTGGCATCATTGCAAAGGTCTCGTCGAGACGATTTCGACGATATGCTATTTTTCAAAATCGTAGCTCATATGTAGAAGTTATCGCTGGTCAAAGTTGGGTTGACCAAGTTGACCAGAGTTGACCAGTGATGACATGGCAGAGTTGGTGATGTGGCAGAAAACCAATCAATGATTGACACGTGGCAAAATGTTGACATGAAAAATAGTGGTGACATGGCATCAAATTTGTCCAATCAATGGTGGACACGTGGTAGTTTTAATCAAATGATGATTGTGCCACATGGCACCACCAAAGAGTGCCACATGGCACCTTGCATGGTTGTTTGAACATGGTCAGCAAAAGTTTATAGTTTTGGATTCGAACCCACAACCACCTCCTCACTAGTTTCCCTTCTTACCGTTACACTACAATGTGCCTTTCAAATATGTTGTGGGCGGTTTCTATAAGAACCTTTACCAACCCGCCTATCTTGGATAAGGGAGGTCGGCGGGGTTTGAACCCTTAGCCACTGGCCTCCTAAAATTAAGGCATTCAGTCGATGCAAGGGAGAATGTGAGAAGGGTTTTCTCTTTGTGAGGAGAAGCATGATATTTCTTGTAAAGAATTCTTGTAGGAGAAATAAGAAGAATATGATGTAATAATGCTCGATCTCTGTAGTAAAGCCTTTTAGGCAAAGTCTTTTCTTGCTCTTTTAGAAACCAGTCCGGTGGCTTTGAGAGCTTGTATGCAAGGTGGTTCGAGTAAGGATTTTGTATGACGACTTTGTGGATGGACTACAACATGTTGTAAATTAATTTTGGAGCATTATTAATATAGTGGTCACTCAATTGAGCTAGACCCGGAGATGTAGTCCACTCGGATGAACTCCGATATCAATCTGGTGCTCTCGGGTCTCTTCTCTATCTCTTGTTGTATAAATCTCTCCTTTAATTGTTCCGGTTTTTCTAATATCTAATATCTTTTCAGTTATACTTTAGGCATTAGATATTTGTACACTTTCTGCAATTTCACTTAGCAACAATTGTCTAGATCCTAAATCAGATCAAGTGGTATCAGAGCATAGTTGGAAAATTTTGCTGAAAGTGATTGCAGGTGAACTTTCAAATAATCATGACATTTTAGAAAGGTGAATCTTTTAAGGCGGCGATGTCATCATCCATGGAGGAAAACCTCCTTTCAATGAAAGGGATGATAGAGGAACTCTACCAAGACCACCGAGAGAAGTTCAACAGAATGCAAGAACTTGAGGAAGCTAATCAACGTCTTTTGTCAAGGGATGTCGAACTTGGAAGGCTTCTAGAAGAGGCCTATAGGGAGAAGCAAATCTTGCACAAAATGTTGTGAAGGGAGCATATTGGGAGAAGTCCTCTTCATTCAGAGAGTGTTGGCATGTGTGCATTAAGCCCACGATCAGAAGAAACCTCTTCGTACTCCTCGCTCACCCCACCTGGGAGTATGGATGCATCATCAACTACGAAGTCCTTATCCAATCCCAGATTCCCTTGTGGTAATGGAAAATGGGCTAACTATGGCTCAAACGAGAATGCCAACCATTGTGCTTTCTGCGAACATATGGAGTATTTGAGACAGTTCCAAGCCCCTAGCAACCAAAGTGGTTGGATAGAGGCATCTTCTGCATCAGAGCAGAAGCAGGAAACTGATCATCATTCTAAAGCTTTGAGAAGCACACCAAGGGCATTGGTAAAAAAATGATGACTAAAATGGGATACAATGGCAAGGGGTTGGGCGCCCATGAACAAGGCATTACCCATCCTATTGAGGTGAAGCAGAGGCCTCTAAAATAAGGACTGGGTTATGGAGGAACTGGCGAGACCTCGAAAGCCTTGTTGAATACGAATTCTCCTAATCATGTTGATGGTACTACAGCTGACTCTTCCCCAAAGAAGAAGGTAAAGAAGCAGGAGATGATTCATCACTTTTGCACCCACTGCCAGATCAGTGGGCATTGGATCAAAAGGTGTTGGAAGTTGCACCCGGAACTCCGATGCTCCCCTAGATTTGTTCTAGAATCTAGTCAGTCAAAAGCTGCTGAAGTAAAGGAGAAGGTGGTTCTTGAAGCAACCATACCAGAAGTAGAGACGCAGACAACACCTAGGGTTTCCACTATCCCTGAGGTAGACCAAGGGGAAATGGGGGAAAAAGCAAAGCAACATGTCAAGGGAGGTTCCTTTGAACAACCTTGTGAGAGTTGGGGGCATCTCTCCTCTAACTAGCAATTTTAACTTTTGTGTATTACCTTCTTTTTAGAGTAGGGTATTCATTGATCTTAGCTAGTGTGGTTTGGAGTATTATAACTCTAAATAAAATTGTTTCCAAATTTCTATAGGAAGTTTTATAATTCCATGGATAAGAATTTGTAACGCTATTGAAAGCCAATTCTGTTGTAATCCACTATGGAAATATACTTTATAACTTCTTATTGCAGACTTCTTTTCGTGCGAGGCTCTTTCAAGAGGAAGCACCTTTTTCAGCTAAGAGTTGCAGAGAATGGCTTTGTAATGCCTTAAAGTTCTCCGCTTCAAGACTCTGTTTAAAATGGTCAGGTGATGACCGATGTTCCTGTAGGTCTTTTGACATGACCTTGGTGCATATGCGAACATTTGGAGCTTTATGGAGAAGCCTTTTAATTAGCCATTCTGAAGTACAAAGGTGAAGGAATGTATTCAAGCTAAGGCATAATTACCATTGCTCGTGCAGTTTACTAGCAAGGAGGAGCATCCGAACAAGGCCTAAGAAGTGACTAGGTTGGAATGTAGACGTGAACTACCATCGTAAGAAGCACTAAGTGACAGGTTTACCATGCTCAGTTTTTCTTCTTGCTTTATGGTTTTTCAAGTTCCATTTGAACTGCATCCTCTTTTTTAAAAAGTCATAGTGTAGCCGAAGTGCAAGTCCCCTCGAGGGCAGAAATGGTCATAGGAATGATCATGTTAACCATGCATTGTTAAAATGTAAGACCCTAGCAAGCAGATATGGCATTGCATGTTTTCTCGATATTGTCAAAGTGTAAGACCCTGAGAAGGCAGAATGGACAGTATCAAGGCATAGCCGAATTGGACCAAAACTAGAGGCATAATCAGTTGTCATAAGTGGAGTTAGCAATAGCATTGCAGTGAAGCTTCGAAGGTGGCAACAGAGTTGAGATCTGCGGCATGAGAGATAAAGATTCTATTGTATATGCTTTTGGAGGACCAAAAGCCTTTTTAGTGGGGAGACTTGATCCAGGTGGATCTACCACTAAAAAGTATAGTGTTCCAAAATCTCTCGGAAGTGAGGCCAAATTGAAGAACTCATCAAAATGAACCTGATGCAACTTGAACGAGTTCGAAAGGAGTTCGTTTGCTCAAGTTATGGTCGGTCAAACTTCTGGTCAAACCAAGTACAAAGGTCGTCAAAAGGTGAAAATTTGATCTTTTCAAAACTGGTCAAATTTGGCATCATTGCAAAGGTCTCGTCGAGACAATTCCGACGATATGCTATTTGTCAAAATCGTAACTCATATGCAGAAGTTATAGCTGGTCAAAGTTGGGTTGACCAAAGTTGACTAGTGATGAGTGGTAGAGTTGGTGATGTGGCAGCGAACCAATCAGTGATTGACACGTGGCAAGATGCTGACATGAAAAATAGTGGTGACATGGCATCAAAACTGTCGAATCAATGGTGGACACGCGGCAGTTTAGATCAAATGATGATTGTGCCACGTGGCACCACCAAAGAGTGCCAAATGGTACCTTGCACGGTTGTTTGAACATGGTTAGAAAAAATTTAAAATGTGGGATTCTAACCCACAACTACCTCCTCACTAGTCTCCTTTCTTACTGCTACAGTACAAAGTGCCTTTCACATATGTTATGGGCGGTTTCGATAAGAACCTTTACCAACCCGCCTATCTTGGATAAGGGAGGCCGACGGGGTTTGAACCCTTAGCCACTGGCCTCCTAAAATTAAGGCCGACTGTTGCGGCAAGCATAATGCATTACATAAAATCCGCCAAAATGATACTTAAACATTATCTATCCCGCCTATCCTTACTTATGGTTAAAACAACCCTTAAAAATAGAATAAGACTAAATCCATAAAATGATAAAAATGAATTATTCGAGGATGAATATGGTTTTAAGGGAGATTTTCATGGGATGAATTTTATCTTTGGAGATAAGAGAGTTATCTCAAAATTAATTGGGATAAGCCTATTTTGGGCTAATTTCTTGTATAAAAGGAGCCCTGAAGCTCTTGTAATTCATGGATTCGCATTCGCATTCAGTCGATGCGAGGGAGAATGTGAGAAGGGTTTTCTCTTTGTGAGGAGAAGTATGATATTTCTTGTAAAGAATTCTTGTAGGAGAAATAAAAAGAATATGATGTAATAATGCTCGATCTCTATAGTAAAGCCTTTTAGGCAAAGTCTTTTCTTGCTCTTTTAGAAACCAGTCCGGCGGCTTTGAGAGCTTGTATGCAAGGTGGTTCGAGTAAGGATTTTGTATGACGACTTTGTGGATGGATTGTAGGATGTTGTAAATCAATTTTGGAGCATTATTAATATAGTGGTCACTCAGTTGAGCTAGACCCGGAGATGTAGTCCACTTGGACGAACTCTGATATCAATCTGGTGCTCTCGGCTCTCTTCTCTATCTCTTGTTCTATAACTCTCTCCTTTTATTGTTCCGATTTTTCTAATATCTAATATCTTTTCAGTTATACTTTAGGCATTAGATATTTATACACTTTCTACAATTTCACTTAGCAACAATTGTCTAGATCCTAAATCAAATCAACGCCCTAGGTGGCGCCTTAGTCCCAGTTCTTGAAAACTTGGGGCACAAACTCTAAAAAGGGGCCCATTTAAGGTTCCATTGAAAAAGGGGTCCCAAGACCTTCTGGGGATAAAGAAGCCTAGGTGGCATCTTAGTCCCGACCCAAAAATTAGGGACACTCAGCCATAAACATTAATTTATCATTTATCCATTGATGTTTGTCAAAATTTACCAAGAAAATATATAGGGGTAAGTGCACCAAGATGGTTCCCAAAAAGCGAACTTAAGTGGAAAACTTTTTTCTGAAATTAGGAAATACTGATCTTGGACGTGAAATTGAGGATACTTAGACTCAAAATTTTGAGATAAAACAAAAAGAAGGATTCAAGTGACCCAACTCTACTTTCTAAACTACTAATTTATTTTGAAAATGGTTGAGATTAAGGGGTTCAAACGAGGGATGTACACAAATTGGTGTTGTTTTTGTCAGAAAAACATAACATAACAACTCTTGTACGACCCTTGTACGGTGAACTTTTTTTAAGTATTTTTAAAATCATAACAGTCAGAAGTTAGCTAACAATATGTAGTTGATGCATGATTTTTCTGATAATTTTTTAATGAATATTTGATTTTTTACTAATTTGTGAAGTGGACATATCCTGAAAATAGAATTTTGGCCGTGCTACCCTTACAAATTTTGGATTTTAATTGATTTGTTTTTCTTTCTGATTTTTTAATTTTGTAGAATGAAGTCTAGTTTCTAAAAATGTAATTTATTTGAAAAATTGATGAATGGTTAATTTATAACAAAAAAAATACCAAACACTGCTTTTTCAAAAAAAAAAGACATACAGATAAAATAAATTATGGATGAAAGACTTAACATTTTCAAAAAGTGAAAAAAATTACATCGTTGGATAGCTAAGAGATAACCCAACATTACCCATGTGCTCTATTTTTTTGATATTGAACCACGTGCAATCTTGATGGTGAGCACGAACTCAATTATGAGAAATATGGTGGATTTTTTAAAAACATGTCTCTAGTCGTTGGGAATGCCCTCCAAGCCTTTGGGTTGGTATTCCAAGGAAAATAAAAAGCCTAAGGCTCGGGAATTCCCAAATCAAGATATAACGCGAGCGAGTTATAACGCGCTCACGTTATATCTCACTTTTGACATGGTTTTTTCTTCTGTAGGGAACATGTCTACTAGCACATAACGCGAGCGCGTTATGTATTACTTTATGTTAAATGCCAATATATTAATGTATGTTGATATATTTTTATGTACATGTATGTCATGTATGTATGTTTGCTTGTATGGATGTAAGATTATATGTACATATGTATTATGCTTGTATGTATGCATTTATGTATGTCTTTAGACGAAGGGAGAATTTAGAGAGAGTCTAGAGAGATGGAGATGGGTTCGAAGTGAGAGTTTAAGAGAGAGGGAGTGGGAGAGAAGGGGTTGGATTGAGGTGACTTAGCTAGGTAGGGTGGGAGGGATAGACGGAGGTAGAGAGAGAGAGGGGGGTGGGAGAGAGAATTGAGGGAGAGGGAGAGAGAGAGGGGGGGGGGGAGAGAGAGAATTGAGGGAGAGGGAGAGAGAGAGAGAGGGGGGAGAGAGAGAGAGACAAAGATAAAGAGATAATTATATAGGTAGGGTGCGAAAGGGAGAGAATTGAGAGTGTGAGGGGGGTGAGAGGGAGAGATTTGAGAGTGTGGAGGGGGTGAGAGGGAGAAACTTGAGAGTGTGAATGGGGTACGAGGCAGAGACTTGAGAGATAGGTAGTGAGAGGGAGTGTGAGAGAGAGGGAGTGTGAGTGAGAGACCTGCGAGAGGGAGAGGGTGTGAGAGGGAGTGACCTGATAGAGGTAGAGAAAGAGGGGGTGGAGTGAGAGGGACTTATCTAGGTAGGGTTGGAGGGATAGATAGAGAGAGGGGAGAGAGACAAAGAGAGAGTTACCTAGGTAGGTTGCCAGAGGGAGAGACCTTAGAGAGAGAGGGGGTGGGAGGAAGAGACATGAGAGAGAGGGAGAGAGAGGAAGTGGGAGAGAGTAGGATGGAGTGGGAGGGACATAAAGAGAGATGGATAGAGGGAGTGAGAGAGGGTGGTAGGGATTGATTGAGTGAGAGGTATGCAGAAAGAGGGAGACGATAGATAGAGACAATTAGAGAGGGTGGGAGGGAGGGAAGGAAGGAGAGGTGAGATGTATAGATAGAGAGAAAGTGATAGGGGTTAAGGGTATAGGGTTGTGGGATTAGCGTGGAGGACCTATAGGGTTGATGGTTTCTAGGGTATTAGGGTTTAAGGTTTGATGGTAGAGGGTATTTGGTTGAGGGTAGAGGGTAGAAGGTTTAAGGTTTAAGCGTTTAGGGTTGAAGGGTTTGGGGTTAAGGGTTTAGGATTAAGGGTTTACTTGGTTGAGGGTTGAGGGTTTAGGGTATAGGTTTGAGGGTATATGGCTGAAGGATTAGGTTCAGGGTCCAATGTAAGGGGTAGAGGGTTTAGGGTTTAAGGATTGAGGGATTAAGGGTTGACGGTTGAGAATTGAGGGTTGAGTGTTTAATGTATAGGGTAAAGGGTAGACGGTTGAAGATTGAGGGTTTAAGGTTTAGGGTCGAGGGATTAGGGTTGAGGGTCCAATATATAGGGTAGAGGTTATAGGGGTTGAAAGATTAAGGGTTGAGGGATTAGGGTTTAGAGTATTGGGTTGAGGGTAGAGGTTAGAGGGTAGAGGGTAGAGGGTAAAGGGATTAACAATTTAGGTTTTAAGGGGTTAGGGTTGATGGTCAAGGGTTTAGGGTTGAGTGTTTAAGGGTTGAGGGTTTAAGGGTAAAGAGGGTTGACGGATTAGGGTAGAGAGTTTACTAAGTGGGTTTAAGGGTTGGGGGATTAGGGTTGAGGGTAGAGGGTTTATGGGTTAGGGTTTAAGGATTTAGGGTTTAGGGATGAGGTATTAATAGGTTATAGGGTAGAGGTTATAGGAGTTAGGGGATTAGGGTTTAAGGGTTGAGGGTTGAGGGATTCAAAGGGTATAGGGGTTGAGGGATTATGATTTAATGGTTGAGGGTTGAGGGTTCAAGGATTAAGAGGGTATAGGGGTTGAGGGACTAGGGTTTAAGGGTTGAGGGTTGAGGGATTAAGAAGGTATAGGGGTTGAGGGATTAGGGTTTAAGGGTTGGGGTTGAGGGTTGAGGGATTGAGAGGGTATAGGGGTTGAGGGATTAGGGTTTAAGGGTTGAGGGTTGAGGGATTACGAGGGTATAGGGGTTGAGGGATTAGGGTTTAAGGGTTGAGGGTTGAGAGTTCAAGGATTAAGAGGGTATAGGGGTAGAGGGATTAAGGTTGAAGGGTTGAGGGTTGAGAGTTGAGGGTTGAAGGATTAAGAGGGTATAGGGATTGAGGGATTAGGGTTTAAGGGTTGAGGGTTGAGGGATTAAGGTTTGAGGGTTGAGGGATTAAGAGGGTATAGGGGTTGAGGGATTAGGGTTTAAGGGTTGAGGGTTGAGGGATTAAGAGGGTATAGGGATTGAGGGATGAACATCTTAAAGACATTTGTGGAAATCAGGACAAGTAACCTTCTTGTGGACTTAGGGTTGTAATATTTGATCTACAACATGTTCCACCATTTCTTTAGTAGGATCAAGAACACACATGTAATGAAGGTGTGTTTGTAGCCATGAAAGATTACGGTTCGAACTATCCATAAGAGTGATGTTTTATCTCGACCAACCATATCTATACCATGGTTTGTTTGGAAACAAGGATGGGTTCTCTATACATTATTCCGGAATGTGTTCACACCAGTGTTACAAGACTAGGACTCGCCTCAAACTTGACAAGCCATTTTTTGACTTGGACTCAGGCTCGGAGCCCAGACTCGACAAATAGAAAAACCTAAGAAATTCAAAGATTTTTAAGGATTTAAAACTTCTTTCATGCACCCTTTAATAAATAAACCTTAAAGACACAATAGCATCATCAAATAGAAATTACTATGATCCCATACACAAACATACATCAATCACATAAGTATAAGCACAAATTTTAGCTGAAGGAAATAACACATTTAGATATATAAATATTGTGATATTGTTATCAGGATTCATTCGTGTAGTTTTACAAGTCAAACTCATTGACCCATGATTCATTAGTAGTGGTTCACAAGAACCCATCTCTCATGATAATGAATGGTTCATAAGGAGGAAGATAAATCTTCATACATTTGTTCTATCACAAATGAGATAAGTGCTTGGTTTCATGAAGGTCATGAGACAACCATTAATGGGGAGTGGATACATGAAGAACTGATGGAGAATGATAATGGCTTCAGACCTGCTATAAAGGAAAAAAAATCCGTTTCAATGATGCAAGAGGTTTTTGGTTTCACTACCAAAATGAGCCTATGAAGAATGCATGTGAAACTCCTTTTGACCTTGAGGGTGTTCTTACTCCATCTCAAGGATCATGCATTGAGGATGACATAGATCAATGATAGGGATAACCAATTAATAATTATACACATGAATAAGTCAAACATGTACATGTCAATAAGGGAAGTACAAGTATTCAAAAAAACGTAAGCCTCAAAAAGCATACACACGAATACATAGTATACACAAATTAAAAAAAAGTATATACACAAATACAAGGTATATGCATGAAAACATATAAGCCACAAAGTATACATTTGAATGCATGTAAGTCACAAAGTATACACGTAAGTTGTAAAGTATACACTTGAATACACGTAACTCATATCTATTGAACCATCAATTTAGAATGCATATATGGATAGGCATCGATAAAAGATATTTGTATTAACCAAATATCCATGTAAGCATACATCAATAAATGTCGATATAAGTATGAAATATATGTACAAAATAGCCATATAGGCTTACGAGAATGCCATCTAGGCATACAATGTCAAATATGTCCAATAAAAAATATGTACAAAACTGCCATGCAAACATACAACAAAGGACTCTGGAATCAAAAGTCATTGCTCTCCATGCCCTGGAAATAAAATCTTTCCCTTTCCTTTTCGCTCAGATGGCGATAGGTCTATCACTCATTTTTGTTGCGCTCGTCGAGTGCTCCTGCTACTCCTCCTAGGGTTTAGTTCATGGTGAAGTTTTAACTGTTACGATAAGAAGTAAAGACATGAATATATAGAAATTACATTATAAAAAATTATATATTTGACAAAATAATCACTTACAACCATCTCACGATCTGTCTCCATGAGGGAAATATTCTCACACCCATGCTCAGGCATGCTCAAGCCCTGTATAAACCATACAAATAGAAATTAAACTATGTGAATCAATAATGGTTTGATTTTTCACTAACATCTATAACAACAAATGTAAATGTAAATTTACTAATTTGCCTCATACCTCTTCTGTCAGAGCCATCGAGGATTGTATAGAAGATGTCACACCAATATCCATTATCCTCGTCACATTTAGAGGTGTATCGTCTCACAACAACTGAAAATAAAACAACAAATTATTCAACGTAATCAATGATGTGCATGTATAAACTACACAAATCTATTAAGTACTTGATTAATTAGTTAAACTCTTTATTCTATTACCTGCGTGAAGGTTTGAGTAAATCCACCGCCACTGGGAAGTGTTCCATCAAAACCTCCAATATTAGGCTATTTAACATCCAAAATTGCATATTAAATTACCATTCATAAAACAATGCCATTCACATGCAATAAATTTATAATTGTTTACTAGTTACATACCCTAGCGATAGGTGTACTGCAGAAATAGGTTGGTGGGGGGCTGGTGTATCCAGTCTCAACACTATGACCCTGCAATTTTATTAAAATCATAATTTTTTTTAGTTAATCTTGCATTTCAAAATCAAAATTTAATAAATTAAATTCAATGAACACATGCACTAACTTTTACCTGACTATCAATGCCATATGCCTCATGCAAAATGTTAGCTGCCCTCTCCATATCCATAGCTATAGATGGATCCTGCATACCAGTCTCCTGAGGGTCGATGGGGTCATGTGAACAAGTAGCCCTACAAGATTGACACACATGTGTTCGAAGGCCACCAATCGAAGACTCCTCTGGATAGCGTTGTAGAACAAGGCTAGTATGATGCATGACACTCTGGGTCAAAGTGTTGATTGCTTGCAATGTCTCTACGCCAGCACTTTCCTTCACCACAAAAGGCATAACAACGTGCTCACGAGGTGGCCTAGTGAGAGCTTGTCTACCTTGCCGCATAGGATCCGACTGTGCACCAGGTCTATCCTGAGCTGACCCCCCACCTCTCCCCTAGAAATCCCTCATATCAAAATAATTTGGGATTTTGTTCAATATGAACTCACTGTATAGTTTCCTAAGGAAATATTGTGGGACTTCATAATTGTTGCATGGTGGGTAATCGAAGACCATGTACTACCTATCATAAAACCGGTCCTTAATCTGTCGATGGTGGCACCAATGGATAGGTAACCTCTTCACATTGAGGGTAAGATTTTGATTTGTGCGTGGGTCGGTGAATAATGAGCACAAATCACCTTTTGTAATTTTTAAATCCTTCACATCCTTGTATGATAGTTTATTTACATAATAGTCCCTAGCCGCCTGCCTCCTATCTTCTCATCCAGTTATTTTTTTGTTAATTGAATCTATGTTTTCTAACATATCTTTCAATAAATTTGCTAGGGTGATTCCTTATGTGGTTGAACCTTTTGGATCACTCAAACTATTGATCAAATCCTCAATTTGTTTTTTGTTGTTCTCAATTTCACTCATTAAATTTTGTTGAGTGGTAGGAGGGGGTTGAGTGATTGGTGGAGGAGGTTGATGTTGTGGTTGATTTTGATCTTGAGGATTTGGTTGGTCTTCCTGTTGAGGATTTTGAGGGTTTGTACGTTGATTTGCATCTCCTAAAAATTCAGACAAATAGATATCAAATTCAACCTAAAACTAACAAATTCAAAACAAAAACCATAGAATCCTTACCTCTCATAGCTCCTCATCATCGTGGCACCATCGTTGTGAAGAAATAGGGATTGTTGGTGAAGAGATTCTCCTCCTAGAATGCGAGCGCGATATTGTGGGGTTTTTGGCCATGGGTGGAACAAAAAAACCAGTTGAAATGCAAATGAGAGATTTGCATTTGTTTTTTTGATTTTAATAGTAAATAACGCGAGCGTGTTATAACGTGCTCACGTTATTTCTTTGTAGCTATCGAGACCTAGCCTAGGTTTAACGAAGACATAATGCACTCACGTTATGGTTTTCAAACTTTTTTTTTGAGGGTGTCCACGAAATTGCTACCCATTTCCATGCACCCGCCCATAGTTTATAAGGCTTGTGGATGCAAAATAGGACCACTTAGGACATAAATAAGGATAAATAAACAAGGTGGGCCAAAAAAAGTGTGAAAATGCAAGTGTATACATTTTCTTGCACTACATTTAGCCCCAATTTTAGTGAGAGGATGAACTTGCTTAAAATTCACACTAAAGTAGCCAACCACACAATCAAGAGGGGTTTAAATGTACAAATGCTAGTAAGATAGGATGACAATAACCAAGAGGGTGGACAAGACCCCAGGATCAAGATCCTATGGAAAACCAACATAGGCACAAAGGAACACACTTGCAGATGATATATGAAGCCATAACCAAATAAAAAACATACACCATCAAATATTAAAAAAACAAAAAAGGAAAAAGGAAAAATAAAAATGCAATGGATCAAGCTTCAACTGGTTGTCTAACGTGCTATGGACCGTGTCTAGGTCATTTGTCCAAAAAGGTTTACAAGTGGAATACGCTATCCACTATGCAAACAAAAGCACATGATCACAAGGGCTAGTGAAGCTAGTTGTTCACTAGTTGAGCCCCAAGAGGTCCATATCAAAGTCATACCCCAATGACTATGATAAGAAAAAAAATGCTTGTTCAGAAGGGCTAGTGAAGCTAGTTTTTCATTAGGTGAGCCCCAAGCAACCATATCAAAGCCATACCTCCATGACTTTAATAAGGTACACAAAAAATGCATGCTCACAAGGGCTAGTGAAGCTAGTTGTTCACTAGGTGAGCCCTAGGGGACCATATCAAAGCCATACCTCCATGACTTTAATAAGGTACAAAAATAAAATGCAACACAGCAAGAAAGAAGAATGTTTGAAGGGATTTTTCTTAGTTCATGCAAGGTATTAATCTTAGGGGACATTTTTCTTAATGTCTCTGTTGACGCATAAATTTGCATGTAGCAATATTCTCATGGGAAACTTAGCTATTGGGGAACATTATGCGCTAGCTAAGTGACCTCTGAGGTTTTATCGAAGCCAGCTCTTCGTTTAGTGGGGGGAAGTATAAGGTTAGAAAGATAGCAAGAATATAAAATCTACACTACAGGCGATGCGCCAAAATCTTAGACAAAATTCACCAGAGCACAGTGCAGGAGGCAAAGGCCCGAACCACTAAATTAATGTTCATCAAGTTAGTTTTCTCAAAAGCACTTAAAACGTAAGAATACCCTCTAATTTTCATAATATAATCTTAACATAACCTTAGCTAACACAGAAGAGTCGAAGAAACATGATATGTATTCATTGAGCTATAAAGGATTATAGAATCTAAAGAATAGGCATTCATACAAATAAGGAAGATAGCAACACAGACCAATAGTCTCATTAAATGCATGAAAAAACAGGAAGGCCGAACTTATTTGGCAGAGTCTCGAGTCCTCAAATTAAATAAAACTATTACAAAGGCTTTCTTCCCAGTGCTCGGGAGTCTTTTGAAACTTAATCAACAACCTAAATGAAGAGAAACATGGCCGTACTTATAGGCTAGTCCACCGCCTGAAAATGCACCAAGAGAAGGAAAACTGCGAGCAGAGACCGACAGACCAAATTATCTCGATCCGCCATAGAAAACATCGATTGCCAAAGAGCACACCAGCGAAGCCATGACATGGAATGGAAAACCACACAGCAGCAGGAAAGAACATGCAGTGCCACAACAGGAAAAGCGACAACAGGTGAGTACAAAAGGTGCAACAACATTTCCAAGGTAACCGACACAACAACAACCGCCACGTGTCACGTAGATGGAGCCCGACAGAAAGTTGAAGAAATGTCCAGCAAAAAGCTCTGAGAGGGAGCCACATGGAGTGTACTGAGTGAAAGAGGGTACAAAGCAGGCCCAATTCTGAAAGTAGCTAGAGAAAAAAATGTGGCACACAGTCGAAGATCGATAAAAAGCGAAGGGATACAAAAGTAGAAAGCTTCGCGAGGAAGCCACGTGGAGCACGCCAAGGGCAGTGAGCATTTGAAAAGTAAGGCGTAGCCACAAAGATAAAAACTACAAAGACTTGGAATTTTTTTGTGGAACAGTTTGGCGACTCATAGGGGCATTTCGCTAGAGGAATGAAGGACCCCATAAACTTTGGTTCAACATCCCAAAACTGCTCACAACTTTGAGAGGGTAGCCTACAGACTGGTCCAGACTTCATTCGATGGTGCAGAGAGAGCCCACAGATTCTCATGAGCCAGCCTGAGATCGATGATTGCCTTGAAAAGAAATTTTCCTGATACTTTCATTTCCAATTCCAATTGGAAGAAGAGCTGCGCTAGCTGATGCACGATCCCCTCAATTTCCTCGACGGTCAAAGATTGATCAAAATATTGGAAGACAGAAAGGTCCTGCTTCTTCTCCTCAATCATAGCAACAATGTGCTCCACACCCACTACCACCTGATCCATAATGAAGGGCGAAGGAAGGCCTCTTTGAGTTAAGCGGGAAAATTTCGCCTGCATGTCACTGGTAACCTGATTTAGCTGAGCCCTGCATTCTGCTACCTGTTGAACAACTTCGTACTTAGAGATGAGGATACTTACGCCCATGGCCGCCGTTGTTCGGTCCTTGATGCCCATGCCACTCAAAGCTTCATCGAAAGCTGTATATAACTTTCCCAATAAAATCCTAGCCTCTAGAACTTTGTCAGAAGTTACCTCCTGAATGTGCTATATTGTTTCACCTACTGTCCCACAAAGGCTAGCCGCTTGCGCCATAAATTTTAAAGTGGGCTGAAGAGTAAGGCACAATGCCTTCACCTTGTCCCAGTATGATGCATACAACTCCTTGGCAATCTTCAATGAGCTCATCTGGGGCGCAAGAGGTTGGGTCTTTAGGGTAGCCAATTCCACTTCTCTACTGCTTAAAATCGCCTTCAGCTCTGACAAACCTTTGTCCAATTTGGAAACCTGTTCCTTTAGAGCGGAAATCTCATTTTCCTTTTCTTCCAGGGCCAATTCAGCCTAATTTTATTTTTGAGTTTCCAACTCCAAAGTGGCATTCATTTCATTAATTTCAACATCCGTGCTCTACCGGAGCTCCTTCATTCCTTCGCTTAGCTGCTCAGATGCAACGTAGATTTTTTCTTCATTTGCTTGGCTCTACTCAACCTCCTGCTGGAGAGTTGGAACGATCTCGCACTCATATCTTGCAACTCATTGATTTGAATTTCAAAGGCACTCCTCTCCTTCTCCAGGCACCTTATTTCGTTCTCCTAGGCTTTAAACTTGTTTATCCAGATGTTGACCTTGCCCTTGAGCTTCGCTATCTGATCATCCTTTTTCTTTATCTGGCAGTTGAGCTTGAGGTAATTAGTGGTCACAATTTTCTCAGTCTCCTCCATTAGCTCAACCTTATCCTGCGGGCGGGCCTGCTGCAAGTCTAGCCTGATAGCATTTGCAAAGTAATCGCTCGGTAGCATCTCTCCTACCGATTTAATTACATTGGGAGTGATTTTCGCAAACATCAAACAATTTTGACTTTCATTGAATACAGTTTGCAAGAGGGGCTCCGTCTGCCTAGTTGTGTCCTTTTGTCTTCTTTTGTTGATGCGGTTAGCCTGAATGATCTTGTTTGCTTCAACTTGTGAAAAATATTCTTGGGCAGAGATGCCTAGGCCACCAGCAAAAGGGAACTCTTGTGGGACGGCCAACGAGAAAGATAGCATACTCAATGCATCAGAAGTCCTGTTGAGTCTCGTTATAATGGCCGGGGAGAAAGGTGGAATGAAATGGCCACTCAGAGGGGATGATAATGTGGTGTAAGGGAAAACTAGAGATGCACCAACTGTAAGGCTGGGCCTTGGAGATAAAAATTGCTAGCTCATGAGCCCAACACTTACAGAAAATTGCGTTCTGATCAAGGAGTGGAAAGCGGAGGATGAAGGTGGGAAATCAGGAGGTGTAAGACTGGATTGCCTGGGATATCCAATGCCAGAGAAATCTGGCACAGATGAAAAAGCAAGGGTAGACAAAGAAGAAACCAGAGACATGGTAGAGAGAGAAGAGGGAGGGAATGTTGCCTAAGGCTCGTGAGGAGCTATAGACATTTCAACCGCTTCCTCCATCGACTACTCTCTTCTCCATCGGGCTCTTCGATTCATTGCCGCTTTTCCTCTGAAACTTCATCGAGGTCAACAATGACCCGCCTCCGACCACTGGTAGTCCTTACCCACTTCCTTGTTGATTTAGAGGAGCTGGATGGCTCCGATGTTTGTGTGTGTGAATCCTCCTCTTACACAAGTTGTTTACTAGTATCCTTTTCATGCATTGGATTCTCAACAACGATGGGGGGGATTTTGAGTTACTTCCTCCCCAGGCTCCATGGTAATCTCTTCCTTTTTGTAATGTTGCATACATGTTGAATGGTTTGGAGACCTTTCTGTGTCTAGGTTCTCGTTCTCCTAGATATCATCAAATCTTTCATCAAGGGCCACCTCTTCATGAAGCTTGTTGGTTACCAGAGTCTCCTACCGGTATATCCATAAATCTCAAATCTTCTCAGACGTCCAATTGAGCTTAGTCAATTGGGTGCACAGGGATGGGATGATCTTTTGCCTTGGGTTGGCTTTACCCATGATGTAATAAAAGTTCAGCCATAGTGGTTGATCATCCTCAGTAGGTAGATATTCAAGGCCTACATATTTACTTAAATTACCCTCCTCAACATTTCTCTGAGGGTCCTAGAACGACCGAGGCGAATGTGGGGTTTTGATGCCAACCCATGATAAATTATTTCTAGGGTTGTAATGTCAGGTATCTTCTATCAACACCAACCCAAGATGACCCAACTTCGAAAGTAGAATATCCAAAGTATCAATTTTTGAAGTCCTTTTTCTTGATCAACGACACAGAACCAAACATGATTGGTAGCAGCAAATAGGAGGTTAAATGTTTCCCCCCTAGTAATCATTATCAATAGTACATAGCTACCTAATTGCTTCTAGGGCTAGCACTCTATCGAAAAGAAAATGGGGGAGCCAGAACGGCTCCCGGGCTAAGCCTTGCACGTGGAGTATGGTGAAATCGATGCCAAAGAACCAATCACAGGGCGGTACAAGCTTTCCCAACTAGGAATTTTGCTGGGGCGATATGCATGTGGTCATATTTATGCCAGCTCCATCCAAAGCCCTCAGAGTTGGGGCCAAGAATAAATCCAAAAATGCATAGTAATCAAAGGTTTTCAACATGATAGGAGTCCATGTCGAAACTAACTTTTTCAAACCGCGTTCATCAAAAATAGCCAGAGACATAAATGTCAAAAATTAATCCGGATTTTGGTGTAATATCAAGTAGGCTAGGAAAGAGGAATATCTGAACCTAGCACCAACCTGGAATTCCTGTAGCTACTACCAAATCCCATCACTAATAACTCTTGCAAAATCCAAGAGCGGAGCTTCATGATTCTTCTTCAACATAAAATTGAGGCACATTTGAAACTCAAAAATGAGTTTGTCTGTATCCAGACCACATACCAGTGCCAGCATAGAAGTGACAGAAGAAGACCCATCTTTCAGAGCCTTCAGCCCAAAATGGAACTTGGGCGGTGCTGAATTACTTGTCGGCTGATTAATTTCAGAGCGGTAAAACTGTTGCACCTTTTGGAGCCCTCCCCACTTTTGTTGCATTCTGTTCACTTCAAAAATCTCAACCTCTAGGGTCAAGGGGAGCGGAATGCACAACATATCTTGAATAGCTTTTGGGCTAATGACTACCCTAAAATTATTGCCACTTATCACTCTAGTGTTTGTGTCAAAGCGTGTTGTGCATGCTGCCACTATTTCTGGGCAAGGGTGTACCAAGGGAACCATGTACTGTGGAAGCCCACAGAACCATAGGCACTTGTTGAAAGGGTCTGCTACATGCTTCATCTTCTTGCATGCGGCCTCCCTAAGGCTCTTAGGATTTTGGGATAGCTCAGGATCAAAGACGTTATCCCAATCCTCTACAACCAAAGCCTGATCTCTGTGAGGGATTGTGTTTAGTATTCTCTGGTCCACCTGATGGGTGAAAGGCCAACAAGGCTTCGTGGGGATGCCTAGAATAGCATAAGACTCCTAGTCGTAGAGTTGCACGTAGGGCGCTCTTCTCATTTGCTCGATTATACTTGCTGGGGCCAGGGTTTGTGTTGGGTTCTCTGCATTCTCAGCCATCTTCTGTATTCGCAAGAAATTTTCTGCAAATTTTCTCAAGCGACTTAGCTTTCTCAAGAATTATTTCTCTCTTGCAAATGCCTTAGTTATTTTATCTTTAGATAATTCCTTGCAATAAATGTGCTCTGCATGCCTAACCTGCCCTTTTTGATCTTCGTGAAAAATGACTAAGAAGGGTACATGCCAGCCATCCATACCTAGTTGCCAAATGCGTCACCAGCTTTTGGTGTGTGCGAAAAGATCGCCAACCTGCCAAATTTCCCTTGACATTTAAGAGATATTTCACACGAGGTGACACCTAATTTTCTTGAACAACGAACCAAGACAACCTTACAAAAACATCCTTGCAAGCTTTATGCATTTACTAATTTTTCTTGAGCATACTTGGGCGCATAGCCCAATAGCCTGTCTTTAAGATTTGCCTTGATTCGGATGGGATGGTGACTCGTTGTTTTGGCACCTGCCCAACTTCTAATGAATTTGGCAACCTAAATAGAGCAAGTTGTAACTGTACCTATATATTCCCATTACCTCACACATCGCAGTGCTGAAAATGAGGCTTGGCGACACATTTCGGCTCAATCATAATTATGGCCTACCTCGACTGGTGAAATTTAGCCAGTCTATAAATAAGACCCTTCGCAGCATTGCAAATCACAATGTTTCCTAGCGTTCCTAGCTTAGCAAGATTTTCTTATCTTAGCAATTTCATTTTTTCTAGCCAGAAAAGTAAATAGTATGGAAACACCAGTAAGGTTAGTTTGTAAGAAGACTCAAGCTGCCTTCTCAGGAAAAATTAGGTGTAGGCGCCTAAAGCGTATGATAGGTGTGAAGAACCTACTATATGTGAAGGAAATTAAGTGGGTTCTAGGCTAAGATTGCGTAGAGTATGAGGAACAATACCGAGTAAATACAAGCATTTCCTCCCACTTTGTCGCCTCGCTGTTGGATATCAACATTTCCAAGCGCAATATTTTAAAGCTGACGAAGCGGGTTTTCCCTCGATGTTACCATAGAGGTCTGGAGCAGATTGTGCATGTGGCTCAATTTGATCGTGGGATCCTTTCGGTTCGTAACATTCATCTGCTGCAACTGCATGGAGGACCTATTCCAACCAGGCCCTTCCTCTTCAACTTCTAATTAGAGACACATGAGGAGCATCATGCCAAGGTCTGCGCCGGCTGTTACTTCCTCATGCGGGTGCATTATATTGAACCATTCCAAAACCTCCAGTGGTACGAGGATTTTGAAAGAATGGTGTTCCCTGATCTCACGCCGCCTGCTACTACAATTGCTGGTCCCTCCCACTGAAATGAAAATGGTTCCCAATTTTGTTTTTTCACTTTCAAGCTCCGCTTCATAGCGGACATATGTAAATATCGATATAAGGCCACTGGCCTCTACCTTTTATAATGTAAATCTTCGACCAATATATATAAACTATGTTTTTTCAAAGATCTTGGCTCGTTTACAGTGTTCTTCAATTTCTTGCACCTTTGTTGTTATTCATAAAGCACTGAGAAGGCCCAAAACTTTAAAGTAGGAAAAATAATTACATATTTACAATTTACATAGCCTTCACACAGGCATAATTAATGTTTTTTTTTAAGATGTATTCCATTAACTGAAATACTTAGGGCGTTACCTTCTTTATCTTCCAACTCGAAAGAGTTGAACTATTTACACTAGGTAATTTTGAAAGGCCCTTCCCAGAGGCTGTCAAATTTTGCGTGTTGGCCGAGCTTTGCTCTGCGTTCATTGAACTTGAGCACCAATTCCTCGCATTGTAACTCTTGATCCGACGCATTTTTTATCAAACCATTTCTTTACCACCTACTAGCGGTTGTTCATTGCCTCAAGGGCATGCTCTCTTTTTTCTTTTATTTCGAGTAGCTTAGAAAACCTTACCTCCATTGCTCTATTTTGTTTAATTTCTAGAGATTTAAGCAACTGCAGGGCAAAGATTTTCATGGCAATAGGCAGCAATGCTTCCTTCCCGTATACCATCTCGTAATGAGATGTCTTCAGTATCTGCTTGGGTGTGATTCAGTCTGCCCACAACACTATTCGAAGGTTCCTATGCCATTCTTTTTGGTGTTCTGAGCTTATTTTCTTTATTAACCTAATGAGCTTTTTGTTTGTAGACTCTGCGAGGCCATTCCCCTGAGGATAGTAGTTAGAGGAGTTTTTAAGGAAAACCCCATACTTTAATGTGAACTGGTTCATCTTTGAGCTAAGGAATGCTTTAGCATTATCGGATATGATTGTTTTGTGTGGGCCAAATCTGGCCACCAACTCCTCCAAGAAATTAACAATCTCTACTTCTGTCGCATTTTTCAATGGCACTGCTTCTGCCCATCTAGTGAAATAGTCTGTAGTTGTCAATATCCATTTGTGTCCGACTGAGGAGAAAGGATTAATCATCCCAATGAAATCTAAACCCCATTGAGCAAAAGGTTCCTCTACTACTATAGGTCTTAATGGCATAGCAACATTCTTTCTCTTTCCAACATGAAACTGACATTCATTGCAAGATTTAATCAATAAAAATGCATCATTGAAAAGTGTTGGCCAAAAATAACCAACACATATAATTTTAATTACTGTGGTTCTTGCAGAAAAATGTCCTCCAGCTGGGCTATTGTGGTATTGATCCAATATCTTCTTGGCCTGCTCCTCATTTAAACACCTTAGCAGAACGCTATTAAAGTTTCTTTTAAACAGGGCACCCTCCAAGAGAACATAATTACTATTTTGTAAATGATAGAAATGCCTTTTAAAAGAAGGTAGATTGATCGGATACCTTCCCTTCTGCATGAAGTTTATTCTATCTTCAAGCCAATCACCCTGAGAAATTTCTTTGTTCAATAACATAGGTTCCGGAGCCTCAAGCTCTGTCGTTGTTTCACTGTTTTCAGTGAGATACTCACACAGTCCCTTTCCTTTGACAGTCTTGACAGGTCTAACTTCAATATCATATTCTAGGATCTTGGTGATCCAATTTTTTTTTTTTTCTGTGATCTCTCCCTCAATGATATACTCTCGCACACTAGGATGGGGTACACAAACTATCACCTTATTGTATGATATCAAATGCCATAACTTTTTAAGTCCTTTCACAATTGCAAAGGTCTGTTTTCTACAAAGTTGTACTTTACTTAGTACTCTTTTAAGGTTCGTGAATAGAAGGCAATAGGGGAATCCTTTTTATCTTCATCATCCCTTTGCACAAGCACAATGGTGATGCTACCATCACCACCAAAAATGTACATAATAAAATCCTTTGACAGGTCGGGGTTCACCAACACATGAGTAGAAGAAATGGCTTCCTTTATAAGCTTGAAAGCTTTTCTAGCCTCCACTGTCCATTTGAAAATATGGTCCTTTTTTAGCATTAAGGTAATAGGCCGAACAGTCCCTACAAAATCTGCAATGAATCGGCTAATGTAGTTGACCTTACCTATAAAAGACTGCACACCCTTCTTGTTGACAGGTAACGGGAGCTCTTGGATTGCATCAACTCTTTCGGGATCAATGGCAATACCTTCCTTAGAGACAACATATCCCAATAGCTTACCTTGGGGAACTCCGAACACATATTTCTTCGGGTTTAAAGAAATCCCAAATTCTTGGCACTTTTGGAAGACAAGCTCCAAATGATCAAAGTGATCATCAACAGATTTTGAAAATACTCTCAAATTATCCAAATAGATGAGTATAATTTTGTGGATTAAATCCTTAAAATCAATATCCATAGCTCTCTAAAAAGTGGCTCCAGCATTCGAGATTCCAAAAGGCATCTTGGCATATGCATAGCTTCCCCACTTGGTGGTGAACGCTGTTTTATGTTGGTCCTCTTCCTTTACCCGAATCTGGTTGTAGCCCGAAAAACCATCCAACATTGAAAACATTTCAGAGCCAGCTACGGTTTGTAGAATTACCTCCATTGAAGGTAGGGGGTAATGATCCTTTAAGGATGCCCTATTCAAGTCTCGGAAGTCCACACACAGTCGTATTTATCCATTCTTCTTTTGGATTAATTTATTTTCCGGACTTGAGCTTCTCCTGCTGTTGAATTGTTAGCACTTTATCGAGGTCCAACCTAGATACTTTCTCTTCATTTGACTGGCTAAGCACCTTCGCATCTTCCTCTCCTGATAATGCCTTCTACAGTAGCACCTTCTTCTCAAGAATAGCCAAGACGTCCCACAAAGAAGCGTTGGCGGATGAATTTTTCAGTTGTTCCACCATGTTGAACTACGCTCTCGACTAGTGAGTCACGTTTGCTTGCTTTTTAGGTTTCGCAGCAGACATGTGCTTTGCGATCGGTGCATCCGGCTATTTGACAATAATAGGGGTGATTATAGGAGACTTCGCCTTCGGGGGAAGTGGATTCAGAGAGATAGGAATAGCCACCTTAGACTATGATGGGATTAGCAATAGGTCTGTCACTGGGCTAGGCGTCGGCTGAGATGAAACATTGTTAGGCAAGGCTGTGAACTCTCCAGTGAATCGATGCTTTGAATGTGTGTTGTAGTCAGATTTCACCTGGGGTACTTTATCCATAGGGATGTCGTTCGGAAATGCCGACTCTTCTCCCTCCATCCAAGAAAAGAGTACTTGATCTGGAACTATGTCGGACTCTTGCTGGATAGACATCCCTTGCATTTGAGTGGCAAGGACAACATTATCCATCTACTAGGAGGCATATGATTGGTTGTTAGGATTAGGTGTGCCACCCTGGCTATGTTGGTCTGCGATCGTTTGTTGTAAATTTCCCCGTGGATAATTTTTTGGCATGTGTACATCATTACAGGGAAAACACCATGAATTGGTGTCTTCGACTAAATTATTTTGCCCCGCGACTATCTCTTTATTCAAACTAGGATGAACGGTCTGCATTGGCAGGGTTACCAGAACCATCTGGTTACTTGGCTGAGCTGAGGCATTCCTGCGTGACCTATCCTGCCATATATTTGATTGGTAGGGAGCTTTCCCACCTTGGTAATTTTGGTATGCTGGCTTCTGATAGCTATATTTTTGTCGCTTCATGGTAGTTAATTCATTAGTCATGGCTTGCATATGTTCTCTCATCTTGTTCATCTCGACAGCGAAGGGATTAGGCACATGAGTTATTGTCGGAGCTGCGCTCAGAGCACTTTTGGGATACATGTACATAGATTGGGGTGGAGCCATGGGTGTGCTAGTGGAAGGAACTTCAGCTTCTGTGGCATTGCACTCTGGAAACGAAGGCATTATCGGTCTCAGTGCCAACTTTCCAGCAATAATTAGGTTATTTTTTGCAGTGACAGCCAAGGCATAAGCATTGGGTAGAGTCTCTCCACCAAGAGCTTGTAACATCATGGAGATATCAGCATTGATCAAATTTAGGTAGAACATGAACGCCAGATCTGGAGGTGGTTGGCTGCCAACAAGCACTCTCTGCCAGGTCGAATGGAACCTTGCATTAAAATCAGGCAGAGCTTCATGAGGAGCTTGCTTTATATTTTCCAGTTGATGGTACAATGATGATCTATCACTAGCATTCGAAAAACGCTCATAAAACGGAGTTCTAAGCTGGTCCCAAGTTGCAATAGTAATAGTTCCAAGAGTCTTGGACCAGTTTAGCGCCTTCCCTCAGAAGGAGGCAGCCAACAGCCTAAGAGCTACATTTTCATTAGACATGCCATGTACCAGACATATGTCTGCCACATCTTGTAGATGTTCCGTTGGTGTCTTTGACTCATCCCCAAAATACTTAGGGATAACATTGAGAGTTGAAGTAGGGATTGGAGCCCATACCACAGGAGGAATAGGTGCAACTAAAGGACTACCAAAGTCCCAGGCTACATAATTCCTAGTAGCCATGGGTACAGGGAACGTAAGTGATGGTGGAGAAGGAGGAGATGGAGGAGGTGAAGGGCTACCTCGATGGCCTCTTGTGTTCATAGAAAATAAGGGTGGTATGAGCTAGCAAGGGACTCTTGCAGTTTGTGACCTAGTTACAGGCAAATGGCTCATACACACTTATAAAAATCAGGCAAACGTACTAGTTCACAGTCCCATCGGGCGTGCCAAAAAAAGAACTGTTGACGTAGAAATTTGCATGTAGCACCAGTCTCATGGGAAACTTAGCTATTGGGGAACATTATGTGCTAGCTAAGTGACCTCCAAGGTTTTATCAAAGCTGGCTATTCATTAGTGGGGGGAAGTATAAGGTTAGAAAGATAGCAAGAATATAAAATCTACACTACAAGCGATGTGCCAAAATCTTAGACAAAATTCACTAGAGCACAGTGCAGGATGCAAAGGCCCGAACCACTAAATTGTTGTTCATCAAGTTAGTTTTCTCAAAAGCACTTAAAACGTAAGAATACCCTCTAATTTTCATAATATAATCTTAACATAACCTTAGCTAACATAGAAGAGTCGAAGAAACATGATCTGTATTCATTGAGCTATAAAGGATTACAGAAGCTGAAGAATAAGCATTCATACAAATAAGGAAGATAGCAGCACATACCAATAGTCTCATTAAATGCATGAAAAAAACAGAAAGGCTGAACTTATTTGGCATAATCTCGAGTCCTCAAATTAAATAAAACTATTACAAAGGCTTTCTTCCCAGTGCTTGAGAGTCTTTTGCAACTTAATCAACAACCTAAATAAAGAGAAACATGGCCGTACTTATAGGCCAGTCCACCGCCTAAAAATGCACCAAGAGAAGGAAAATCACGAGCAGAGACCGACGGCCCAGATTATCTTGAGCCTCCATAGCAAACATCGATCGCCCAGGAGCACGCCAACGAAGCCACAACATGGAATGGAAAACCACGCAACAACAAGAAAGAACACGCGGTGCCACAATAGAAAACGCAGAAACAGGCGAGTACAAAAGGTGCAACATCATTTACAAGGTAACCGACACAGTAGTAACCACCACGTGTCACGCAGACGGAGCCTGGAAGAAAGTTGAAGAAACACCCAGTGAAAAGCTCTGAGAGGGAGCCATGTGGAGTGCACCGAGTGAAAGAGGGTACAAGGCGGGCCCAGTTCGGAAAGAAGCTAGAGAAAAACACATGGCATGCAGTCGGAGACCGGCGAAAAGTGAAGGGATACAAAAGAAGAAAGCTTCACGAGGAAGCCATGTGGAGCACGCTGAGGGAAGTGAGAATTTGAAAAGTAAGGCCTAGCTGCAAAGATAAAAACCGCAAAGGCTTGGCAGTTTTTTGTGGAACGGTCTCTAAGAGAGGACCAATCAAAGGATAAAAGATTCACAACTTAGGGAATGCAGTGTGTTGTATTACCATTAAGAGGAATGTAATATGCTAAGATAGATAAATATTTTGAAGGAAATTAATCTCAATGTCACCACAAAGAGAAAGACACATCACACAAAGTAAGAAAATCACATCAAGGAACATGAAAATACAAATGAAATCATGCCAAAATAATGCCAATATATGCCCCCACTTTAAAGAAATTGTTAAACACCATTCCACGAGAAATTAATTTAAAGTAGACCAACATGGAAAAGAAAAAGGAAAAGAGGGTTGCCCCACAGAAACAAGTAAGGGATCTATAGATTCTAGGTCAGTATTTGTCTTTGCTGCAATGATATTAGAGAGTTGGGAATTGTCATCATTCCCCAAATACACATAGAACTGGAGGAATGACACAAAGAGAGCAAAAAAAATGAAAAAACCTTTGAGCCAACATGGAAGAGACATAGGATGTCTCGACACCTTGTGTCATCCCCAAAAGCAAAACACAAGACAAAGATGAAAAAGAAAAGATAAGGAAAATATTTTGGGTCAACATGGAAGAGACATAGGGTGTCTCAATGCTTTGCATCATCCCCAAAAGGAAAACACAAGACAAAAATGTAGATGAAAGAAAAAGATCAATGAAAATGAAAAAGCTTAGAACATATAGAAGAATGAAGGTACAAATAGAGGAATGCATACAAAGAGAGGGAACATCAAACATAACATCATGGGGGATCACATTATGCACGTGAAATCATATAGAAAGAAAGCAAAAAGAAAATAAAAACACTAGTAAAGCACATGCAAGTAAACCATCCAGTAGGTCATCCGCATCCCAATATTGTTTTGTATATGCAAAATACAGATGACTAACGAGAGGGATAGCATCAAGTGTAGTACTAGAAGAATCACCAGGTTCAACACATGGTGCATCACTTGGTTTAGGAGGATCATCACAGTTGTTATTGTTTAATCTCATAGAAGAGGAAAATAAAAAATCAACTCGTTATGTACTTGCTCATCAATTTTAGCTATTTCTTCATCGTCATCCAAATTAACCATAATAGGAGGACGAATGATAATATCCATAAAAGTGCTCATCCTTGTTGTGTTGGAGACATAACATCTATTTGTCTCAGTAATGGAGGAGGTTCATCGTTTATTGCTTCTGCCAAATTCAGATTTTTATTTTCAATGTTATTCTCTTTGTTCATCTTGCGAGAAATAACACGATGTCTGCACATACTCTCTCTAGCATTTTAGTTCCTTTTATTACAGTTTTGAAGTTACATTTGTGTAGGAGCGGGTTGATTAACCATAGGTTCCTTTTCTTCTTGTGATTGAAGAACGAAAGAAACCATGGAAGGTTGTTCAACCACTTTCTCTTTGGCTTTATAAATTTTCTTAGGAGGCGGATTTGGACTTGTTTGGTTTTATCTTGGTCTCTTGTAAGAAATAGGTAAAGGATCTTTGATGGATGGGTCTTGGTTTGTTGGAAGGGCTTTAGGCTCAACATTGTTTTCTTCAAGTGGCAGAGGTTCAAGAATGGGTGGAGGAAAATTCTCAAGGGATAATTTGGTTATGCATTTTGCTTTGAATTTTGGTAAGATAGAAAAATGAAGTCCTCACGAGGTCTTATACGTTCCATGGGCTCAGGCCAAAAATAATCTAAGGAAAATTTTCCACGGGAAGATGGAGGCCTAAAGCCACTATGGTTCATAGTGAATATTTCATTGATAATTGGAAACCTTAAGCACTTATGGACAACAGATGGGACCACATTAATAGATAAAAGCCATTTGTAGCCTAACTTCACATGAAATTGATCTGAGTTAGAGATGATAGAGAATTATACATTTGATTTATTCATTCCTACTTGTAAAGGGAGTGTGATTGATCCCATCGTAGCAAGAGAAAAACCATCATGCATTTTAATCCATGATTTCATTTTGTCATATCTATCTTGAGTAAATTCATGCACATATAATAGTTCTTCTGTGATCACATTCTCTCCACAAATGAGATCAATTAAAATCCCAGGAGTGGGCCTTTTATTGATTCTGCCAGCTATGTAAAGAGGACCATCAGGTGCATGTTTTATTTTTTTTCTTCCAAACAGAAAGTAATATCAATACTCATTTTGGTTTTCTATTTACAAGGCTCGATGCCAATCATTCTTATCATTGTATTAATAGGACTTTGGTCATTAATATCAATAGGATTTTTTTCATCATCATCCATAGGATTTTTTTCATTATTGCTCATGTTATCATAATTTATGTCAACATTCATTACATTGGGGTTAGTTTCACTAGCCTTAACAAATGAAATATTGTGGTTAAGCATGGGATTGGTAAATATTTGCAAGTTTTGGTTAGGAGGAGCTATAGTTTTATTGCCTTTGTCATTCACACCTCCAATTTGGATATGATTGGAATAAATGAGGTCTTGCACAAGATGTTTAAGACGCTTGCAATGTTCTGTATCATTTCATGTTTGTTGGTGATTAGGACAATAGGCATTGTGTCTAAAGCTTAGAGATAACAAATTGCTAGGGTCAAGAGGTCGAACAGGAGGTAAGGTGAGCATTTTTTTGTTTATTAGTCGAGTCATGATATTTTGAAGTGTGTCAAGTAAGGGAGTAAATTGCCTTTGCAGATCCCCAAAGATATAAGGATTACTCTTCTTTATAGAAACTAATTGGGTATCAACTTGCTGGGTAGGTTGAGAGGTGGAGTTTAGTTGAAGGAAGATTTTGTTTTGTCTTCTGAAAGGCTGGTAGGTGTTTTGGCTTGAAGGTTCAAACTTTTTAGGATGGGTATAGGTGGATTTAGGTTCAAAACTACCTACAAAATATTGATAGTCTCAAAGGGTAGTGCACAAGTACATGAAGGAAGGAAATTTCATCATGGTAAGCTTGTCTTGTATCTTACTTTGTAAATTCTCTATGAACATCTTTTGAAGGTGAGAATCAGGAATCTTCACACTAATTTGGTTACATAGTGTAGTAGAATGGATGCCCTTGCATTTTAAAATTTGTTTGGGCCCACCTTGCTTTATTTATCCTTCTTTATGTCTTAATTGGTCCCATTTTGCATCCACAAGCCTAATAAACTACATCATTTTTTGGGTAATCTCAAAAATCATCAATGGGAAAATGATCATTTAATGATTTTGTCCATGTGTCTCATTTTTGGGCCAGGACTAAAAAAACAACTAGGGCGTCTTAGTCCCCCAAAGGTCTTGGGACCCTGATTTTAAATACACCTGAAAAGGTCCCTTTTTGGAGTCTATGCCTCGATATTTGAGGCTCGAGACTAAGATGCCACCTAGGGCATCTTAGTCCTCCTTGACTTATTTTCGAGATCTAATTTCAAATTCTGGTGGGATTTAGCCTCCTTTAATTAATATTTTCTTATGTTGGCTTGGTGTGATTTACTTCTGGGATATTAAGCATAGATAAGTATAAATACAAGGTTCATTCATTCATTTTCATCCTAGCAGCTTGAGTTTTCATTCCTAATATAAAATTGAGTTCACAAGAGCATTCAAGAGTAGTTCTTCAAGCATTTTGGAGCCATCATTAAGATGCAAGCATCATATCAAAGGCTATTCTTTCATCATGTGTGTTTTTGTGCTAACATGTGTGGTGTAGGGTTTTAATTCAAGCAAGCAATTCAAGCAAGATCTATTGAAGCATTCCATTGATTCAAGATCTACATTCAATCTAGCCATTCCACACAAGGTTGTAGACTTTACAAAAAGGGTTTGGCAAGTTGTAACATTGCATTTTTTTCATTAATCATTTCCCTTCATTATTCTAATTCATTTCAAGGTTTAATTACCAACAATGGGTTTGACAAGGACAAACCTCTATTTACTAACAATCAACAAGTTTTCACTCTCTTGTATGCTTGTGATTGCAGATTTAGGTTGAAGAATTCAGAATCATTTTGAGTGCAAGATTGCAAAGTTGCAAAGTTTCATGAAAAAGTTGTCACCCTCATGAAAACTCACATACAAATCAAATCCGAAAGTTTTAGAATCTAAGATCTAAAATGAAGCAAGTACAAACCTTGGAGTTCAGGATCACTTTTAGAGTTTTCAAAAATTTAGAACAAGACTAATACGCCACCTAGGGCATCTTAATCCTCCCATGGGTATTTTTTAGAGATTATTTGAGATTATATACCATGATTCGAAGATTCTACATCTACCCCAAAAAATAGCAGTAGGACTAAGACAATAGTAAGCGAATCTTTGTCCTCCCTGACATAATTGAATAGCTTCTTTGCATTTTCAAAATCCTCATCACATCTCTAGACTTCCTAGGTACACACATCCTATCTTGTTGTTGCATAATCTCATTATTTGCATCTCTCATTTAGCTTGCATAACTAAGGTTTGTAGGTTGAATGCTTATTTGTCTTTTCCAAGAATTTTCTTAGTGGTGAACCCCTAAAAGTTGAAAGAACCCCTTCCTAGGTCCTCCTAATTGAGAATTGACTCACCTTGTGAGGTTTATAGTTAATCCAATTAGGGTTCTTAGGATAATATTGAATGACCTAGAGAAATGAGGTGAACTCACTCTTCATCCTCATTTTTCAATGATTCATTTTGGTGAACCCGACCTTGTTGAGCATTAATTTTCTTATTTGGAGTCCATAAAAAGACTTAGATCTAGATTTAATTCATTACATATTGAATTAGTGGAAGTACATCTAGGGTTTCTTGCATCTTGCATTAGTGAAATCACATCTAGGGTTTCTTATATTTGCATTAGTGAAAGTGCATATAGGTTGCATTTTTACTTTCTTACATCATTTCATATCATTGAAAAACTGAAAAGTGCATTGTTAATCATTTAAATTGCATCTAGAAACATTGTTATTACATTGAAAATTGAGAAAAGTTCATTCAAGTTTGCATTCAATTGCTTGTTAATAATTACTTTTCCTTGCATCCATTTGCACAGTTTTCTATTTCCAAACATTAGATCCCTGAATAGGCAACCTGTAAACATTATAGACAACTTAGAATTTTTTGTTTTTATGAAAAAATCCTTAGCTGGGAGTAAAACACCCTTCCTGGCATCTTACTCCCTCTTAGGGTTTTTTAATCAGAGCCCTCTATTTGTTGTTTGTTGTCTGTTTCAATCCCTAGAACTTTAGAATTTCACCAAGAGAACCAAGATGCCCCTTACTGGCATCTTAGTCCCTATTGACTTTGAATTTCTAGTTTTTAGGATTTAAACTTTCTTTTTTTTGCTTTTGTTGGCTACTGTCAGTTTTATGTTTCAATTTGCAGAATTGTTGTTATCTCAGTTTCTTTCATTTTCAAGTGCATTTGCTTAATATTGCATCATGGATATGTGCTTCAATTTTTTTTGGATCTCCCTGAAATCTTTGGTAGATGTGTCAAGTTGTGAATTTGGTAATGATCCTAATGATATTGAACACACTCATGCTCAATCAACTCCTAATGCATGTCCTCCTCATGATGTTGACATCATTGGAGAAGATGATGACAACATGAATATGTTCCTAAATGATTTCCTTACCAACCTTGAAGATAATGCATTCTTTTACCCATCCATGAAACAACCAAATCCATCTACAATACCACCTCTTAAGATGTTTTTTTACTTGCATCCTGAAACTAAAACAATAGTTAGACCTAAGTTACCTACAATAGGTGAGCCTAGTTCCTCTAAAAAAATAAATAATCAACTATCCTATGACAAAAAAGTAGCAAACACTCCAATCAATCTCGAAGAAACATATGGTAAGGGATTCACAATATTGAGTAATCAAGGATGTGATACAACAAGTGAACATGAAATTCACCAACTCCTAGAGAAAATTCTAACTAATGAAAACTCAAAAGGGTTAGGATATCAAGATCCCCCTCACAACATAAGAGTTCCTAGAGAATACCTATAGCTTCGTAGTGATGATATGGTGATATTTGATTCTCCCCCCATATGATTGTCCTTCTTCCTAAAGAACAATGAATGGCTCACAACAATGAAAAGAATGAGAGGATATCCTTAGGTCCTCCTCCTCCTTATTCAACTACAAAAGTTGGTGAATCTAGCAAGCGCAAACCACCTTACAAAATAAAGAAACCTCAATTCCCTTTTCCACCATCTTCAACCGAACCAACTTTACACATACTTTTAAGTCAAGGTATTATCACATTACCACCCATACCTAAAAATCAATTTCCAAATCCTAATAACAATAAAATATCTTATTGCAAATATCATAGTATTTCTGGTCATAGTATTGATGTATGTCACACCTTACAACACATATTTAAAAGACTTGATATAATAAAAATAATCCCTTAAAATGGTAACCCTTGTCATGCAATAGTTGTAGAATATTGACATTGTCACTATAACATGACCCTTCCCATCACCTACCTTGACTCATTCTTTCCTTGCACTTAGTGGGGGAAAGAAGTAGATGGCCCCGCCCTAGTAAGAAATTTGTTGTTTTACCTTAGGTTCATAATCTACCTTTCACTTATATAGACTGAGGTTGGGAGGAAAATGACTTGCACCTATGCCCTACTAGTCTTTTTACTTTCTTTTTGTGTGATTGCATGTGCATATTGTGATCCATAATGTTCTATTTAATGTTCCTTCTCTCTTTGTGCATTCCTCTATTTGTACCTTCATTCTTCTATATTTCGTAAGCTCTTCACCTCTTCATTTATCTTTTCTTTTATTTGCCTTTCTGTTTTGTTTTTTCCTTTTGGGGATAATGCAAGGCATCGAGACACCCTATGTCTCTTCCATGTTGACCCAAAATATTTTTCATTATCTTCTCTTTTTATTTTATTTTTGTCACATGTTTTTCTTTTGGGATAATGCAAGGTGTCGAGACACCCTATGTCTCTTCCATGCTGACCCAAAATATTTTTCATTATCTTCCCTTTTTCTGTCATTTTTTTCTTGTGTTTTCCTTTTGGGGATGACGCAAGGCATTGAGACACCATTTGTCTCTTCCATGTTGACCCAAAAGGTTTTTCTTTGTTTTCACTCTCTTTATGTCACTCTTCCAAGTTATATGTGTATTTAGGGAATGATTACAGTTCCAAACTCTCTAATATAATTTTAGCAAAGACAAATATTGACCTCAAATCCATAGATCCCTTATGTGTTTCTAGGGGGTAACCCTCTTTTTCTTTCCAGGTTTTGGATACTTTAAAGTAATTTCTCACAACATGGTGTTAGCAATTTATTTAAAGTGGGTGGATACATTGGTATTATCTTTGGCATGATTTCATTTGAATTTGAGTTCATGTTCCCTATGTGATTTCCTTTCTTCGTGCGATGAATCCTTTTCTTGGTGGTTTCATTAGGTGTTGAATTCATCTAAGAGCGTGATATTTCCTTGTCCTCTCTTGGAAACATTAGATATGATGTTCCCCAAGATGAGACCCCTTGTACTTGTCCTCTCTTGGAAATAAGATGAGATCTTTTGTGCTTGTCCTCTCTTGGAGGCATTGGGTATGATGTTCCCCAAGATGGGACCTTATATTTATCCTCTCTCGGATATGTTGGGTATAATGTCCCCTAAGATTAGGACCTCACATGAACTAAGAAAAATCCCTTCAAACATCTCTTTTGCATGCATTTTCTTTTGGTTCCTTATTAAAGTCATGGAGGTATGGCTTTGATATGGTTTCTTGGGGCTCACCTAGTGAACAACTAGCTTCACTAGCCCTTGTGAGCATGCATTTTCTTTTGTCCTTATCATATTCATGGGGGTATGACGTTGATATGGACCTCTTGCGGCTCACCAAGTGGACAACTACCTCCCACTAGCCCTTGTGAGCATATGATTTTATTTGCATAGTGGATAGTGTGTTCCACTTGTAAACCTTTTTGGATAAACAACCTAGACCCAATCCACCACATTGGATGACCTGTCGAAGCTTGATCTGTTGCATTTTTCATTCTTATTTTTTTTTCTATCTTTGATAGTGTATGTTTGTGATCTAGTTATGGCTTCATATATCATCCACATGTGTGTTCCTTTGTGCCTATATTGGTTTGCTGTAGGATCTTGATCCTGGGGGATTTATCATTCCTCTTGGTCATTGTCATCCTATATTACTAAAATTTATACATTTGAAACCCTCTTGATTGTGTGGTTAACTGCTTTAGTGTGATTTTGAAGCAAGTTCACCCTCTCACTAAAGTGGGGACTAAATATAGTGCAGTAAAATGCATACCTTTTCATTTTCACACTTGTTTGGGATTGCCTTGCTTTATTTATCCTTATTTATGTCTTAATTGGTCCTATTTTGTATCCACAAGATTAATAAACTACATCTTTTTCTGGTTGATCCCGACAATCATCAAAGGTAAAATGATAATTTAATGATTCTATCTATGTGTCCCTCATTTTTGGGTCAGGACTAAAACACCACCTAGGGCATCTTATTCCCCCAAAGGTCTTGAGACCTTGATTTTGAATACACCTGAAAAGGTCCCTTTTTGGAGTATGTGCCCCGATATTTGAGCCTCGAGACTAAGACGCCACCTAGGGCATCTTAGTCCTCCTTGGTTTATTTTGGGATTTAATTTCAAATTTTGGTGGGATTTTCTCTCCTTTAATTAATATTTTCCTATGTTGGCTTGGTGTGATGTAATTTTGGGATACTAAGCATAGATAAGTATAAATAAATGGTTCATTTGTTCATTTTCATCCTAGCAACTTGAGTATTCAGTCCTAATAGAAAATTGAGTTCACAAGAGCATTCAAGAGTAGTTCTTCAAGAATTTTGGAGCCATCATCAAGATTCAAGCATCATATCAAAGGCTATTCTTGCATCATGTGTGTTTTTGTGCTAACATGTGTCATGTAGGGTTTTGATTCAATTAAGCAATTCAAGAAAGATCTATTGAAGAATTCCATTGATTCAAGATCTACATTCAAGCTAGCCATTCCACACAAGGTTGAAAAATTTACAACAAGGGTTTGGTGAGCTATAACATTGCATATTGTCCATTCATCATTTCCATTCATTATTCTATTTCATTTCAAGGTTTAATTACCAACAAGGGGTTTGACCAAGGAAAACCCCCATTTACTAACAATAAACAAGTTTTCCCTCTCTTGTATGCTTGTGATTTCAGATTTAGGTTGAAGAATTGAGGATCATTTGGTGTGCAAGATTGAAAAGTTTCAAAGTTGCATGAGAAAGTTTTTATCTTCATAGAAACTCACATACAGGTCAAATTCGGAAGTTTCAAAATATGAGATCTAAGAAGAAGCAAGTGTAGACTTTGGAGCTCAGGATCCCTTCCAGAGTTTTCAGAAATTTAGAACAAAATTAATTTTCCACCTAGGGAATCTTAGTCCTCCTAGGGGTATTTTTTAGAGATTATTTAAGATATTGTTATATGATCTGAAGATTTTGCATCTGCCTCAAAAAATAGCAGTGGGACTAAGACAATAGTAAGGGAATATTTTTCCTCCTTGGAATATTTGGATAGCTTCTTTGCATTTATGGAATCCTCACCACATCTTCGGACTTCCAAGGTACACACATCCTATCTTGTTGTTTCATAATTTCATCATTTTCATCTCTCATTTAGCTTGCATAACTAGGGTTTGTAGGTTTAATTCTTCTCTGTCTTTTCCAAGCATTTGCTTTGTGGTGAACCCCTAAAAGATGAAAGAACCCCTTCTTAGGTCCTTCTATTTGAGAATTGAACCACCTTGTGAGGTTGATAGTCAATCCAATTAGAGTTCTTAGGACAATATCAAATGACCTAAAGAAATGAAGTGAACTCACTCATCATCCTCACTTTTCAATGATTCATTTGGGGATAAAGCGATTGGTAACAGGGAATAAAGTCAGTGAATTTTTCACTCTCATTTTGCTTACATCTCATCAAATCAGCTAATGTCATTTCAGGAAAAATATGCATTTGGAAATGGTTAATAAAGGCTTCAAAAATTTCATTGAATGGACGAATTGAGTTATTCGATAGTGTAGAAAACCAGTTCAAGGAAATGTATTTTAAGGATTGGGGGAAAATCTTAGAAAAACGTTTGTCCTCAAGGATAAAGTCACTACAAAAAGTAGTAAAGGCATTAATATGATTAGCAGGATCTCCCTTTCCTCCATATTTCTCAAATATAGGGATCTCTATACCTTGTGGCACCAAAGTTCTCAATATCTCCAAAGATAGTGGGTTGATTTTGACATAATATGAAGGTGGACCATTTTGATTTTGATTTATGGTGGAAAATTTATGTTGAATGGATGAAAGGCTTTGTAAAAAGGTGGTTAATGATAGAATCATTGCTTGTTGTTTGAGATGGAGGTGAATATGGTGGTGGTGTGTATGTGTTGGATGGACTAGTGAATGTATTGCTTATGTGAGGAGATATAGGATTAGTGTTGGAGTTGAGAAAATACAACACCACAAGAGTCCATGGACCTCTGCAAGCAAATAACCTGTTACAAGGAGAAACAAAGAGAAGCAACCAAGGAAAAATGCTGAAGAACATGGAGCAATTGATTCACCCAAAATGTAAAATGAATAATGATACAAAAGATAGTTTTCAACCATATATAGATGAAAACCCTAAAAAAGGAAAACCCTAGGCTTGTACAATAATAATTAATAAAATAATTAATTATTATGCACCTAATGTTAGCTTAAGTGAAAAGAGGTAAAAGAGAACTTTACGTAATTAAACAAATATTGTTTAATTAATAAAGTAAATACCCAATTACTCTAACACCCCCCCTTAAGCTAGACTTAGGGAGAAGCTAAAACCTAGAAGAAGCTACTGAAAGAAAAAACAATGGGTCCCGACAACAAGGCCAGATCAGGTACCCATGTACAAAATCAATGCAAACTAAATGAAATGGGGTAAAGGAGAAAACCCCGTGGGAACAAAACTCCTCCCCAAAAATAGAATGCAAGGAAGGAAAGCAATACAGTAATGAAAGAAGGATAGGAGGTGGATAACATTATACCCCCCATAGACAACTTCTATCATATAAGTACATGTACAATGGTCTCCATAGGAGAGATAGAAAGAGAGAAGAAGGCCCCCCCACAATGAAGAAACTCCTGTCACAATGGTAGATGCCTGATGTAGAATCCAAAAGGAGATCCTGAAGTGGCAAATGATATTCCTCCCCTTGGGAAGAAATAGATCCAAAGGACGATGTCGAAGAAACCCTGTGAAGAATGATGAACCAATCTGTTTCAAGATGTGTGCCATGATAGGATGCTGAAGAGTCTCACTGTCTGAACGAAAACAAATAATGCCAAATCCAAACTGATGTGGAGAATACTGAAATGCAACCTCTGAATGCATGGATAATGGTGGGCGAACAGTGATAACCTGATTGTCAAGGTAGAGGAGATGAATGTCCTCAAAATAATCCTCCAAATCTGCAATATAGGACTCCACAAACAAGAAAGATATGTCTGCAACATAAGAGTCCAAAGTAGTTATGTTTGGAAGATGTATGATTCCCTGCTGCACTGAATCAAGAACAACAAGAGATGCTGATGAAGTCTCAGTCTGAAGAGTAGGAATTGTGAGACAAACCTCTGATCCATCAGAACATGTAAGGGTGTCTAAATACTCAAGCTCCTCTAAAGTATCATGATCAAAGGGTGTATTTTCTCTTCAAGCAATGGGTAAGAGACAATTTGAAGCAGGATCCTCTGGGAATGGAGATAGAATAGGGTCTCCATAGATCTCCCAAAGATGTGTCCAAAGTGGGTGAGGACAATCAATGTCCGATATAACCAACACAGTGTCATGATCAACACTAGACAATATAAGTCCTACTATGTGATTTCTAATAATATCCCACGCTAATCTACCTTCTAAAGTTGCTGGTTCAGGTATGAGATCATACAAATAAGGAAAAATATTAAACCACCTACAATGTGTAAGTATATCCTTTGCCCATGACTCATAATTACCCCGTTCCAGAATTACAACTGAAGGGTGAGTAGAAAAATCTATGATAACACTTCAAATGAATTTTTTTTGAAAAATCTGACCTTACAACATTTAGATCAAATTAATATAATTCATTCCACGCAAACAAAACCCATGAAGGAGCCAAAATGACCAAGTAATTGAACAAAGTGTAAAAACACACAAAGCTGAATAAAAAATACTTGGTAAATATTTTGATAAAATAGACTATAGATCTGGAAAGAACACTGTAACACCTTTCCAACGCCTATTCGTTTGCATAAAACGGACACCGTGGCCAAAAGTTATGAATTTTTCAAAAAACTGAATTTAGCTTACAGGAAACGAATTTTCTAGCAAAAAATGTTTATTTATAACTTGATTTCTAGAAAATCTACTCACTATTTATAGACAAAAATAAAAACCCAAAAATATTTTGATGCTAGAAACAAAACCCAGAAATCGTTTCTTGATCCAACAAACAGAATATGAGAAAATGATTTTTTTTTTACTTTCAATCAGGAGAAAAATGACGCGCACCATTTTTTCAACAGTGATTGTCTCCAGATCTGTGCAAGATATGCAAAATCTAAAAAATACCCAGTTCAGATTTCGATGCTGGCTACAAAACCTAGAAATCGTTTTTCTTGCAAATGAGTGAAAACTGAATTTTTGAAGCAAAAATGATGACGGCTCCAATAAAAAATGACTTGCAACAAACCCTTGCAGCTCCAAAAATCTTGAAAAGAAGAACAAGCAGCTGCAGATCTGAAGCTCTGATACCATGTTGGAGTTGAGAAAATACAACACCATAGGAGCCCAGGGACCTTTGCAAGCAAATAACCTATTACAAGGAGAAGCAAAGATAAATAACTAAGGAAAAATGCTCAAGAACATGGAGCAATTGATTCACCCAAAATGTAAAATGAATAATGATACAAAATATAGTTTTCAACCATATATAGATGAAAACCCTAAAAAAGGAAAACCCTAGGCTTGCACAATAATAATTAATAAAGTAATTAATTATTATGCACCTAATGTTAGCTTAAGTGAAAAGAGGTAAGAGAGAACTTTACGTGTTTAATTAATAAAGTAAATACCCAGTTACTCTAATAATTAGATTCTACATAAGTATAAAAAACACTAGTGGAAATGTTCAAGGTAGGAAGGATATTGCTAGTTGGTTGCATTGTTGTGGTCACTTGAGGATTGATATAGGTGGGTATTGTGGTTATGGTTGAAGAGGGAGGAGTTTGATTTCCTCCTTGGCTTTGCACATTGTTTGAAGCTTGAGCACCATTGGTGGTGGAAGGAAGGTGTTTTCCAAAGATTTGAGATATGTTACACATAACTTCCAATCTTTCATCACTTTCCATCATGTCGTGAATACTATCTAAAGCAGGCATAACAATGTTTGGAATGTTTTCAGTACTCAAACTATCTTGTAAATGGGCTAATTCTTCATGCATTTTTATTATGTTTTTTTGAGGGATATGATCAACCATTGTTTGAACACTTGGCATAGAACTTGTAGGTAAGGTAGGCATAGAAAAATAGGTGTCAAAGGTATGGTCCATACCTAGTTCAAACTAATACCAACACTAGGATTAAGAGAGCTTGATAACCCAAGATCCATAACGATTGTTTTATCACAGGATGCCATGAGTCTCACACTTCGTCTAACCACAATATTAGCAGTAGGACACCAAGTAGTAAAAATCATGCAATGGATAAACCACAAGAACTGAAATGAACACAATATTCTATTCTTGTAATTACACTTGAAATGAAAGAAATTGGAATAACAACAATTCTGCAAACTGAAACAAAAAACTGAAGGCAACCAACAAAAGTAGAAAAAAGAAATTTCAAACCCTAAAAACTAGAAATGCAAAGTCAGTAGGGACTTAGACACCAGTAAGGGTGTTTTGGTCCTACTAGTGTGATTTTGAGGTTCCAAGAACTGGAACAAACAACAAACAACAGAAAGAGGATTTTGAGCCATAAACCTTGAGAGGGACTAAGATGCCAGGGAGGGTGTTATAGTCCTAGTAGAGGTTTTTGTTAGAAAAACAATAAATTTTGGATTTTCTACAGTGTTCACAAGTTTGTTATTCAGGGACTTGATGTTTGGAAACAAAAATTTATGCAAATGAATGCAAGGAAAAGTAGCTAGTGGAAAACAATTGAATGCAAAGTTGAATGCAATTTTTTCAATTTTGAATGCAATAAAAATGCTCCATAATGCAATTAGGATGATGGAAAATGCACTTTCAATTTTTCAATGAGATAAGATGATGCAAGAAAGAAAAAATGCAAGCTATATGCACTTTCACTAATGAAAATATGAGAAATCCTAGATGCACTTTCACTAAGTATGAGAAACCCTAGATGCAATTTCACTAATGCAAGATGCAATGCAAGAATGAATGAAACCTAGATCTAGGAGTTTAATGGAATCCAAATCAGAAATTGAATGCTCAAAGATGTTGGGTTCACCAAAATGAACAATTAGGAAAATATAGAGTGGGTGGGATCCCACTTATTTGTTGTTGCAAGGCAAGAATTTGAGTTGTTAGGACATTCACTTGGGTCAATGATGTGTCTTGTGTATTGTCCATGTTGGCATGTAGTAATCCAATGTTGCGAGATGGATTTTGATTGGACATGTATGTATGTAGTGGGTTTTAGTTTTTCATATGATGGGTGAAAGATGGTATTTGGTTATGAATGCTTTCATTGAAGGTTGGAATTTTATTTGTGTAAGTGGGATTGGATTGTGGTTGCCATGAACTTAAAAAAGTGTGATTGTGTAAGTTTTGCTTTCCATGTTGTGTAGAAGGACCTTGTGTGTTGTTTGGGGTAGAGCCTTGGATGTTTTTTTGTGCATGCATACTAGGAGTTGGCCATTGATGTGATGTGAGGGTATGTTGAGAGGTCCTTGTGTTTGGTATAGCATTTGATGTGGGATTTTTAGGACCATTAACAAAAATCTTAGGTCTCTTGCTTGTCTTTTTTAGACCCATGACAAAAGGAGTGGAGGATGATGCCCCTTTAGATGTGAGAAAAGGATTGAATGATGTACCAATGGGTTGTGTCGTGTTGTGTGTCATTGTTTTGGTGCCAAATAGTGATGTATGGATTGTAGTTGAGCCTTGTGTGGAACCTCCTAGTGGTATGGAAGTATTGACTTGTGGGATAAAGCCACTAGAGGTAGGTTTATTATGCCCTTGGTTTTGTTTTTTGGAGTAGGCATTGCTTGTAATTTTTTAACATCCAAACCATGGGGTAGTGTGACTCCTTCATGTAATAGTTTAGCTAGGAAGTGTTGGGGCTCTAATACCACTATTTCATCCACAAAGAGGCTATTTCAGGGCCTTGTGCAGTAGCCTCTACTTCCTCTATAGTGACACATCCTTCTTTGTCTCTAATTATGATATTTTCAAATGGATTAAGAAATGAATTTTTTGGTTTAGGTACCCCATGAGAAGAATTAAAAAAGGGGTTGAAAAAATCATCATCTTAGGAAATGTCCATCTCTTTTCATTTCTTTTGCAACCTTGTTTCGACCTAAAAGGACTTACAAAGGAGGAGATGATATGTGATGTGGTACCAAAGGTAATGCAAGGATATGACTATGCAACTATCTTTTTTGGATTTTTCAAAGTATAGGAGACATCTAACGATGATACCAAGATGAAGATTCAAAGTGACAACGTGTCAAGATGTCAATAGAATAATGTCACAATGAGTTCAAAATATTTGGTGTGTATGACTAAGGTATGCAAGACTAGGTACACAAGATGACTATTTTTTTGTATTTTTCATGTATAAATGGTGTCTAAGGATGATGCCAAGATAAGGCCTCAAGGTGACAAGATGTCAAGATTTCAATGGGATAATGTCACAATGAGGTCCAAAGCTATGGCAATGTTTGTAACTAAGGTATGGAAGATGATATCTAGTAATGCCAAGATAGAGAGTCAAACTTCCAATAATCAAGATGTCAATAAGGTAATGCCACAATGAGATCAACATATATGGTATGCAAGGTGGCTATGTATATATTTTGGATTCTCAAGGTATAGTTGAAGACTAAGGATGACTCTTAGATTAAAAACCAAGGTGACAATGGTCAATATGTCAAATGTCACAATGAGGTTAATATATCTAAGGGTATAATGAGGACTATTGTATGCCAAATGTAATACAAGTGTGAGAGGATGGTGTATTCTAAAATGATGACTAGGGTTATGAAAACTAAGCACCTTATGGTAAGTCTAAGGTAAGGTTACTAATCAAACTAAGATAGCCAAGGAAAGAAAATTTGATTTTATCAAGACCTCAAGGATGGTAATGACTGAAATGATAAGATGACAAAGGTGGTCTCAAACTAGCCTTGTGATTTTAGGAGCCAACCTAAATGAAAAAAGACTAAGATGATGAAAAGTGAGCTCAAGATAAATATGAATTTGTAACCTATGGATTGCTATAAAGTCTGATAAGTTTCCAAAGCCAAAATCTACAACAAGGTGTATGCAAGTGAAGAGATGACCTAATGTTTGACCTATGGTAAATGAAAAGAATGCAAGGATATGGTAATGGATGGATTGAAAATGATAGATCTGGTGATTGCAAGTCTATAATCAAAGGACTAGGTAATGCTCAAGAATTGATTAGAGAATGGACTATTCTAGTTTTCCTTAAAAATTTCAACAATAGGCAGTTGCGTCATTTTGAATGAAAGTTGTGGTGTTTTCTGTAACAGTTGCAACATTTTGAGAATCTCAGTTATGGTTTTCTAAATAATAGTTTCAATGAATGGTAGTCGGTTAGGGTAAACAATTTGTTTTGACCTATATTGAATGTATTGACTCAATTTTGGATCTAATTTTGATAAATTCTAAATAGAAAACATTGTAGATAGTCTAAAAACACTTGGTTTGGTTTGAAAATGTCGAAAGTGTGTTCGTAATGTGTATGTTTGAGGGTTATTCACCCCAAATTTCTATGGGTATAGCACATATAAAAAAAAATGTCACACATAGAAAAAAAATTTCTATCCCTAAAAGTCAATGGCCAATGGCGACACTCTTAGACCCACTTTAGGAATCTCCTTTGGCACAAGGGAGGGACACCCTTTCGGTTATGTATCACCTTTTTCCTATGATAGTTGATGGGTAGGGGCCTCCTGCTATGGAAGGATGTCACAAATCACCCTCTCCATGGAAAGTCACAAGCCCAAAAGGCAAATGTCATATGCAAGCCAGGGATTTCCATCTCATTGAAGTGAGCCATTTATGTTGGGCATAAAAGTCTTATGGGTGTGATGCTACAACCCTACACTAAGATCATCACCAAAACTCAAGTAGAAAGGTGGCTTCTAGCTAGTTTGGATATTAGTCACTACTCGGGGACATGACACCTTACAAATATCCAACAAGCCAGTTAAGGCTTTAATCACTCCTACTAGGGGCTCTTATAATTTTTACAGTAGTACCCCATTCTAAATGATACTTTACGGCTAAGGCCTAAATACAATGAGGACTAAGAATTTTGTCACATCCTTTTATATACTGGCCCGAGGGAAAAACAAGTTGGGATCACTTGGGAGTCATTTGTACGGATGTGTCTCCTTTAGTAGGCCCCTCTAAAAGTAAATAAAAGTGAGACAAGTATGTTTTTTTAATCCCCAAGATCACACGAAGTGCAAGGAGAGAGCATACACAACACCTTTTTCTAACACTCATATGGTGTTCATCAACCTAAATAAATCAAAATGTGTGGGTGATAAAGCAAGTATCAAGAGATTCTTTTGATTCTCAAGATCACCAAAGTGGTGCGAGAGAAGAGCATACACACCCCTCAACAAAATAAAAAACCACAAGACATGGAAGAAAATGATTTATTTTAACCCTCAAAGAAATATGTGAAATAAGAAACTTAATTCAAAAAAGTTGTCAACTTTGTAGTAACAAAAATAGGTCTCCCCACCTTTGAGGCATACACACAAGGATAGGGTTCCTATTTCACACTTTCTACACTCAAGGACACCTTAGAGATATCAATCCAATAAATAATGGAGGGAGAGATTTGACAATAAGATATCCTAGGATATGATTTTAGATTATAACATGGGTTCACCACCAAGTAATAACTTGGAAAGACTAATGCAATGTAAGATGCAACACTAAATGCTAGTTTGATGCAATGAGCCACAAAATGACCTAGAAAAGTGTGTAAAAAAAAAAGTTGCAAAAAAGAATGTGTACACCTAGAAACTTGTAGAGGCTTGATTGGAGACTGGAAGTTCTACAAATCCTAAAATTTTGGCCTATTGGGACTCATTTGCCATTTTGGGTGAATCAATCCCAGTTTTAGATTTTTGCATAGGAGCAGGTTTCCAAAAAATGGGTATTTGAATCTACAAGAATTTTTGAAAAACACCTATAGTGGGAATCATTCGCCACTTGTGAAAAATGAGTCCAATTTGAATTTTTCAGAGCTTCAAGTTCCGCATTCGCTCTCCCCAGTTTGCTTAATCTATTTCTCTAGGTTTTTAGATATGGAACTATGATTTTGGGGCTGTAGGTGAAATTTTAGTGAAGATTACGAGCTTGAAAATGGGGAGACAACTCCAAAAATATTGTAACCTAATATTCAATGTTCTTTCAAGGTCCAATTTTCCTAGATCTGCAATCAAACATGTAAAGAGGAGAAAATTTGTTGATTGTTAGTGAATAGGGGGTTGCCTTGGTCAAACCCCTTTTAGGTAATTAAACCAAATGATGAAACAATGAAACAAGGACATGAAACATGAAACATAGGATATGGAACATGAACACTGATACCTTGAATGATGTCTTATAAATCTTCAACTCAACATGAAATTGCCATGAAGGATGTAGATCTTGATCTTTGACAATAGGAGTAGAACAATGCTTGATCTTGGATCTTCAATGCTACATCACAACACTAGCTCAATAACATGATTGTTGCTTGATATTCTTGACATGATGATGTATCTTGAATTTATGCAATAATTGATGAAGAATTCTGCCCTTGAATGCCTTAGAATTGATCTTGAATGCTATCTTGACGACCTTGTGAAGTATTGGGATGCTTAACTCTTGCTTGCTTGACTTGATATCATGAATGATTATATGAAATAGTAATTTGAAATATTTTTTATATAGGAAATGCACTTAAATGACCATTTACTTGATCCCCAAGGGTGACATAGGAGAAATTTGAACTTAAAACCTAGTTTTTCCCGCTGAAACCTAGAAAATAGGCCAAATGGGACTCATTCACCAAGCTTAGTGAATGAGTCCCACCTGGATGAGACTCATTTTCCCAAAGTGGTAAATGGGTTCCACAAGGGGCTATTTTACTAGCTAAAGTGTTGGGGAGTGTGTAAATTAAGTTTATATGTTGATATTGTTGGGTTTTTTTATCAAAATATGCCTTGGGATGCACAATATGGGGTTATAGGGGCCTATTAATGGTTATATAAAGGTTATAAATGCAAGGGAGCCCAAAATCTAATGTGAAATTATAAATAGATACACTTTACAACACTAAATTAAGGAAAAATTGAGTCTATTTAGCTTAGAAGGACCCTAAATCCCATGTGAATGTGTAAAACACATTATGACACTAGATTAGGTCCACTTAGTTTACAAGCCTCCTAAATTTAATGTGAAGATGTAAGTAAATAAATTTTACAAAACTAAATTAAGGCAGAGTTAAGTTTATTTAGCTTAAAAAGGGCCCAAGACCTAATGTGGATGTGTAAAACACCTCACAACACTAGATAAAGGCACCATTAAGTCTAATTTATCATTAATTATTCCTAGATCAAGTGTGAAAATGTAAGCGATAATATTTTTTGACACTACAAATTTTAAAACCAATGAGTGAGTATGCAAGGGTAATTTTAGACCGAATGAGTGTAGTCTGCAAGGTTAATTTTAGACCGAATGAGTGTAGTATGCAAGTTGTTGTAAATTTAACCCAAATGAGTGAATATGCAAGTCAATTTTAACCAAATGAGTGTGATTAAACAAAATTTCAAAAGTGAGATGAGATAATAAGTTAGCCAAAATATCTCCTTTACACCTATATGCCACATGTTGTAAAGAAAATATTAGTATTAACAAACCACTAAGCTACCAAATACAAGAAACCATAATTGAAAATTTCTAAAAACATGCAAGATTTTGGAAAACAAGAAATTGCCTCACTATACTTCATAGATGCAACTCACTGGTTTTGAACACATGTGGCTCAAAAATTATTGACTGTAGCTTTCAGGATGGAATCTGCATCACAAAGGTACGATAAAATATGAAGAAGTTTCATCATTCCTCAAAATAGTTGCAACAAACAGACCTCCAGCTGCAAAACATAACAAAATGACCAATTTTGACCAAACTAGAGACCAAATTGATATGATAATGATATTAACTGATAGAGCTTGAAACCAAAAGCTTGAAACAAAAATAAAATTTGGAAATGGATGCAAAATAAATATGCAATGGTGTTTTGAACAGTTGTGGTGATGCCCTAAGAAGATATGTAACAAAAACCTATAGTTGAAAAACACAAAAAGGACAAGCAAATTCGACCAAACCAGAAACTAATATGATGCTAAACTAATGTTAGATGATGAAAATTAAAACCAGTAACATAGAATAAACCATAAATTCAAAAATAAAATCAACCCAAATAATATTCCCTATCCCGAAGCAGATGCAACTTTCCAGATGTTAGTTGCGTCACACTAGCTTTTTGTAGTTACATTGTTCTAGCTGTCAGTTGCGTTGTGGACCTGAAAAAATAAAAAAATATTTTTTTCTAGAGAATCTTGTTACTTTCACGTCGCGCTCACCAATGTAATCTAGGGTAAAATTTTAGATTAATATTAAATAGCATAAAACTAACACTAAACTAGTAATGGAGCACAAATAAGCATAAAAGCATGAAATATAAAGCAACATTATCATAAAGTCTTCATGCCATCATTGCTTAACCTCCATTTCTCTTCTCCATTTTTCTTGAATTTAATTGATGCCCTTATATTTGAGTATGCACTAGTAGCCTATGAGAATGCCTAGAAAAATATTGAAGATTGTTGTCTCACACTAATAGCATGTACTTGCTCTAGCTCAAGATGTAGATTGGATGTAGATGAATAAATGACAAGGACAAGATCTTTTATAGAAAAGACAAATTTGAATGAAGGGCCAAGATTCAACTCCAATAAGAAGTGTCAATCAACAGTCAAGAATGAAAGTTGTAGTATGGCATAGGGTTAGGGAAAAATTAGGGCAAAGATAGGACTTGGTTAAGAATGAATGGTTGAGATTGAATTATAAATAATTCAATCAAGGGCTACAAATGAATGAGACAAGAGGAGATATGATGGACATGGATAATGAGTTTAGCATAGAAAAAGAGGTTTTAGGAGGAATTCAAATAATTATAAAATTATTTAATTTAATAGTAAAGTGAATAATTAAATAATAAAAATAATATTTAATTATAGAAGACATGTGACAAGTTAAAATTTTGATTAAATAATAACTCAATTCAAAACTAGGACATGTGACAAGCTAAATTGTGAATTAAATAATAATTTAATTCAAAATTAGGAGAAGATGATAATAAAATAAATAAATTTATTTAATTTTGTTAGTGTAATTAAGTTTAACTTAGGGTAGATTAGTTTCTCTTGGGTGGTTTTTCCCGTGTGGGTAGTTTTCCCACCCAACACTTTTCTCATGGATTGAAAAGCCTATACATTGTGTAAATTAGTCATCTCGTATTTTATTTTCTCTCTTGTGAAGTATAATAGTGCTCCTCTCTATCTCGTGAAGGTTTATTCTATAGTTGATTTTCCTGGGTACTTTGCTCTAACATGGTATTAGAGCCACCTGATCTACGAATCCTTCCTAGGATTTTTCACTGGAGATCTGTGAGATCATTTATTTTAGAATTTGAAATTTTATAAATTTCAAAATTGCCTCATTTTTTATTGGCCTTTTGGAGGCCTAGCATGATTTCTCAAGGGCATTTGAAGCCTAATTTGTCTGTGGTGCGATTGCCTTGTTAGCTAGGTGTTTATATTTTTTTTCCCAATTTTGATTGGTGCGTATTCTCATCTTGGCCACGATTTTTGATAAGCTTTTGGAGGTGGTTTAGATTTGTATAGGAGCCGATTTCATTTTCTAGCCATGTGAAGGAGAGGGGCAATTTTTAGTGGCAATGATTTACAATTTGAAGAGGCATCACTTTTTTTTGTTGAGAAAGAGAAGCAATGATTTTTCAAAGAAGAGAAATCTTTGCTCGATTCTCCTCCCTAGGCAACAAATTTCTGTTTGTGAGCTATTTTTTTCTCTAGTTGAAGAGCCCATGATTCTCCCTTATTCCTAGAGAAATCTCCTGGCGGCTGAACCCTGGCGGCGGTTCTCTCCCTCTATCCTTTGTTTTGGTGTGATTTCTCTAATTTGAGGCACATTTTCTTTATCTTGGCATACTATTTCCTATGGAGGGCCCGATTTTGTTTTGGCACGCACATTTTTTCTATGTTGAAAGCCATGAATTTCATCCAAAGCCCAATTTTGAGCCAAGAGAGGAAGCGTTTCCTTGATTCCAGTTGTAGTGTAGAAAATCGTGCACTCTTGAAAAAAGAGGCAATTTCATGCTTAATTTGGACCTATTTTGGCACCCTTGCATTAATTACCCTTCAAAATCACCATTTATAGGCCCATAGGACCCATTATTTTGGATTATGAGGCCCATTTCACTCAAAAATCATATAAATCTGATAAAATCCCAAAAACTCTAAAAAACCACATCAAAAACTTAAGGTGGGACTCATTCACCACCTTGGGTGAATGAGTCCCCTTTGGTGAGACCCATTCACCAAGGGTGGTGAATGAGTCCCATTTGGGGCCTTTCTCAAATTTGAGCTAGAATTCATCAATTTAATCTAGGTTTTTGATGAATGTTGGCTTTTAGGATCTAAATAATTGTCAATTAGGTGTTGATGCCTATAAAAGCAAGCTTCTAAGTCATTTTTATCAATTTTTAAGCACTTTGAACAAGTATTTTTAAGTATCAAGCATCAAGAATCTTTAAGAAAGTTCTCACAAGAGCATTCAAGTTTCAAGAGCAAGTAAGGTTGAAGATTTGGAGCAACATTAAAGTGTTTTTTTAGGTCTTTAAGCTCACTTTCATTCCTAATCTAGCTTTGTCAAGGGTTGATCATGGATGCCTATGGTGAATCATGATGGATTCTAGGTTGGGGAGATGGAACTAGCCATCAAGCCAATCCTAAGGACTTGTTTCCTAAGTGATTCCATCCTCCATTATCACTCTACATTCAGCCTAAGGAAGGTACAAGCATCATTGGCATTCATTTGGGGTGATTGAAGATCATCAAAAGTGAATCATTCATCTCTTCATTTCCATTCATGCATCATATTCTTTCATGTTAGACTATAGGATTGCATCATGTTTCAAATTTCCTAGTCTTAGACACAATGAGGCTAGGGTTTTCATGCACATTTCATTATCTTTATCAAGGTTTAATTACCAAACTAGGGGTTTGACCAAGGAAAACCCCCATTACCAAATCAAGTCAAATTCTATTTTATAGGTGTTTTTTATAGATTCAGATCTAGAACTCAATCTGGAAGGGAAGCGTAGGCATTGAACTGCATATCAGAGTTTTCAAATCCCAAAAAATCTGAACGAGACTGATTTGCGAAGAGTGGTGAATGAGTCCCTCTATTTTTGTCTATCATATCGAGTTGTAGATTCCAATACCCTTTTTCCCGAAATAGTTTCCCACACAGAAAAAAAAATTTGGGACTGATTCACTCAGGTTGGTGAATGAGTCCCAATTGGTCAAAAAGTCAACATTTCTAGAATTTCAGAGTTGTTTCTAGTCCTTTGGAGGTTTCTAGATGAACAATGTTCACATTTTGTTTTCCTGTTCTATTTTAGTTGCATTTCTAGGGCATTTTCTAGGTCATTTTTCATACTACACCATGTTTTCAAACATTTTCTTTTCCAAGTTTACACTTGGTGGTGAACCCCTCATTTGACATCATTCAATCCCCTAGAGAATTCCCTTTTCTAGATTTCAATCTCCTTTGAATTTAAATTTCAAGGGGTTATTCTTGACTGAAACACCCAAGAATAAAATTGACCTCTCTCCTTTTAGGTTTAAACCCTAGAAGCCCTAGAGAGGTGTTCACCATTTTCCACATTTCATTTTGATGAACCTGCATTTAGAGCATCATAATTCTAATTTGGAGTGCATTTAATTCCTAGATTTAGATTGCATTAACATTTCATTAGGTTTGTATTGGTTAATTGGCATTCTAGGGTTTCAATTCTTGCATTAGTGGAAAGCTCATTTAGCTTGCATTTTGCACTTAATTTCATCAAAAAAGTATTAAAAAACTACATTTGCATCCTAGATCTAAGTCATACAACATAGAAAACATAAAAATCAGCCAAAAAATCTAAGAATCTTGAAAAAACCCCTATTAGGACTCATTCGCCACTTTTGGCGAATCAATCCTAGTGCAAAATTTTAGCTACTCTTTACAAAATTAAATTTCTAGTTTTTAAGATTTTTTTTGCCTCTGTTACTTTTTTGTTTCAGTTTAGTTACTTTCTATTACATTGAAATCATTAGAAATAACATCATTTACATTTATGCCAATTATGGATAACATTAGATTTTTGCAATTTTCATTTTCAGCATTAGTTCCTAGTTCCCTTAGATCAGATTCATTAGAAAATGAAAACAAAAAATAAAAAACATCAAAACACGCAATTCAAAAAATTCTTAAATTTAGAAACAAAATCTCATCCAAGCCTCTTAGTAGTGATAACCTAGACATGTTAGATGAATCCCTTGTAGACTTCCTGTCACTAGGATCATCCACTAAGGCTTGTTATGAAAATCACAAACCAAATGAAGTTAACTTAACCCTTAAGCCTTTTAATAGCGATGACTTTGATACGTTAGATGAAACCCTTGAGGATTTCATCTCACAAAGCCCATCCACTAAGGCTTGTCATGAGAAACCAAAAATAAGATAAGTTAACATAATCCAACCTCAACTTATCCTTTACCCACCTTCACATAAACCACAACCTGAGTTAACCCTTTATCCTCCTCAGAATAATGTATTGCAACAATCAAGTCATAATACTATTACTCATATGTATACAATACTAGAAGCAACCCACAACCACATCAACCAACCCTAACGCCCTTATGTTTACCTAATCACATCTTGCCTAGTGCTCCTCATTTAACTTCGCATAGTGGAAAGGAGTATAACCTCATTGAAAAACTTAAGAATAATCTTGCTAAGATATCCCTATGGGACTTAATTAAAAATTCCCCAAACTATCATAGTATGCTTCAAACAACCTTACAACAAGTAGTGGTTCTTTTTGGTACAAATAAAAATGATGTGGAAGCTCTCATACAAGGAATGAATATAGTTATTGTAGACATAACATTTCACCAACATGAGCTGCCCCCTTTGGCATTGAGACAAAAAAATTAGGCCTTCATGATCATTGCTCAATTTAATAGAATAGGCATAAAAAGGACCATGGTTGATAATGGCTCAACCCTTAATGTGTGCAGTGTGAAACTCTTAGATAGGTTGAGGGTAGACAAATCAATAATGTAACTTGACTCCTTATCTATTCAAGTATTCAAAAATGTAGGAAGGCAACCACTCGATGTAATTAATTTACCTATTACAGTCGAAAAGGATACCTTACAAACTCCTATTAATGTTATGCCTCATGACCTTTCATACAATCTTCTTTTGGGAAGACCATGGATTCATGAGATGTATGCGGTGCCTTCAACTCTTCATCGTATTATGAAATATGTCTATGATAAGAAGGTATACCAAGTTGAAATGGACCCTGAGCCTGAAAGTTGCCTACAAGTGGAAAAAGGAACTACAAGTCCTCTAAGCACATTAATTCCAACATCCAATATAGAACCTTTAAAAGAAGATAAGAAAGCAACTGAAATGGTGTCAAAATTAATGGATGATGATTGGGGTTCCTTGGATTTCACACCCTCATTTATGGGAGAATACATAATCACAAGAAAAAGAAACCAATGGTCATGTCACCTCAGAACTTCATGGAACAATCACAACAATATAACTCCCCTAATCTTGTAGAAGATACAAGTTATATAATTTTTTTTGATGAGATAGATTATCAGCAACCACCAAAACCAAAAGAAATGGAAATTTTTTATGGGAGAGGTTATGAACTTGTGAAGCAATTGGGTTACAATGGTAAAGGGTGTGGAAAGAAAGCACAAGGTATTCGAGTTCTTATAGAGCCTAACATACAAGAGACAAAGACTGGTTTGGGATATTGTCCTTCTAAAATTACACAAGCAACAAAGCGATCATCGTTAAATATCAATACTATCATGTGCAAGCCAAAAGTCAACCTCACAATGCAACATCCTGAATTGATTGACATGGATTTACCACCATCATGGGAGTACTTTGAAGATGATGAAGCCTTGAAATACATGCTAGGAGTCTATGATACACCATCTAATCCTCACAAGAAAAAGGTTACATGTGCTATGATCAATACCAAGACAAAAGATGTTGAAGGTGAAAGTAATGAGAATGATACAAATGCAAAACAATACAATCCCCAATTTCCAAAGACAAATGCGCTTCTTTTAGGGGATACAATTGGCATACCAATGGATATAAAGGATAAAGATAAAGTCATTAAAATTGGAAAATACCTCGATGATGAAGAACAAGAAGATACTGCAACCTTGCTTCATGAATTTCTTGAACTCTTTTCTTGGAAGTATTTAGATATGGCATGAATAGATTTGAAGATAGTGACACACAACATTGTCCTTGTTGAGAATGCCAAGCCCATTCGACAAAACATACACAAGATGAATCCTAAGATAGCTTTGCTTGTTAAAGGTGAACTTGAAAAACTCCTTGATGCTGGCTTCATAATACCTATAGATTATTCTCCATGGATCTCAAATATTGTCGCAGTCGCAAAACCTAACAATCGTATTAGGATGTGTGGATTTTTAGGACTTGAATAAAGAATCTTTAAAAGATGACTTTCCCCTTCCTAATATTGACATGATAGTATAGACTCGATTGTGGGACATGATTTATTGTCATTCATGGATGGATTTTCAGGATACAATCAAATCTTCATCAACCCTCAAGATCAATACAAAACAACATTTACAACTATTTGGGGGACATTTCTTTGGGCTATGATGCCTTTTGGATTAAAGAATGCAGGCGCAACATATCAATGAGCTATGACACAACTATTCCATGATTACATACATAAGATCTTGGAGGATTACGTTGATGAAATTCTAGCCAAATAATTAACAAGACAAGACAATGTGAATTTCCTTCAAAGAATCTTTGAGCGAATGCAAAAATACAACATGAGGTTGAATCTAAAAGAATATGTCTTTGGTGTAGATAGTGGAATTTTTTTAGGGTTTATCATGTCTCATAGAGGAATTGAGGTGGATACAAAGAAGATTGATGCTATCATCAACATTCCACCCTTTAAAAACATCTCTCAGTTAGACATGCTACAAGGAAGAATTCAAGCTATACATTGTTTTGTTGCATCTTTAGCCGATTACACATTACCATTCACACATCTCCTCAAAAAGGATGTGCACTTTGTCTGGAATACCGATTGTAAATAGGATTTTGAGAGTTTGAAGGAATATCTCTCAAATCCACCTATTTTACAACCCATTATGTAAAACAAACCATTTATACTTTATATCGCTACCTTAGCCCATGCTCTCGCAACATTGTTGGCTTGACAATATGAAAACGGTAAAGAGCACCCAGTCTATTACATTAGCCGAACTATGATAGACTATGAGAAATGATACACAACAATAGAAAAACAATGTTTGACCCTTGTATTTGCTACAAGTAAATTGTGACATTATTTGCTGAATGCGGAAATACAAGTGATGACAAAATTTGACCCTCTCAAACATCTTTTTAATAAAATAGATTTATCAGGACATCTAGCTAAGTGGGTGATGTTGTTGACAGAGTTTGACCTAATGTTTTTTTCACAAAAAAGTAATTAAGGGTCAAGCTTTGACTGACCAATTAACTATTTCTCCTTCCTCTTTGGCATTGCCTAGTAATGACTCTTTCCCCGATGATAATGTGTTGATAATCAAAAGTAATACATGGTAATTATAATTTGATGGATCTAAGTGTATAATAGGCTCTGATCTTGGGGTTATAATAATCCCGCCCGTAGGAAAGCCTACTCCCTTGTCATATTAATTAAATTTCCTATATACAAACAACACTGTTGAGTATGAAGCGTTGCTCGTTGGGTTACGTTCTACTTTAATCTTGGGTGTGAAAGATATTAGGATCTTTGGCGATTTTCAATTAGTAATCAAACAAATAAATGGGACATATCAAGCAAAGCATGACAAATTATCCAAATAAAAGGATCTCACAATGAAATTATTAGATAAATTTGAATCGTTCACCATTGACAACATTCCATAAAAAGAAAATTGACATGTAGATATAATGGTGAGTGCAACCTCTCTTATATCACCTCCAGATCCTTCAAAATATGTCACATTTACTATTCACCCAATCATGAAACCATCCATCGATGGTAAATTAGCAACGACTAAGCAAGACTCGAGTGAATGGTATGCTACAATATTTAACTATTTGAAAGATGGTACTATTCTTGAGCCCACAACAATGAATACCTAATTTCACTTGAGAAAAATAGCAACCAAGTACATCATTCTAGCCAACATATTGTCCAAAAGATCCTCTAATGGTATTTTTCTTAGATGTCTCAATGAATCGCAAATCCCCATAGCACTCGAAGAGGTGCATATGGGTGCCTGTGGAGATCATTTTGGAGGAATATCTTTAGTGAAAAAAATCATTCGTATGGGATATTACTAGAGACATATGGAAAGTGATTGCTTTACGTATGTTAAGAAATGTCGTAAATGTGAGGAACATAGCAATTTGATTCATGCTCCTACTATTGAGCTCCATGCCCAAATTCCTATTTGGCCATTCTCAGTATGGGGATTGGATCTAATTGGAATTTTTTTTCCATCTTCATCTGTTGGCCATATATTTATAATCATAACAATGGATTGTTTCACAAAATGGGTAGAAGCCATTTCTCTTCAATCCACAACAGCTGATGTAATATGTCATTTCATATTGGAACACATTATTGCTCTCTTTGGACTTGTTTTCACCTTAGTTTTAGATAATGGAACACCATTCAAGAATAATGATGTGAAGAAATTCCTCGACACATTTAATATCCAACATCACTTTTCAAAATCCTACTACCCACAATCTAATGGTCAAGTCGAAGCAACTAATTAAACTATCAAACAAATCTTAAGAAAAATAGTTAATAAACATAACAAGGAGTGGCATACACAACTAACATATGCGTTATGGGCTTACCATAGTAGTGTTAGGAAATCAATGGGAACAACTCCTTATAACCTTGTCTATGGTAGCAAGGTGGTGATGCCTTTGGAGTTATAAATTCCCACATTAAGGATTTCTCTTCAAGAGGTCATTGATGATGACACCTACAAACAAAAAAGATTGTATAAGCTTGAGATGCTTGATGAAAAATGCATTAACGCTATCAAGCATCTCTAGGCTTATGCTAAGCAGTTAAAATGTAACCATAGTAATCATGTCATCCCTTGCATATTTTGTAAAGGTGACTTGGTCTTGTATGAAAATCAGTGAAACGTTAATGTCGGCCATACTGAAAAAGGAAAATTCAGTCCTAATTGGTTAGGACCTTACATAACTAGCAAAATTACGGGTCCGATGCATACACATTAAAAAAAATGGATGGTACACCCCTCAAAGACCCTATCAATTCCTGTGGAATTTGTGTTAGTATTACATCTAATCTCCTTGAATAGTATGAATGGTAAGTAGTGTTGTTAGAGCTACCAGATTATATAGCATGGATTTTCGCATTGCTTTATTCTTGACAAGAAATTATTTGGGTATCTTGAATGCTAAAGTGATTATTTAATTTCCTTTTATTTAATTACTTTAGGTCTCATGCTATTCAATTTTATTTCATGTTTTATGTTAGATTAGATCCTTATAAGAATTTAATGTCCCTTAATTAAATCAGAAGTGCATTTAATTTAACATAACATTCTTCATCACAATGTTGTATCTAAGAGAAACTATAATAAGTTTTGGTTCGATCACATAAAGCATGTTAAATCATGAAAGAATTTATTAAATAATAGATTACAAATGTTATTTAATCAATCACACTGACATTTAACATTCCAACACAAATAATAAAACATCAAGTTCTCATATATATATCAAATTTTTATGTACATTTTATCATATATACAATACTACTAAGGCTTGTGGCTACTAGATCCCTCAGAACCTGGTGGTCACATCTATTTGGTAGTAGTCTGTCAGGAGATAGTGGTGTGTGATCGTGATCACGATCCACTAAGCATACCAAGAGAAAACTCTAAACCTTGTATCTATCCAAGGGCCTCTTGATGTTCTCTTGCTATATGATCTCTCTCCACCTGTAGCCTTGCTACCTCTGCCTCTAGTCTCTCAAACTCTGCAGGGGTCCGGGATGGCTATCCCTCTAGGGTAGCATTGGCTCAATGGATGCATCTCCTCAAAATCTCATACATTTCCCATAGTCTAACATATGACTTGAATGACTCTAGGTCCTAATCCAAAATGGATGGGGGCACATAGTCTGATTTTGCAGCCTCCTCGTCAATTGATGGGGGCACTATCTCTGCAACCACTTGTTGATAGAGATCCCTAAAATATCTCACAAATCTTACAAGATAGAAACAATAAAATATGAGTACACATCATATATATATAAATGGTAAGCGCAAGCATGAAAGTATAACAAAAAATAATATATCATCACCTATATCTCTGGCATGCTATGAGAAATCAAACTCGTCCCATGTCAGGGGCATGAAGGATGTGCTAGCCTCTCCATGACTATAGGTACTGGTGCCTGTTACAACCACTGCTCATGATCTAGTCATACAAGTGGGAGAGGACTCCCCCCACTTGTGCCTTGTTAGATCCTCATTTTCTACCTCACCACCTTTGCTCATGGATTACTCCTTGTTCTCATCCTCATCCTCATCCTCATCCTCATCCTCATCCTCATCCCCATCCTCGTCCTCATCCTTATCTCCACTGTCCTGGTCATCATAGTTAGGATTTGAATCCTCATAATAGTCATCATTTATGAAATCTATAAATATGTCTACAACCCTATATTGTGTCTCCTCAACTCTGTCCTCTACGTCATCTCGCTCATTTGGAAGTGATTCTGCATCACCTATCAACTCCTCCATAGGAAATATGAGGGCTGGTCATGATACTATCCACCACTCCTCATAGTCATCTCTAGCACTGACGTCATCTGCATTGGAGATCGGAGGCATGTCATGATCTAAATAACTGGAGTCACTATGAACAACATCCTCTATAGTGAATTGTGTAGTATCACTAGGTCTCCGAGCACTCTGCACTGATCTCTTGAAGAAGGGTCATGCCCTAGGTGCTATTTGTAACTATCCAAACTATTGCATGACCTGATCATAACAGAAAGGATGTAATACATAGTCATGTATGCCAATCAAAAATCTATCAAGCTATAATCTCCTCATCTGTCAAGTAAGATCTGGCCACTGAAGCACAAGCTGATAAGGTCTCCAAAGGATCTCGTCCTCCCTGAGGTGATCAAATTGTACTCTCCAAAAATTTAAATCACCATACTGCCAAAACCATCATAGAGGATAGCTAAAGGCTCAAGCATACCCAAAGGTTGTCAGACATAGGAAGCTGGTAGGTCTGGTACAAGTGATATGCTCAAGGAACCAAACCTATAGAAGCGTATAGTGTACCATACTATCTAGCTCTTGAAAAAAAAATCAACCAAAATCATTATACAAATGAGCTAGGATAGAATGCCCCTGGGCGTATACTATCAGGTGCTCTTCCATCCCTCGTATTAGATGTACTAGTCCTCCCTCCAAGTGCACTCCCCGCCCATGAGTAATGAGCAATAGTTCAACTGCCAACATCATAATCTGCCTAACTAGTGGGGTGCGTGAGTATAGAAGCATCGCTAAGTCTATCCGTGCCCTCACTCTCTCATCATGTACTTGTCCACCGAGGCAAAACTGCATGTCATATTTCATGTCATGGAATTTCTGCTCCGCTCAAAACCATACTCGCTCACCCTGAATAAGAACTTAGAGTATGCAGTGTACGTCCTTTAGTGTGATCATCATCTAACCAGTCGATAGATGAAATGTGCATACATATTGACATCCTAGCGCTCTACTAGCACCGTCAAAATTGCATTATGGTACCTCATGGGGGGCATGAGGTACACCCAATATAATCCAACATTCTATAACAACTCTATATCCTCCATTGAAAGAGTGGGGGCTAAATATCTATGTAGACTCATCTGTCTGCCACCCAAACGTTGATGTGAATGGGTGGGAACCTAACAAAAACACAACAATATGTCCTATAAGTAGTATAATCTCCTCAATTTTTACATCAATAATCATAAAAGTGTACTAAAGCTGCTCTAGTGTCTTTCCTAAAGGCCCTAGACACTTTAGAACCCTTTTGGGACACTTCACGAAGAAATGAGACACTTTGCAAAAAAGTGGGCCACTTCATGAACAAAAGGGACACTTTGCAAAAAAGTGGGACACTTCACAAAAAAAGGGGACACTTAGCAAGATTTTTTTCCAAGGCCCTAAATTAACCTAGAAATTCCTAAAAATCATAAAATCACTACGTAATGACAAAGCGAAGGCAAAAGAATCAATTTACCTCATGATGACATTTGCCATGTGCCACCTGGTCCCGCAACACATCCAATCTCGCAGGCTTGTAATCCCATCTACTCAGCATATTTAACTATTCTTCAATCGCTATCAAGCTACAAAAGGAAAAATGGAAAAATAGTAAGAATTTACTTCACTTTTTCACTCTCATGTAAGTTGAAATTAGGGTTAAAAAGTGCATTTCAATCAAATCAACATAATGGGTGCTAGAGAGCTCTATTTTCAAAACCGTTTGTTGCATTGGAATCGTGATTCCACCCCCGACATCATCAATTATCTATCATTATGTGGCATGGTACTTGGAAATTCCCTATGATATGACTTACCCTATTTGACATGGCTAGATTGCTACCTTGATTCCACCTTTGAAAAGCAAGTGGAATCAAGGGGGGAATATATCTATCCTCAAATGTGATTCCTAGATAGAGGTTCGATAAGAGATTTGTTTTTGGACAAATAATGGATTCGTGTTGCAGGATGTGGTTCCTAACATTGTGGTTTTGCAGATAACTACAATGGGGGCTTCATTCTCCCATGTCATAATTAAACTCATATGTGTATCTTTTTATGAAACAAAGGGAATCATTAGATTCGTTTAACTTACATATGCATGTAAGGTCATATGGTCACTAAAGTGGGGGCTAAATTTAGTGTATAAAATCATGCACTCTTGAAAAAAGAGGTGATTTCACACTTAATTTGGACCTATTTTGGCACCCTTGCATTAATTACCCTTCAAAATCACCATTTATAGGCCCCTAGGACCCATTATTTAGGATTTTGAGGCCCATTTCACTTAAAAATCATATAAATTTGACAAAATCCTAAAAAATCTAAAAAACCACCTCAAAAACTTAAGGTGGGACTCATTCACCACCTTGGGTGAATAAGTCCCATTTAGGGCCTTTTTCAAATTTGAGCGAGAATTCATCAATTTAATCTAGGTTTTTGATGAATGTCAACCTTTGGGATCTAAATAACGATTAATTAGGTATTGATTCCTATAAAACCAAGCTTCTAAGTCATTTTTATCAATCTTTAAGCACTTTGAGCAAGTATTTTCAAGTATTAAGCATCAAGAATCTTTAAGCAAGTTCTCACAAGAGCATTCAAGTTTCAAGAGCAAGTATGGTTGAAGCTTTGGAGCAGCATTAAAGTGTTTTTGTAGGTCTTCAAGCTCACTTTCATTCAATATCTAGCATTGTCAAGGGTTGATCACGGATACCTTTGGTGAATCATGATGGATTCTAGGTTGGGGAGATGCAACTAGCCATCAAGCCAATCCTAATGAATTATTTCCTAAGTGATTCCATCCTCCATTATCACTCTACATTCAACCTAAGGAAGGTACAAGAATAATTTGGATTCATTTGGGGTATTTGACGATCATCAAAAGTGAATCATTCATCTCTTCATTTCCATTTGTGCATCATACTCTTTCGTGTTAGAATAGTATTGCATCATATTTCAGATTTCATAATCTTAGACACACTTGAGGCTAGGGTTTTCATGCACATTTCATTATATTTGTCGAGGTTTAATTACCAAACTAGGCGTTTGACCAAGGAAAATCCCCATTACAAAATCAAGTCAAATTCTATTTTGCAAGTGTTTTTCATAGATTTGGATCTGAAACTCAAGCTAGAAGGGAAGAGGAGGTGTTGAAGTGCAGATTAGAGTTTTCAAATATCATAAAAGATGAATGAGACTAATTCACCAAGAGTGGCGAATGAGTCCCACTGTTGTTGTCTATTAGATCCGGTTGCAGATTTCGATACCCTTTTTCTCGAAACAAGCTCCCGCGTAGAAAACTGGATCTAGGACTGATTCACCTAGGTTGGTGAATGAGTCCCAATTGGTCAAAAAGTCAACATTTCCAAAATTTTAGAGCTATTTCTAGTACTTTGGAGGTTTCGAGTTGCAGACTGTTCATATTTTGTTTTCCTATTCTATTTTAGTTGCATTTCTAGGTCATTTTGCATACTACATTGTGTTTTCAAACATTTTATTTTCCAAGTTTACACTTGGTGGTGAACCCCTTTGTAGACACGTAAAATATACATGCACCTGATCTTGATTTCACTAACACCAGTTCATCATGAATCACCTCCTATGCTAGTCATTTAATTGAATAATCTTTATTTAATTAAATTCATCATAATTAATCTCTTAATTAAATAAATAAAATTTATCTGATTAAGTCATCATCTTCTATTAATTAAAAAAATCATTTTGTTTAGTTAATCCTACAGTCCCTTTTGTAATTAAATAATTCATCTTATTTAATTAATCTCTAAAGTCATCTCATTTAAATTAAATAAATTTATCTTTATTTGATTTAAAACCGTGTCGCCAAAAATTGTATTTCTTTGAAGAAAAGGACAATTTTGTGCCCGTTTTGGTTCTACTTTAGGTCCTATTTCACCAATTTTCACCCTAAAACAACATTTATAGGCCCCTAAGGTTGTTAATTTTGACTTGGAGGCCTGTTATAACCAAGGGATCATTAAAATTCCGACAAAGCACATCAAAACCAATCAGAAAGTACCGTTCCCACTCAAAAATTCCTTAGTGGGACTAGGTCACCCAAGTTGGGGACCTAGTCAGTTTTTAGGATTTTTGAGGTTTTAAGCGGGAAAATGAATAATTCAATCAAAATCCTTGATGGGTTTCAGCTTCTTAGGTCAAAATTCTCAACAATTAGGTCATGTTTCTTATATATACTTGTTTTTAGGTCATTTTGCAACTCTCTCTTAGTCATTTTTCACATCCAACACCAAAATCAAGTGCAAAACATCTTCCTCAAGAAGATTCATCTCTCACATAAAAATTTGAAACTTTTAGACAACAAACTAGAGCTTTTTACAGGTCTGGAAGCTCACTTCACATTTGAGATCACCCATTGACAAGGTTGGGGATAGATGCCTATGGAGATTCATGGAGAAATCTAGATTGAGGAGGTGCAACTAGCCACCAAATCACTCCTAAAGACTGATTTCAAAGTGCCTCTGGATCTTCTACCTTCAACCAATTTACAGATTTGAGGTTGGCATCCCATTTGCATTCCTTGTTACTTTCATTTTTAATGGTGTAGGATTTCTAGGGTTTAGATTCTTGCATCATTTCAAATATTTTATATTCATCTTATTCTAGCACGATAGAATAGGGTTTTTCTTTGTTTCAGGTTTTCCTAGTTCTAGACACACTTAGGGCTAGGGTTTCTATAGATTTCCATTTCATTTCAAGTTTAAATACAAGCTAGGGGTTTGACCAAGGAAAACCCCACATTAGAAACACAAATACATTCTATTTTTGTAGGTTATTTTGCAAGTTTGGAGTAGGATTCCCGTGAAGAAGAAAAATATAGACCCAAGGCCTCCGAGTCCACTTTCGGTTTCTCATAAAAGAAGAAAGGGACTAGGTCACCCAAAATGGTGACCTAGTCCCACTGAATCTTTCTGACACTAAAATTTTTAGATTCAGGGACCCAGTTGGTAGAAATGGATTTCGAAGCAAGTTTCCCTAAAACGGGACTAGGTCACCCCACTTTGCTCACCCCACTTGGCACAAGTGTCCTAGGTGGCTTAAAACCCTGATTTTCTAGTTTTCCAGTGACTTCCATAATTCTAGTTTCATCCCTCTTCGGTTTCTTGGTGCACTTCTTTGATCTGTTAGGTTAATTTACTCATATTGCTTTCATTTCTATTGAATTACATCATGTGTTTTCCAACAACATAAGCTCCATTAGTTTAGGTTAATATAGCTAGGTTTTCATAGCATATTTCAACATGTTTGAACACCTCACTCCTTTAGGGTTTCAATCCTTAAACATTGAACAAATCGCAAGATTTGATGCCCATTGGGGGTGAGCGAAAACCCTCTTCCATCTAGGTGAGAACCCTAGAAAGTGGTAGAGGATCCATTATTTTACCTCCATCCAAAGCACCAAATTTTGCGGTTCAAAAAATAACACCATTCTCTTTAATTAAATAAATTAAACTTTATTTAATGAATTCTAAATTCATATTCCTCTCAACTTTGATTTAAACCAATCCAAAAATCTAAATCAAATTGTCACATCAACTAATCTCCTTTTAAATTAATCAAATCCTAATTAATCTTAATCTTAATCCCTCAAATCCTCTAGCTTTTGCAACTTGCACATGTAAATAAATTTAATTGATTTATAAATTCTTTTGTTTTCATTCAAAAGGGCATCTCATTGGAATATTCCTCTAATTTCAAAAATCCCTCCAAAAGGGTTTGTGTTGGAAAAACAAGAATAGACAACTGAGAGGGGGGGTGAATCAATTGTCACAAAATTTAAAACTTATTCAACTTTATTTACATTTAATCTCAGATTTGATAATGAACAGTGAAAGCATTAATCAACAACACATCATAAACACAAGAACATCGAGTTTTTATACGTGGAAACCCTGTTAGGGGAAAAACCATGGTGGATGTTAGTCCACAAGATTATTCTCTATTAAAAGTATAATTAAAATAAATAAGGAATGCACATGCATTCTTGCACACTACCTAGAGCTCACTGCTCAAATAGGAAGGCTCACTGCCTTATAGAAACATTCAGATTAAAACCATCTGAAGAATATGAACTGATGAATTAGCTTTTGCAAAAGCCTGATTACAATTTTGGTTACGCACATAAACACTTCTTCACACTTCACTCAATCTTATTCACACTCTACTCTACAACCGAATGATCTAATATTTATTCACATATTTCGAATACAAACTTCACACTCTCATGTCTCAAATGAATAAAACAACCACTCTTATATATCTACTTCATGGAATTACATCAACAACTTTGTCGACCAAAAAAAAAAGAATAAATGAATTACAAATGATCGACCCAATTCATGAACAAATCTCAATGCATACCAATTGAAGTTAGTCACAACATAATGAAGACCTAAAATAACATCCTCAAACATGCCAAATAGTAAAACATTAATCCATGAGGATCTGCAAAACACTACAACCACCATGTCGACCAAGAACATGAAAATCCGAACACACAAAGGAAAAATATTTGATCACGATCACACCGATCAACACGAATGTGCAACAAGGATAGAGAATGATCTTGAAAAATCAGCGAACATCATAGGAGCATACACAACAACTGAATTTATCAGAATTACATTCTCTTCCTCCAGAAACATCAGCTATAGTAACAAAATAACTATAGGAACACAAAAACTCACAAGTTGCACGATTCTTGATGCGCACCCTTGAAACTTCCAGAGTATAAACTAGATAGGGTCAGAAAAAAACCCTTTAAAGTGCAACTTCTGAGTACCAAAATACTGATTTTTCCACCACATTGAACTTCACAGCTTCACAGATAGCCTGTAACATGTTTATTATAATTTTCTCAATATCCTCGACATATACAACTTTTAAATCATCAATGCTAATAGTGTTGACATCAATGAAAACCACATATCAGCAACACAACCACAACATCCAAAAATCTCCCCCTTTGGCATTGATGGAAACATATGATGTGAAAAATACCATCAACACAACTAACTCTTCACATAGTACTCTTCTCCCCCTTTGTTTTACTCTTCTCAACCTTAGTTTTTACAAGGTTTTTCACATTACACTTCTCTCCCTTTGACATCAATGGAAAAGGTACACAAGATCTGAACCACATATCCAAATCATCTAACTACTCCCCCTGAGTAGCAGCCACCACAACATCAATCCAGAACAAGATATGACTATGAATGCACAAACTGATGCAAAGACTTGCATCTTAGTTCTGATTAGGAGGGGAAATCACCCCTAACTTCCCTCTGAGATACTCAAAAGTATCCTTAGGCAATGTCTTAGTAAAGATGTTTGCAATCTATTCCTTAGTAGACACATACTCCAATCTGACTTCTTTATCACTCACTTTGTCTCTCAAAAAGTGATATTTGATAGATATATGTTTTGTCTTTGAATGCAACACTAGATTCGTAGAAATGTTTATTGCACTTGAATTGTCACAAAATATAGCAATAGGCTCATCATACTCAATTATGATATCTCTCAGCATCTGCTTCATCCATATTACTTGAGTACAATTGTTTGCAGTAGCAATATATTCTACCTCAGTAGTAGATAAGGAAATGGAATTCTGCTTTTTTCTTAACCAAGACACCAACTTATTCCCCAAGAAGAAGGCACCACCACTAGTACTTTTTTTGTCATCCACATCACCTTCCCAATCTGCATTAGTAAAGTAGCTCAAGGTAAGATCATCATCTTTAGGATACCAAATACCAAAATCAACTGTCCCTTTCAAATATCTAAAAATTCTCTTTACAAAAGTCACATGAGATTCCTTCAGATCAGCTTGATATCTAGCACCCATACATACAACATTCATGATGTCAGGTCTAGTCTGAGTCAAATAAAGTAATCCACCAATCACTGACCTGTATCTTGTTTGATTTTCCTTAGGAGAATCATCATTCTGTGTTAGCTTGAATCTAGTTAGCATGGGTGTACCAACTGGCTTTGAGTCTTTCATGATAAAAAATTTCATTAACTCTCTTACATATTTGGACCGAGATATAAAAATTCCATTATCTAACTTTGTAATTTGCATTCCTAGAAATAATTTCATCTCTCCAATCATAGACATTTCAAATTCACTTTTCATTTTATCAGCAAACTTCATACATAAGTCATCATCACCTTTAAAAATGATGTCATCAACGAAGACTTCAATAATCAACTCTTTATCGTGATCCATCTTTAAATATAGATTACTATTAGCAGTACCTTTATTGAATCCAAGCTTCAACAAGTATTTATCTAGTCTAGCATACCAAGCTCTAGGGGATTTCTTGAGTACATACAATGCTTTCTTCAATCGACAAACCATTTCTTCCTTATCAGTTAATTGAAATCCATTTGGCTGCTCAACATATACTTCTTCTTCTAGTTCACCATCTAGAAACGCTGAATTTACATCCATTTGATAGATTTTTTAGTTCTTAAAATCATCATAAGCAAGAAATAATCTTACAACTTCAATTCTAGTAATAGGAGAAAAGGTTTCTTCAAAATCAACACCTTCCATCTGTGAATACACTTTACATACCAATCTTGCTTTGTTTTTGGCCACTTCACCTTGTTCATTCAACTTATTCCAAAAGACCCATTTGGTTCCAAACACATTTTTATCCTAAGGTCTAGGAAAAAGAATCCATGCATCATTTTTCTCTATCTGCATAAGTTCTTCCTTCATTGCTTCCATCCAATATCCATCTTTAAAAGCTTCATTGACATTGTTAGGTCCAGTCTTGGAAATCAGACAATACTCTTTTGTAATTCTTCTTCTAGTCTGCACACCTTTGTTCTTATCTCCTATAATCGGATCTTCACAATGATTTAGCTTTACATACCTTAGAACTTTAGGATTCTCTTGAACTTCCAGTTCTTCTATTCTTTCTTCTGCACTTCCACTAGCTTCTCCTTCTTGATTCTCTTGATTCACCAGAGCAATTTGAACTTGATTATGTGTCTGAGCATTATTTCCTTTATTAGTACTATCATGTTGGTCATCTGAATCATATCCACAGTATCTAGCAGTGTCTTCATGAACTTTGACATTTTCACTTTCATCCATTTTCCTCAATCTTCTATTATAGCACCGGTAGGCCTTTCTCTTAGTAGAGTAACCCAAAATATTCCTTCATCACTCCTAGCATCAAAATTTCCTATATCTTCATCTCTTTTGATATAAAATCTACTTCCAAATATTTTGAAATATTTAATAGTAGGCTTATAACCAAACCACAACTCAAAATGAGTCTTACAAGAATTACCATTGACATTTAGCCGGTTGATAGTATATACAGTAGTACTTACAACTTCTCTCCAATAGATATGAGGTACATTACCTTCCAACATCATAGTTCTAGCAACATCTAGAACTGTTATGTTCTTTCTCTCAAAAACTTCGTTCCGTTGAGGAGTCTGGGGAGTAGATAACTATCTTTTTATTCCATGCTCTTCACATAAATAATTGAACTCTTGGGAAGTGAAATCACCACCTCTATCTAATCTTAATCATTTAATATTTAAACCTGTCTCATTCTCTACCATATCTTTAAAAAATTTGAAATTTTCTAATGCTTCATGTTTTTCTCTCAAGAAAGAAACCCATATCATCCTAGAGTAATCATCAATAAGAAACATAAAGTACCTTTCTCCTTGTAGACTTATGATTCTAGAGGGACCACATAGATCAATATGCACCAACTCCAGTAATCCATTAGAATGATGTTGTTTGCTTCAAAAAGAAATTCTAGTTAGCTTTCCCATTTGAAATTCCTTGCATATGGTGTTAGTAGGCTTCACTAGCTTAGGAAGATCTCTAACTACTTGAGTGGAGCTTATTTTGACAATGTTACCAAAATTCACATGACACAACCTCCTATCCCATAACCAACTTACATCAACTTGAGCAATTAAACAACTTTCACTAGTAGCACTCAGGTGAAAAATATTACCTCTTGTCTTTATACCCAAAACAATTACATTTCTAGAACTTCCCAGTATCCTGCATTTTCCATCTTTGAACTTAAGATTTTATCCGTTGTCGACCATTTGTCCAACACTCAATAGATTATTCTTGAAATCCTTCAACATAAAGGACATCATTAGAATTATATTTATCACTAAGAGAAATAGTGCCTCTGCTACAAATCACACTAGCATTGTTATCTCCAAATCATACAACGCCACCGTCATACTTCTCCAAGTTTATTAAATTTCTTTTATCACCAGGCATATGATGTGAGCATCCACTATCAATCACCCACTCATCCTTTTCTTCAATTCTAGCTGCAAGAACTTTCTCAATATTCTTATCACTAGAAGATTTAATGGACACTAGACCATTTTCCTTGATAGAAATGAATACCCATCCATCTTATTTTCCATTTTCTTTATCAGATTCATCATCAGTAACACCGTCTTCAGCATAATAACATTTCTTTTGAAATCTAGGCTTGTCAGGTTTGAACCTAGGAACTCTTTCAGGACAACTTGATGCAAAATGACCTATCTTACTACAAGAGAAACATTTAATAGGAAACTTTCCTTTATACTTACCTTTTCCTCTGGCTTCTGTTTTCATAATCAATGCTTCCAACTCTTCTAATTCTCTTTCTTCATCTTCAATATATTTCATCTCATCTTCATACTTGAATGTCTTTCTGGAACTTTCTCCTGGATCATATCTCTGTTGGTTTCTTCCGGATACAGTAGCTTTAAATGTAGATTATGTCTTAGGAGTAGATTCACCAAATTCACTTAATTCAAAGGCAACAAGCTTACCAATCAACATATCTCTTGTCACATTTGTTACTATTCTGAGCTCTTTAATAGTATGAGCTTTTGTTTTGTAACAAGTAGGCAATAATTTGAGCACTTTAGCTAGCCACAATATCTTCTTCATCCAAGATTCCATCGACACATCTAATGCCCATCACTAGTTCATTTATCTTTTGCATGAAAGAAATAATGTTCTCATCTTTGATCATTTTCAAAATTTCTCGCTTGCCTTTTAGAATTTGTAGCTTAGCAACTTTCACTTGTGCATCTCCTTCATACAATGTTTCTAGCTTCTTCTAGATCTCATATGCTATATTCTTAGACCCATCACATTTGTCATCTCTAAATTTTTTAGAGCACTCAACAATTCTTCTATAGCCCTATTATTTTTTTTAGGTTCTTTGATCTTGTCAAGAGTAGAGGGACCATTATGAGGAATAACATATTTGTTCTTTGTAATCTTCTAGAAAGATTCACCAATGCACTTCAAATGACACTCCATTCTAACCTTCCACAAAGAGTAGTTTGTTCCATCGAATCTAGGACTATCCTTCTTGTATGATGCCATCTCGGATCACCTCAAGCTATCAAACTTCTTCAAATGAACCTTCTCTAATACCAATTGTTGGAAAAACAAGAATAGACAACTGAGAGGGGGGGAAAATTAGTTTTCATAGAATTTAAAACTTATTCACTGTTCAAATAGGAAGGCTCACTTCCTTATAGAAACATTTAAATTAAAACCATCTGAAGAAATATGAACTGATAAATTAGCTTCTCCAAAAGCTTGATTACAGTTTCGGTTAAGCACATAAACACTTCTTCACACTTCACTCAGTCTTCTTCACACTTTGCTCTGCAATCGAATGATTTCATCTTTATTCACACATTTCACATACAAACTTAACACTCCCATGTCTCAAATGAAGAAAAAAATCACTCTTATATATCCACTTCATGGAATTACATCAACAACTTTGTCGGCCAAAAATAAAAGAATAAATGAATTACAAACTGCCGGCCCAATTCATGAAAAAATATCAATGTGTACCAATCGAAGTCGGTCACAACATAATGAAGACCTAAAACAACATCCTTGAACATGCTAAAAATTAAAACATTAATCCACGAGGATCCGCAACACGCTACAACCACCATGTCGACCAAGAACATGAAAACCCGAACACACAAAGGAAAAATATCAGATCATGATCATACCGATCAATGTGGACATGCAACAAGGATAGAGAATGATATAGAAACATCAACAAACATTGTAGGAGAATACACAACAACTAAAATTACCAGAATTACATTCTCTTTTTTTAGAAACATCAGCTATCGTAACATAATAACTGTAGGAACAAAAAAAATCACAACTTGCATGAATCTTGATGCACACCTTTGAAAATTCTAGAGTATAAACTAGATAGTGTCAACAACAAACCCTTTAAAGTGAAACTTTTGAATACCAACATACTGAGTTTTCCACCATATTGAACTTCACAGCTTCACAGACAACCTACAACATGTTTATTATAATTTTCTCAATATCCTCGACATATACAACCTTCAAATCATCAATTCTAATAGTGTTGACACCAATGACAACTACATATCAGAAACACAACCACAACATCCAATAGTTTATACATCCAACAAGGCATTAAAGGCCTCTTACATGTCCTTTTCCTTGAGCCAAGTTGCATTTAATTCATCCTTCATTTCCCTCCAACAAGCCAACTTTCAAATTTCAAATTTGAATCTACTAGCATCTATCATGCACATTGTTCAAAATGTGCTCCACATCTCTTCAATAGCATGTTGAAAAGTGGCACAATGTGATTGGGTCAAGTTTAATCCCTCATTCTTTCTATTTATCATTTCTCCATCCTTCTTTCCTATAAATAAAGAGCTTCTCTATTGATTTTGGATCCAAAAGTTTAGGCATTTTGATCATTAGGCATTTTATCTTATAGTTTAATTGTTCTTAGTATAAGACGTTCTATATCAATTTCATCATTTTAAGCTAGTTTCTATCATCATTTAGCATCCAATTACGCATTTTGAATCAATTATCATCACCAAGCTTATCAAGGAATTGGGAAAGGGCTTCTTTCCACATCAAAGAAGCACCAATTACCCTTTGTGATGCTGGTTTGAGCATTAGAATAAGATTTCATTAGCTTTCATTTGATATTTGATATTTTTTTCTCATTTTTGTGCTTGGATGAATTTCATAGGGAATACTTTGGTTTAAATCTGTTTGAGGACTAAATGCTTGCTTGTTTATCCGTGTTTGAAACTTTGGAGGCCTTGAGCATTCACACCCTCATTTGACATCATTCAATCCCCTAGAGCATTCCCTTTGCCAAATTTTAATCTTCTTTGCATTGAAATCTCAAGGGTTTGTTCTTGAGTGAAATGTCCAAGAAGAAAAGTGACCTCTCCTTTTAGGTTTAAACCCTATAAGCCCTAGAGATATGTTCACCATTTTTCACGTTTCATCGGCTTAGTGCAATAAATATGAGAAGGAATTTTTTGTTGTGTTGTGGAGGCATGTGAAGAGAGCTCCATGAGTTGTGCCCTTCATCACTGGGTTGATTTTTCCTTGGAGAGGCAACAATTTTTTTGCAGTTCAATTATCCCCCTAGTGGTCGCAAGTTTCCTCTAGGGTGAGTAGCATTTTGGAAGGAATAATTTCTTGAGAAGCCACAAATTAGTTGCTAGGTGCATTATTCCCTTGTGTGTAGTGAATTTCTCAAAATTTATCCATTATAAAGTTTTGCAAGAAATATCTGGTCAGGGTTTAGAGGTAGGGCTTGTGCACAACTTTTTTGAATTACTATTTGGGATCTTTAATCCCACATTTTCCCCATAGTACCCTTTTTTTTTTCTTTTTTATATTCGAGTACTCATATGTTGCTTACGAATTGATTGTGTGAAGCTTGTGGATATGTGTTTGATATGCATGTTTGGTGATTGATTGGAAGAATTTCCATCATATTTTGCAACAAATCACATTTTCTCGCTTATTTCTATCTATGGTTGAGAGCTCTAGAAGATTCAGAAAGTGCCTCTATAGGCCTTTTTTTTCATTTTTGCATATCTTTTTCAAACAAAGGCCAATTTTTGCAAACCACATATCAACGGAAAGGTATTTTTGTCACCTTTACAGTGGTTGAGGAATTTCTCTTAGATTTTCCTATTTTGTGGTGCTTTTAATCCATTGAATTTTAATATTAGTGTTGTTGTGCTCTTTGGAGTTGCTTGATTATCAACCCTTCTTTTGTATTTTTTCTTCCTGAAGTATTTTGTCAAGGCTTCATTTGCAGTATTTGGGAGTTTCTAATTGTTGTTGAAGGTTAACGCCTTTGAATTTTTTGAAGATTTGTCATAATTGATTATGCGGTTTTCGTTGCATCCTGTTGTGATTATGTTGGAAAGGGGAAACTATAAGTAATGGAGAAGGGTATCATAAAAAATCTCAGATGGTTTCATTTGTTTCCACATATATATAATCTGGTTCCCCTTTGTGGTACTGATAGTAAGAAAGTTGCATGAAATTGCAAAAGGGATCATATCTTAGGAGTTATTGCAATGCATAATGATGATGCCACTTTGGATGATATTGATCATTTTGAGTGTACATATATTCTTTGGACTAAAATTTGGGAGATACATGGAGATCCTGATACTCCGCTATTCCCAGATGATCCTGTTTCAGATTGTCTTGTGCTTCTTGATTTTTCAGACAAGATACCCTATGATCATGCTACTATGTAGGAGTTTGAAGTTTTGGAATACTTTGAGTCTTCAGATGAGGATGACGATGGTTCTTCAAATGCTCGTTCTCCATCAAGGACAATTGATGTACCTTCACCTTCAGTTATTCATTATGCAGAGTCATTGATTGAGGCTCCTATCATTCTTGTTTAGAAGGACCATTCATCTTATGTTGATGATTCATTGAGCATGTCCAGTGATTCATCACAACCGATATCTCATTGTCTTTCTGAGTGAGATTCTTATTTGTCAGACATTGGTTCATTGTTCATGGAATCTCACATTTCAGATTTGGAGGACATATTTGAGGGTATATCCCTCCTATTTGATGATAGTTGTGGTACAACTATTGTCACCCAATTTTAGTCTTTGGATATTGTTCAACATCAATTTATAGTGGTACCTTGTTTGTCACCTTCTATTGTGATTGGGCATGTTCTTGATTGGTTCATGGCATCATCTTCTAAGGTCTTAGTGACATATGATAAAATTCTAGAGACATCATCATACATATTCATTCTTCTTTCTTTCAATTCCTATTTGGAATGGGAAACATACCTACATTTGTATTTGGTTTTGTTTTTTCCAAAAGGGAGACAAGTTGTTTGTCGACATTGGATCATGTTTTGTCTTCAGGCACTTACCATTTTTATAGGTGATTACACATTGTGGTGGGGCTATATAGTCTCTCTCTTTCCCTCTTATGGGGGGGCCATTGATTCTTATATATACATTATGTACATGTAGTCCTTGGGGGGTTTGATTGAGTCCTCCATCCATGCATCAGTTTTGCTTTCTTTTTCTCTCTTTCGGAGAGGGGTTTTTTCCCATAGGGTTTTTCTCCTTTTCTCTAGTTGTGAGAGATTTCTTTTTTTGCATTGTAAATGAGTACCTAACATGGTTGTGTACTCGAGACCCATATTTCATCTTCATTCTCCCTAATTTTTCACTTAAGGGGGGGTGTCAATGTAATTAAGTTTAACTTAGGGTAGATTAGTTTCTCCTAGGTGGTTTTTCCCATGTGGGTAGTTTTCCCACCTGACACTTTTCTCATGGATTTAAAAGCTTGTACATTGTGTAAATTAATCATGTCATATTTTATTTTATCTATGGTGAAGTAGCATAATGCTCCTCTCTATCTCGTGAAGGTTTATTTTGTAGTTGATTTTCCTCGGTGCTTTTCTCTAACAAACTTAGTGATAGAAAAGTCTTAGTGAATAATTAAATAATTATTTAATTATTATTGAAAGTGGCAAATAATTAAATAAATTTAAAATTTATTTAATTATAGAGGAAATAGACTATTAGTGATGTAATTAAATAAATAGTATTTATTTAATTAATCAAAGAGGAACTAAAAGATAGCAATGAGTTAATTAAATAATTAAAATTATTTAATTAATAGAAGACAAATGCCATTTTTTTAATTATTAGGAATGAGGGGGGAATTGATGAAGAAATAAAGTTTGGAGGCCTAGGACAATTTTTTAGTTTCTACAATAACTATAGATGAAGGGCTAAAGTTGGGGATCTAGGGTTGAATATATACTTCTGCACCTTGCAAGAACCACGTCTTCACTTTCAAGACAACATCCCTTGCTTGCTTCGAGGAAAAAATAACAATAAAAAACCCCCTATCCTTATCTATGTAATGAAATTTATTGACTTCCACCCAATGGTCATCAATCCATTTAATCAAAACATTTTTGGTAGGGTTAAGATTCAAAAACTTTCCAATAATAGATCTTTGTTGAAGCTCCTTGATTCAAAAATTAAGATATTCCTTTGAGAATGTTACCTAGATGACACCTCTTGAGATTTTTTGTGTTTCTTAACTTGTGAATTCACCTTATTTTATTGTCTTTGAGACCTTAGGTTCCCATAATTTTTTTGTAAGTTAGGTCTTGAGTTCTCCTTATTATGTTGCTTGACAAGTTTTCGAGTAGACTTTTGAAATCATGGTTTCCTTGGTAAAGGAGGATTAAAGGGGGCACCATGTGGGCTTAGTTTTGGGATGGGGATCTTATTTAGAAAATTTGCACAACCCTTACCACCTTCTAATACCTTTGAAAGAGTGCTAGTGGGTCCCCAAATTTTGAACTGACCTAACTACTGGTGATAGAATGCAAGCTTTTGCCAGCCCGCAAAACCCTTCCCACTATTCCATGCCCTTGGAGAAGGGATTACATGACCTTGGCCCTTGAATTTCCTTTGATGTTGATGATTTTTTTACCAGTATGCAATCTTCTTCCAAACCTTGCCATTTGGAAACCTTTGCCATGGCGCTTTTCTAGGTCAATTTTTTGTAAAATAACGGTAATGGGAGTTTCACGCTCAAATCTCAACCATCTAGTTCCAATTTCTAATAATTTTATTTTATTAACATAATGTATAGTCTGAAAAAGATAAAATGTTATTTGTTTCATTATATATTATTCAAATAATTTCAAATCCAAATAAGTATATTGAATAACTATAGTTCATTGCTTAACATATTGTAAAACCCGTTTTACCCTTTTATCAAAAACTATAGTTCATTGCTTAACATATTATTCTTCATTTAGAAAACATGGTATAATATAATAGATTTGCAACTCTACTCAAGGATCACTTACACATTTTAGATATCTTATGCCTCAAATTTATGTGTTGAAGTTAAGTTATAACATAATTATTTTCCATGAGATGATAATTATGAGAGAAGTTTTTTTGGAAACAATCAAGTTAATATGTTTTACCAACATTTTGGATCACATTGTATGATCCACTTTTCTTCATCCTAATGATATGTTATAGAGTTTGATTCCAAATGTTAATTGAAAATGTTAACATAGTTGAATCTAATTTCATAATTTTAGATGTATTTATCATCTTTCTTATGACACAAGTTAGATTGAAGTGCTATCAATATCAATACAAATCTTTTCTTTATTATATCTTGTTAGACAAGAATCAAAAATCAGATCTAAAAATTGTTTATCATTCTCTTAACATATTTAAATATAGACTATAATTATATGAACTCTACATTAATATTTAGTAAATGAATTAAGTATAAGAATAAGACTTCCATCTATGATCTCACCAACTAAACCCTCATTATTATTATTCAATGATGATATTATTAAAGGAAAAAACAAACATTTTTATCGTGTTCAAAATAATAGTACAAGTATTTGGGACACTCATTGTCCGAAAGGAAATATATGTTTTCAATATGAAGCAGTTTGAACGAAATCAACACCTAATAACACCTAATAATATTGTTATCAATATTTTAACTAACTCAATATTCACGAGGCAACTCCATCAAAAGACTTTAAAACTTCTGACTTTTCCTAATTTGACAAACAACCCATCAAACATCGGAACTTTTGATTTTTGAAAGTCGAAATGACAAAGAAATAATTGATTTTCCTCGAAAAAATTACAAAGACGACTGATAACCCGGACTCTGTAGAAAATGTTGAATCAGCGAATGTTATAGAACAAGAAAAAGGAATACAGAACATTATTAAAGCCTGTGCCGTATTTAGTATAATAATAACACGTATGAAATGTAGGGCTTGGTGGAATACAAGCGTTTACGTGCCGGTGCTCATGGTTAATGCGTATCAGAGGGACAATCCAAACAAATTGGCTTTCTAATATTATAATGACAGAAAATTACCAAAGACAGCAGAGTTAAGCTGTCGTGAACTACTTTTCGCGTATAAATACGCTACCACTCTCGTGAACAAAATTGAAAAGGAGTTAATCATGGTAGGGTTGTCAAGTGTGCTCAAATTTGCGGCGCTTGTCTGTTTAATTTTGCTATCGCCATGGCCAGCGTATGGAGCCATTGTGCACCGCAAATTCACTGTGAGCAGTTTTTTTATAATCCAGTAAAGTCTAAGCATTCTGTTAAGCCTGAGGTCTAAGTTGTATTTTTTACCGCGTTACAGATTGGAACACAGCAGGTCACTAAATTGTGTAACACTCAGACGGTTGTAACAGTCAATGGACAGCTTCCTGGTCCGACTATAACCATTCACGAAGGCGATAATCTGGTCGTTGAAGTGGAGAACAATGCACCGTATAATGTTACTATACACTGGTAATAAAGAGTCAAGACTATTCAACTTTTCATATGTTCAAGTTTGGCTTAATAATAAAATTATGGTAGAGGATTTTTACTGTTTGTGATTTTGCAGGCATGGCGTGACGCAGTTCAAATCTTGCTGGGCAGACGGAACGCCCTACGTATCGCAATGTCCGATCATTCCTGGGAATAAATACACCTACAATTTTACAGTGAGAGGACAGGAAGGGACGCTGTGGTGGCATGCGCATATCACATATCTGAGATCTACTGTGCATGGAGCTTTGGTTATTTTACCCCGGCCTGGAATCGACTATCCTTTTCCGAAACCAGATGCTGAGATTCTTATTATTCTGGGTAGGTCGTTCTTTTCCAGTCAAATTATCTTGAAATTCTTACAGAAAGGCCTATGTGAACGTTGTGTAAAGATCTGTCTAATCTATGTAATTTGGAAAGCCATGCTGATTTTGAGAGGATTGCTGCTTTAATTTGGATCTGTGTGGCAACTTTACTTAGTGATCCCTTGGAATAGGTGATCCGTGTTTCTTTCAACACAATGTTTAGTAAATTTGTCCATGGAATAGCGATCTGTGTTTCTTACAACTCAATGTTTAATGAATCTGTTATTAAAGAGTCTCGATTATTACACCTTTATTTACACCTATTTCTACATATTTACTTCTTACCTCAAAATTATCTCGATTTCAATATAATTATATACTACTCTATTCAATTTTTCATCCACCAATTTTAAATGCTCACTCATCAAATAACCTAATCCCCCAACTCAATGTACTTAATTAATTTTTTTCTACCAAAATATTATAAACATATCTATTATACTTTTTAACAATACAGCTGGTAGAAAATAACATAATGTAATGTCACTTTTGAATGCGAGACCAAGAAATCAAAATTGTCTCACTCCCACGTAATACAGGCTACGTCAAACATCTACCTATGCATGAGCTGCATTGACGAGTTCTTACTTGCTGCCATCGTCATCTATCGAATATTTTTGGCGTATGTTGCCTAAAATGTTTTTAGTTTGATTTATTTGGTTAAGTGTATCAATCAACTATTTACATAGACACTCCACGGACCTTACAAGTATCAAAACGTAGACCTTAGAAGTATCAAAACTGGATCTAATACCTAAGATTCAAATTAAAACGTAAAATCTAAGAATCTATAAGTGAAAAGAAAAAACCGTTGGAATAATTGGAATAGCAAAAGCGAAGAATACCGACTCCCAATTGCGAATTTCAATATAATTTTTGTTTTTGGGTATTGCTATGCAGGTGAATGGTGGAATGCAAACGTAGAAGATGTGCTGGCTAATGCCATTCGAACAGGAGCTGTACCAACCGATTCCAACGCATCCACAATCAATGGCGAACCAGGGGACTTCTTCCCTTGCTCTGCAAATGGTTTGCACATCAATGAACAATTAGATTTTTAAAGCATATCTGAAATTATAGTAGTTTTGAAGAGATGATTATTTAATTAATGAATTGTGAATGCAGACACTTCGAGGTTTTTGGTTGAGAGAGGGAAAACTTATCTAATGAGGATTGTAAACTGTGTGATGCTTCATTCATACTTCTTCAAAATTGCTGACCACCTGATGACTGTTGTGGCAGTGGATGCCGAGTATACAAAACCATATACAACCGACGTACTGCTGACACATCCAGGCAACACCATGGATATCCTCATAACAACCGCCCAACAGTCGGGACTCTTTTACATTGCTACCCGCGTATATAACAGCCAACCTCTGGGTACTGATTTTGTAAATACCACAACAACTGCAATATTGCAATACAAGGATTCCAGCAATACGTCTGTCCCTGTGCTGCCTAGACTTCCTGCATTTAATGATACTGCAACAGCAATCGAATTCAGTAGCAATCTGAGAAGTCTCAATCCCTCGGTACCACAGATTTTTGACGTGGACATGTTAATAACTGAGAAAATCAGTAGGAATCTGAGAAGTCAAATGCCATCAGTACCACAGATTGTTGATGTAGAAATGTTAATAACAGAGGGCTTAGCACTCATAAGCTGTCCAAACAATTCATGTGCAGGTCCCTATGGCGGAAGAGCTGTAGGGGCTTTTAATAACATTTCATTCGCTGAGCCAGATATCTCTATTTTGAAGGCCTATTATTTTGGTATAGAAGGAGTGTTTACCACAGATTTTCCTGATAATCCTCCAGTAGTATATGATTACACAGGAACTGTGCCATTGAGTCTTTGGGGACCTGAATTAGGAACAAAAGTAAAAGTTCTGAAATTCAATAGCAATGTGCAAATAGTGTTTCAGAATACCGGAATTATTACCATACAGGATCATCCTATACACCTTCATGGCCATAATTTTTATGTTGTGGGGCAAGGTTTTGGGAACTATGATTCTCACACGGATCCTGCAAAATTTAATTTGGTAGATCCTCCATTGGTGAATACCAACGGAGTTCCTCCTGGTGGGTGGGCGGCAATTAGATTTATAGCCAACAACCCAGGTAAGCTATTTTCAACTCTATTTATTTTCATTTACAACCGTTGTTTTCCCATTGAAGCAAATTGGTTTTAAAATAACATTAGCGTTCTGTTTTGAGTCGATCGAGATTGACCCATATATTATTTCATGCATGATACTTCATAAGAAATATAATATAAATAGTTCACTTACACTTATTATATTTAGTCGGTAAACACTGATCTTTCTCCTCGGTCAACTGCACCAGTAAATATATAGTTTAGTTTAAAATGCCTTCTACTTCTCAACAACCAAATTACAGTCAATTTCTCTATATTGTTATGCAACAGGAGCTTGGCTGATGCACTGCCACTTTGAATCCCATTCAGCATTTGGTTTTGACATGGTATTTATTACAGAGGATGGGCCAAGAATTTCAGATAAATTGCCTCCTCCTCCTTTTGATCTACCCAAATGCTAGCTGTACTGTGAATTGGTCGGATGGCTGAACCGTCCCTTATGTATATCCTCGTTGTATGGCGAGCTACTTAAAAAAATGGAAATGGCGTCTCCATGCAATTCGAATGAGATCGATCCTACTTAGTGCTTACTGGTTCACTTATTTTCTATAACTTATATTGAGCAATTTTTCGTTTTGATAGTTGTGAAGGAAATAAAAATTTCTTATACTTTAATTTAGGTTAATATGATAAATGTAATAAATGTATACAATTTATTTTGAATCTAGAGAAATATTATTTTGAAGGTATTTATTTTTTAATAGATTAATGATATAATTAAATAAAAATATTAAAATAAAATAAATTTGGAGAGTTCATATTTCATATGCTCATTCTCAAGATTTCAATGATTTTTTAGATAATATTTTAATTATTTTAAATAATTTAATAAAATATATCATTATAATATATTATTAGATTATGAGAATTTGAATAAAATTGAATATGGTTTTGTTTACCATAAACATAATGCTTACATAAATCAAAATCAAGTTTACAATCAATCAACCCTTCAATATTTATTTTTATTTTTCAGGATCTTTGGACCCTTTTTCTCAATGTGGTCAAGTCTTTGGTGCTACATGATTTTTTTATTTTTTTTATTGGTAATTGGATTATATTTTATTGATTTCAGGATTTGTCCTGCCCCGAAGCAGGGATAGTG
>CM021109.1:629526154-629761720 GCA_007115665.2 Sequoiadendron giganteum
CACTTTCGTAGTCAAGGGTCTACCTCCAACAAAATTTAGAGGTATTGATTGTAATTTCTTCAAGGAGGGCCTTTGTTACATCCAGTTCCACTAAGATTCGCGTATATGTGGAATGCATAAGGTTTGAAGAATCAACATCGATCATCAAAAAAACCCCTAAAGCATTACCAACAACCTCCAAACAGGAATCAAACCAAAGGCGAAGAGGATGTATGGAAGCCTCACCCACACTGACACCTTCTCAAATTTCTTTGTTGCAAGATTAAATGTTGGGTGCTAAGGCTTCAAAGATAGAGCAATTTTTTCTTCTCAATTCCAAAAATAATCACCCAAAATTTTGTTTCTGTCTTTAAGAGATTCAAAAACTACAATAAAAAAACCTCTAGAGACAGGGTAGATTTGAATACACCCATCTACCATAGGTTCCCAATGTTCTGAAATCCATTTGTGAAGATCACACAATCGAGGCCAAAAACCCCTAAAACGCCCTATCAAACCTAGTTATGAATTTTTTTTAACATTATGCTTCACCTCGCTTTCAAGCTCAGTCGACAATGTTATCGACGCAGGGAAAGCCATCTTTGTGTTTTGAAACTATGATCCACCGACTCCATCAATTCTAGGCCCTTCAACCCCACACATCTTCCTAATTTCACCCAAAATTGTTTTATTCCCACCCTCCATGGATCTACACTTTCCTTCTGGCATGTCAAAACCTATCGAGGTCCTAGCTCCCAAAGCCACAAGCTCCAAAGAAGAGACCAAATTTGAAACAACATCCTTTCCTACCATCGACATGACAAGACCCAGGTTGCATCCGCCATCCTCACCATTCGGAGCCACTGGTTTTGAGCAGCCATCCACACCCACAACCAACTTCCTCTTGCTACACTCGTCATCACTTGACCCTTTCTGCAACTCCGCTTTCACCGCATCCAGCATGGACGCAGTCCCAGCTGTCGCTGGGAGCACCAGTTGACCATTGGCATCCCCCATCCTTCAATGCTCCATGATTTTAATTTAGAAGAAAGATAACTCTTAGGTACCCAAAAACTATGACTATTTGTTGAAGATGAAACCCTCACCTTTTCCAATGAAGTAGCCGCAAAAATTATTTTCATAGAAGTATGATTGCACTCAACAATGTATACATTATGGTTATACAATGTGCTAAATTTTACACCTCTAGTGATCATGATAGCGCCTTTAACCATCTTTCATATTGCGTCAAAAATACTAGTTGTAGAACCACATCTATTAGTTTTCTCACAAATAATATTTTTTTTGCTAATCTAGGTATATGCAACACATGTCTAATATTTTTTAGTCTACCATTAGAAAATTTTATTTTAAATTTACCATGAACACCAATATATAAATAATTATCATCACCCAAGTATACCTTAACTCCATCAAATTCTTCACATCCAAAAAACCAATCTCTATTAAAGGTCATATGAAAAGATGCACTTGAGACAATTGACCATGCATCATTACCTACACAAGTAGCCAAAGATTGAATAAATTCATCCCCATCTTCCTTCTCAGAATTAGAATTAGAATCAATTTTCTTCTTTTTCTTCTTTACACTCCTTATGAAAGTATCCAAGATTACTAGAATTCCAACAAATAGCTTTCAAATTTTGAGGAGATTTAGATATCCTATTGGACTTGGATTTATCACACTTCTTACTTTTCTTTCATTTTTCCTTAGGTCTTCCATGAATATTTACGTCTTCTTTTGTATTGATGGATACCTTCCTCATCTCTTTAGAAAGGAAAGAACCCACAACATCCTCAACTTTCAATACAATAGATGTAATCCCAATAGCTATAATGAAATAATCTCATGAACTAGGCAAAGAAAAAAGCAAGATTTGACATATCTCCTCATCCATTTTTACACCAACTAATGTTGATTGAGCCACCAATATATTGAATTCTTACAAGTGGTCTAAAATTCATCAACCCTCTTCCGTTCTCAAGGACTGCAATTTCTTCCTCAATAAGATCTTGTTCACTAAAGATTTGACTTGATATATCTTACCACGTTTCTTCCAAAGTTTCTTTATAGAGGATCTTCATGGACATTAATTAAAATATAGTCTATCAAACATAATATAATTAGATCCTTGACTTTATGATCCATAAAATCATATTGAGTAACCAAATTAGCATTTTTAGGCCTTGAAGCTTTCTCATCAACAACATTCCATAGATATTGATCGATTAATATATCCTTCATCTTCAACTTCCACATCAAAAAAATGTTACCAAAAAACTTCTCTACCTTTATTCTCCTTGACGTGCTTTCCATATGAAAAATTATTACAAGATCACAAAGCATCTTCTACATAGGATCCCACTCAAAAATGGATTAGTTCAAAAACCCCAACAACCCATAACTAGAACCAAAGCTGATCAAGATCTTATACCATTTCTAAGGATTCTAAGGTAGAAGAACAACTTCCCACACTAAATGCATAAAAACCTTTGTTAGAGAAACAAGTACATCAAATTTTGAAGATGAGAACACTTCGAAAAAAATCATTAGGTGCTTGAGAGAAGCCAATGCTATCTCCAAAACTTAGATTCCATCATGTCCTTCCATTGGTATCAAACTCCAATCTTTGTGTTAACTTGAATAATTCTGAATTTACCTTGTAGATCTATAAAAATGGATGTATTTTGGCAAAGTTTTGTTGTACTTTTAATTTCTTCTCTCTATTTTGAAATAATAATTCATGCTCATAAAGTGGAACATGGGAAGAAATTAAATTGTAGGATGAATCATTTAATTTTATTTTTCAAGATTAATTTATCACCAAGGCCAAAATTTAGATTTACATCATTGAAATTAGAGACCAAAAAAATGAAAAATCAAAATTTTTAAGAAAAATACCTGGACTAGGGCATTGGGCGCCCCTATCCAACTCTTTTGCACTTGAAAAAATTTAATTTGGGTGTTTCAAGTTTTCTTTAATAAGGACTTCTCTAGCATATGAGCACTTGTTAAGGTCAATTTGATGATATTTGATTGATAAAGAAATTTCTATTGTAGTACTGACACATTCTCCTAGGTTGATAGGAAAAAACAGGGCTAGGGAATATCTAAAATGCATTGATGGAGAGGTTACTAAATAAAGTTCAAAATAGAGCATGAAATTTTACTTTCACCTTAAAGGGAGTACAATTTATGATACTACACATTATTTTATAAGAAATATGTAAATATAGATTCATATGGGCAAGGAGAAGTGGTGATGGTAATTTCCCCAATACCAAGAAAATTAAATTGAAACAAGATGGAGGAACCAAGATAATGTGATTGTGGTTTATGGATGGGTTTGATAGAGATGATTGGATGTTGATTTGGATGAGGAATCATGGAACGAGTTAGTTGGGATCTTGCATATTTATTTGGATGAAGACATGTGTGAGTATAATTTTGAGAAAGCTCTGAATATATTAGTATTTATTTAGATTATATGAGGGAGTATTGGTCTTTTATGTTGTTAATTATTAATACAAGGAGGGAGTCTTTGAGTTATGTGCATGGATAGTAGAGAGAGTTTTTATGATTATGGATGGTGAATTTAATAGATTTGAGGGATTTGAGATTAATTATCACATGATTAATGAGGTATTCATATTGTGTGAGAATAGCAATTTTATGTGATTGTATAAATTTATTTGTGGTTTGTGACCTATGATTATTTGTGAAATGTCATTGGAGGAAATCTATAAATGTAAGATTATTTGATTATTGATTGTATTGAGAAGGGTTGGATTGTGAATTTTTTCTAGAATGAAGGATTTATATAAGAGATGTAGGCTATAAATAACACATGTGAGGGGGATTTTGAATATGAATTAGTGATGAAGATATTGGGTTATAAATGGGTTTCCCATATCCAAGATGACATAATATTACCAATGGATATATTAGACTAAAAATAATATTTTTTACTAGCTAGGATGTTGGATCTTAATAACTTCCTTTTAATGGGAGGCCTTTCAAACCTTGAGCTTGAAGATAGCCTTTTCACTTGGTTCAAAAAAATATTGAGAGATAATTTGATTCAAGTTAGAGTTGATCATTTATTGGTCTCCTGTAATTGGGATTTCTCTTCCTTTCCTTATCCTCCCTTCTAAGGGTGGGGTTGGATAAAAATCCTTTGCTCCTCAAATGGAAAACTCCTCTTCAAGCTAAGCACCCTTTTTAGTTTGAATTAATGTGGTATCCTCATCCTCACCTTAGAGGGATCTTCCAAGAATGGTATAATATCAAGGTAAGAGGTTCAACTATGTTTAGGTTTGCTTTAAAACTTAAAATTTTAGAAATAAATCTGAAAGAATGGAACAATTTTTTTTTTGGCAACATCTTTCATCAAAAAATTCCCTTAAGGTTTAGCTCAGACAATTTCAAAAGGAATTGGATGGTAAGAGAGCTTATGAGGACTTGTTCAATAAATAAAAATTCTTGTCAAGTGATTTGCATCGTATTATTGAGAAAGAGGAAATTTATTGGAAATAATAGGCTAGAAACTAGTGGCTTTGAGAGGGGGACATGAACACCATGTTTTTTCACCTCTCCACCTCTAGGAATAAGAAGAGGAACACTATTTCTAAATTGATTAGGTCGCAAATAGTTATATTCTAATGTTTTAGGATGACATTTTGAACAAGGTGTTAATTTTTTCCATAACTTCATCAACCTAGAAACTACTATTTTGCCCCCTCTAGCAGACCGCTTGATGGATGTGATTCCCCATTCCATCACTCCCCCTAAAATTCTACTCATGGAATGTAGAGCCTCGAATGAAGAAATTATGGAGGTTTCTTTCTCCCTTAACCCCTCTAAGGTCCTTGGGCTTGATGTATTCCCCCATTTATTCTTTCAAACTTTATGGGACCTTGTGGGAATGGATGTGATTCTTGCTAAATTAGGTAATTCCTCTCCTCTAGCAGCATTGTGAAGGATTTCAATTATAATTTTATCATCCTCATTCCCAAAAACACTAGATCCAATAGGTTATTTGAATTTCATCCTATTAGCCTATGTAATACCTTATACAAAATTTGTTCTAAACTGTTGGTTAACCATATTAAACCTTCCCTTGATAAAATGATCCATTTGACCTAGAAATGAGAAAAAGAAATAAGGAAAGTATGTCCCTGAATTTGGACATTTTCTTATGATAAAGTTTCATGGAATTTTCTTTTTGAAGTCCTTCATAGATTGGGGTTCACAAGCAAAAATTTAAATTTGAGTAAATGTTGTGTTACTTCTCCTATATTTTTGGTGATCATAAATGGAACTCCTTGGGGTCACTTCTTGACTAATGGTGGTATCAATCAAGGGGATGCCTTGTCCCCCTATCTCTTCATTATGATGGAAGAGGTCCTTGGTCACAATATTGCTTAAGGTATTTTGTATGGAAATTTTCTTGGTTTTGCTCCTTCTTCCATCTCCCAACCAATTTCTAATAAAAAATTCATTGATGATATAATCCTTCTTGGGGAAGCCACTAGTGTTGAGCCTAAGGGGTGGATTAATATTCTTTAAAAAAATTTCTTTTGCTTCTATTCAATGTATTAATCTAGCTAAAAGTGTGGTTTTCTTCCTTAATGCTCCCCCATTCCAAACCAAAATTTATAGGATTCTTAATAGCCGGATCCTTCCTCTCCCATCCACTTATGTGGGAGTGCCTCTAATGGTGGGTAAGGTTGATAATTATGTGTGGTCTAACTTACTTGAAATATTTCAAAGAAAACTTGTTGCTTGGAAGGGTGCCCTTCTTAGTAATGTTAACAATCTACTCTTGTTGAAGTCCACTCTCCAAAGCACAACTATCTATCTCATATCCCTTTTTATTATGCCCTCTTCATGGTCTGATAAATTGGAAAAAATTCAAAGAAGGTTGCTATGGTCAAGAATTGAAGAAAAAAATCACTTCTCTTTGGTCAATTGGGATACTATATGATCCAATAAAATGTATAGTAGTCTTGACTTAAGAATAAATAGACAAATGACCATGGAAATTCTTACCCAAGTTAGTTGAAGATTGATAAACTAGCAAGCTAAATGGATCTCTATTCTTAAAGCTAAGTATTTGAATGGAAAAGAGGGTATTTCTTTCTTTCATAATGTTCAAATCCCCTCCGGATCCACTATTTATAATAACCTCCTTAAAACTAAGAATTTAATTTCTCAGGGGGGCCTCGAGTAGATCCAGGTTGGAGACTCAATTAGTTTTTGGGATGAATTATGGATCTTGAAGCAAGATCTTGGCCTCCATATAATTTAATTTTCTATCAAATTGGATCTCTTCTCTAGATTGGGTCCTGAACCACCAAAAATGAAGAGGGGAAAGATGCACTCTTACACTTCTAGGGTTTTGCACCTAAGAGGAAAGAGGTCTTTCTTTCACACCTTTTCACTTTAGGGTTCATTCAAAGGGGGAGTTAGGGGTTTAATGTGTGATGTGTGTGCGATTCCCTAAATGTAATAAACTAAAAATGGGATGATTTATGAATGCTAAACTATCGAAATGCAAAGTGTTGGAAAATACATAATGATATGCAAACATATACAAACGATCTAGAATAATGTACACTAACATATAAAAAAAATGGATGAGACAGAATGTGTGCACTAGGAAACTTTTAGAGAAATATGATGGATGTATGGAATGCTGATGAAAATGCTGCAAAATTTGAAAGGGACACTTGTGCCAAGCTGGGCGACCGAGTCCTTCTTTGGGCAAATTTTGGAAAAATGCTCTAGAGTTCGTTTCAGCCAAAAGGTTATCTAGATCTACCAAAATCCTTGGAAAAAAACTTCAGTGGGACTAGGTTACCCAAAGTGGTGACCTAGTCCTCTTCTAAATTTCTATGAACCAGAAGAAGGAATCTGGAGCCCTAGGTCTGTGTTTTCTGCTCCTCCAGGTGTCTGGTCCTGAAAAATGTAGAATATGATCTATGGAGGTCTTCTAAGCTTCAACTAGGGTTTCTTCAACCCTAGAGAGCTTGGGAAACTTGTTGAATGGTCTTCCACCTTGGTTCTTTGCCTAATTTGCTCACAAGACCTAGAAATCACACAAAGAGGGAAACTTGTTGATTGTTAGAGTATAGGGGTTTGCCTTTGTCAAACCCCTTTGTAGATAATTAAATCAAATGAAGAAATGAAATGTGAAAGCATGAAATGTGAAGAAATGTACTTAGTTACCTTTCCATGATGATTGATCTTGAGTTGCAGCAATGGAGGATTCAACGCTTGAGTGCTTCAACAAAGATGCCTTGGTGACTTAGAATGTGAAGCCCTAGCTTGCTTCAGAAGAAGGAGAGATGAGAGGTGAGAATACAAGTTTAGAAGAATGAGGGTCTCCAATAATGAGAAATTAGGGTAATTTTCATTGTATATCGGGGATTAAAGTATGATTATTGTTGCTTGTCGAGATTGTCTCATGAAAACACACTAAGATAAGACTTGTATGAGGATTAAGAGGGCATTAAAGGGTTGATTTAGTGATGAACAACCTAGGAAAGAATGAAATTTTTTTACAACACCTTACAAAACTTTGGCACAAGGCTTGGAAAGTGGTAAAAAAGAGATTGAAAAGGGTCCAAAATCCATAGGTAAAGGTCCAAATGAGCGAAAAGTGTCAACATCTACACTTTTTGGCAAGAAGTTTAGCCCCCCATTTTAGTGAGAGTATGAAATTGATTCAAACTCACAATAAAGTAGCCCAATGGAGATGGTGAAGAGTGAAAAAGAAGAAGAACATGAAAGATGAAGGAGGTGGTCAAGCCCCCAAGGATTTGAGAGTCTAGGTCAAGATGACATCAATGCCAAAGAACAAATTCAAGGGTGAATGCCTTACAACATAACAAAATACATGATCATGCAATGATAAGGATTGGTATGAAGAGAAAGGTGAACAAATGTGCTCACTCTGGGGCCATAGAACATTAGGTAGTCTGCAGGGTGAGTTGTCCCAAAGGGTGGCTATGGGGAGAGTTGTGCCACTTGTTGGGCTTCCCACTCAAACCATACCAAAATTATACATCCTGATAACTTTAATAAGGCGCCACAAAAGAAAGTGAAATTTGAAATGATTTTGTTCAAAGGGATTTTTCTTTGTTCATGCGATGTCTCATCCTAGGGAAAATTATGTGTAATGTTTCCAAGAGAGGGAAACATGCAAATGTAATCATATTGTATCCAAGAGAGGCAAGGGCTCATCTTGTATACAAAAGAGGAAAAATGCAAATGTTTCAACCTGAGTAACATTATGTGTAATGTTTCCAAGAGGGGATTAAAAGAAAAAATATCACACAGTGAAATGTGAGTGGTGATGTATGCCCTCACTTTAAAGGAATTGCTACACATCGTTTTGTGAGAAATTTCTTTAAAGGAGAAGAGGAGGAGGACATGAGAGATTTATCAGAAAGCCCTATGTCGAGTCATATGTTTCTGATAAATTGTGTCATGAAGAAGGGGTAGTATGTCACATGCGAGTCAACTTAAGACAAATCATGCATATCCCAAGCTTGCTCTTATACGTTCATGAAAGGTTAACGACTAGTCCAAAGAGGAAATGACAAGTGACATATGAGGGAAAAGTCTAACCAACCCCTTGCCCCCACTTAGTGCAGGACAAGAGTGAGCCAAAAGGATGAAGGGAATGTAAGGTAGAGTTAAAATTTGTATCAATTAGAGGAATGAAGTGCCCCCACAGGTGGAAGAACACCAAATGCCCTAAGATGTTGAATTTTGTTACTCAAGGCCTTACACTCATTAGTGTGATGAACATGAACGTGGTGGTAAGCACAAAAGGAATGTTTGCTGAACCATTTCTTGCAAGTTATGGGAGGAAGGGATATCAAGTGATCTTGGAGGAGTCTCAACAAGATACCCTCTTGATTGAGGGTAGAAGGTGATCCTTTGGTGTGTGATAAACATGGGTCTTGCTTAGTATCTAGGATGTCATACGTATACAAGGCACTATAGATTTGGAAAAAAATTATACTCCTTTGGAGGAGTGTGTAAAATTTGAAGTAAGAAAAGAGTACTTTGGTGGTGTCAAAGAATCGCTTGTGAATGTTGGGGTAGAAGGGTGATTTGGGATAGTGTTGATGGGAGGGGAAGGCTTGGTGGTCTCAATTAGGGGACAATAACCAAGACCATGATGTGATGTTCACTTTATAGGTTCTACAGGGGTGTGGATACCTTGTTCACTAGCACCACAACATTTTCCACTGTAGCCAAGTTGTTTCATGAGATCATAACCTTTTCCATAAATTTTTTTCACCTTTTTGGGATCAGGTGATTGTTCGTTATGTGCTTCATTGGCTGAAGGGGTTGAGGTGGATGCATGTAAAGGACCAACCGAGTCTTGTGTGGACAAGACTACATTTCCCTTTTCAGAGTCTTTATTGTTGATCTTGGCTTCTCCCAATAAGGGAGGGGTGAAGTCTGAGGAACCCCAATCATCATCTAAGAGAGATTGTTGGATGGGTTCCACTTGGGTGGTGGGTGTTAATATGTTGAAGTGATCCTCTTTGGATTTTTCAATGTGTAAGCAACTATTTGGTTTAGGATCAACATCAAGTGTGTACACTTTTTTGTTGTAGATGTACTTCATATTTTGATGAAGTATGCAAGGAACTCCATTCATATCATGAATCCATGGCATACCTAAGAGAAGGTTGTAAGAAACTTCATGAGACATAACATGGATTTTAGTATCTAATGTGGCCATTCCAACTCTAAGGGGGATAGTGATCACACTGAGCAGTTGCTTAGTGACATTGTTGAATCCTTTGATAGAGAGAGAATCAGGTTTGATGTGGGACCTATCTATATGTCAAGCCTATCCAAAAGGCTCACACTACACACATTAAGGGAAAATATTGTATCTACAAGAGTTCTCTTTATCCCTTTTGTTTTGTATTGAGATATTATCATGAAAGCTTCATTTTGTTTTTGTACTTCCAAAGGAGGGAGCTCACATTGGTTAAAAACAATATCAACATTTATGCCATGAATAATAGCTGAGCTATATCATTTGATGGCTCATTAGAAGGGATGGTAACTTGTTGTAGGGAATTCCACATCATGTTGTGATAATGAGGGGAGACTTGAATGATATCACATAAGGAGATCTTTGCGGGAGTATTCCTTAGTTGATCAACAAGGTCATACTCCCTAAGAAGAGAATTTAAGCAAGGGGCAATAGGTAAGATATGATTAGGTAAAGGTAAGGGTGTTGAGGTTGATGGTTGGGAATGTGGGTTGTTGCAGGTGTAATGTGTATGAGAAATAGTATGACGAATCAGTTACAACAACACATTATGGGTAGGCGAGTAGAGAGTAAATTTAGGTTTAGGTTTGGTTGAAGGAGGGTAAAGGATGAGTTGAGGTTGAATAATATTAACATCCCCTAGAGGGAAGGAGAGTATAATATAGGCTCTACATCTTCTTGTAAGGGAATAATATTATTAAGTAAATGATTAATGATGGGATTATGAGGAGATGAAGTATTAGGATAAGATTCTATTTGATTATCAAAGGTCTTATTCGCTTGTTCTATACTATTGACCCTAGTATGAAAGCTTGGAAGAGGTTCATCACATGCTTCACTACAAGGGGAGGAGGCATCAAGAGAAAGACTACTATGAGTTTCAAATAGGTAGGGAGGGTCAAAAGTCTTATGACTCTTAGGAGAAGGATCTTCTAACACCAACGTGTCCTCTTTGTATAGAGGAGGGACATTAGAAGAAGGGAAACGTTGGTCATCATAGTTAGGGAGACTAGGTAAGGTAATGTTTAGAAATGTTTTTATGATATAATTTTCTTGTGCTTAAATATCTTCCCAAAGGGGATGAGGAGAAGAAAAAACAAGACCTTCATGATACTCAATGGTTGTACCTTCTTTTAACAAGATACATTTGTCACTAGAAGGAGAGGTATCAAGACAAGAAAAATTATGATCATCATGATTGTCCATGTTTGTATTTTCTTCTAACACATCATCCTCACAAATAGGAGAGATAAAAGGTAGTGTATGTTCAAGACAATTATAAAATTTTTCATTCACTAGACTCTCATAACTAGGGAATGCATTAAATGAATTATTAACATGTTTATTTACTAACTTTGTCATTGAAATTTTAGAAATAATTAAAACAAGCATGTTGGAATAATTTACAATGCAATAGAAAGAAAAGAGGAAATACAATTTTCATATTACAAAGAAGGCAATTTGCTGATTACACTATCAATGATTTGAAAATAAAATTGTGTAAATGCAAAATTGAAAATGTACAATGCATGAAATGAGCTAATTGATGCTAGATTTAATGAAATGTATGCTATAGAAACACAACCAATTGATACAAATAGATAATGACACAAAACAAAAGCTTAAAAATTGGGTTTTCAACTTTGTAAAGGATAGTTTCAGGGACCTAAAGGGACTAGTTCGCCCAGGGTGGTGACTTAGTCCTCCTAGGGATTTTGTTTGAGATTTTTTAGATATTTTGGATTGATTCAGGTGGTTTTTGTATAGGGTGATGCAGACCTAACATGAAAATGCAAAATTTTAGAAAGATGTAATGTTCTAAGATGCAAAAATTTAAAACCCTAGATTGCAAATTTAACAATGCACAATGCAATGCTATGGAAACCTAGGAGGGTGAAGAAGTCCAGATCAGAAAAGAGGGTGCAAGAAATTTGGGTTCACCAAAATGAACTGCCAAAAATGAAGAGGGGAAAGATGCACTCTCACACTTCTAGGGTTTTGCACCTAAGAGGAAAGAGGTCTTTCTTTCACACCTTTTCACTTTAGGGTTCATTCAAAGGGGGAGTTAGGGGCTTAATGTGTGATGTGTGTGAGATTCACTAAATGTAATATTTACTAAAAATGAGATGATTTATGAATGATAAACTATCAAAATGCAAACTACTAGAAAATACATAATGATATGCAAATATATACAATTGATCTAATAATGTACACTAACATATACAAAAATGGAGGAGATAGAATGTGTGCACTTGGAAACTTGTAGAGAAATATAATGGAGGTATGGAATGTTGATTAAAATGTTGTAGAAGTTGAAAGGGAAACTTGTACCAAGTTGGGCGACCTAGTCCTTCTTCAGGAAAATTCTGGAAAACTGCTCTGAAGTCCGTTTTAACCAAAAGGGTATCCAGATCTACCAAAATCCTTGGAAAATGGGTTCAGTGGGACTAGGTCACCCAAAGTGGTGACCTAGTCCTCTTCTAAATTTCTGTGAACCAAAAGAAGGAATTTGGAGCCCTAGGTCTATGTTTTTTACTCCTCTAGGTGTCTGGTCCCGAAAAATGCAGAATCTAATCTATGGAGGTCTTCCAAGCTTTAGCTAGGGTTTCTTCAACCATAGAGAGCTTGGGAAACTTTTTGAATCGTCTTCCACCTTGTTTCTTTGCCTAATCTACTTACAAGACCTAGAAATCACACAAAGAGGGAAACTTGTTGATTGTTAGAGTATAGGGGTTTTCCTTGGTCAAACCCCTTTGTAGATAATTAAATCAAATGAAGAAATGTAATGGGAAAGCATGAAATGTGAAGCAATGTACTTAGTTACCTTGCCATGATGGTTGATCTTGAGTTGTAGCAATGAAGGATTCAACCCTTGAGTGCTTCAAAAAATATGCCTTGGTAACTTAGAATGTGAAGCCCTAGCTTGCTTGAGAAGGAGAGATGAGACGTGAGAATGTGAGTTTAAAAGAATGAGGGTATCCAATAATGAGAAATTAAGGTTTTTAGGCTTATTTATACAAGTTATGCCCTAATTTTCCTGAAATAACGCCATACAAGCTGACCTTAGGGTTTTAGAGACAAGAATCCCGAAAGAAATTAAGTTAAATTTAAAATTTATGCCACATGGGATGAGGTCACCCAAGGTGGAGACCTAGTCCACCTAGGCAATTTTCATTGTTTGTCAGGGATTAAAGTATGATTATAGTTGCTTGTTGCGATTGTCTCATGAAAACACACTAAGATAAGACTTGTATGAGGATTAAGGGGTCGTTAAAGGGTTGATTTAGTGATGACCAACCTAGGAAAGGATGAAAATGTTTTACAACACTTTGGCACAAGGATTGGAAAGGGGTAAAAAGAGGCTGAAAAGGGCCCAAAATCCATAGGCAAAGGTCCAAATGAGAAAAAAGTGTTAATGTCTACAATTTTTGGTGACATAGGTCCTAATGTTTCAAATTATGTGGACCACTCCACATATCCACCTCTCTAGAAAATATATCCTAACTAGTATAACCCTCCCCTTCATTTAGTTGCCGAAGAACTCAAAACCTTTGGGAATATGAGAATATTTAATTCTAACTTGTAAATTCTTTGGTTTGGGTGGACTCATAGGATGGTAACTATTCTACTATTTGGCTACAGCATAATGTCCACTATTTAGGCTTCTCAATTGAAGTGGATGAAGATTTAGAGAAATAAATTCTTGCCTAATGTGCAATTCTTCTGGTGGATGGCCTTCCATGAGAGAATTCTCATGCTGGATTATCTCCAAAAGAGGGGGAGACTTTTAGGAAACATGTTCTTTCTTTTTGAGAAAGAAGAAGAATCAACTTGTCATCTTATATTTCACTACTCCTATTCTTGGTAGGTTCATAAAAAATTTCAATCCTTGTTCAAGGTTAGTTGGGTCTAGCATAAAGATACCAAAAAAGTGTTAGAGGGGTGCTCCCCACTGGTGCATCACCAATTTCTTACTGAGTTATTATGGCAGGCCCTTCTCAAGCATTGGGCAAACTAGAAAGAGCGCAAAGAAAGGATTTTCAAGGAAACAAATGACCTTGGAAGGTTGTTAGTGGAACCTCTGAAAATGGGGGATATTGTGATTTAGTGCTATTACACCCACTTTCAAAGTAATTTCACTCAAGGAATTAAAAATTTTGATTTGCACTTCAACACCTGCTTTATCCTTCCAACTTGAGTCCCAAATCTGAATCTACGAAAATACCTAAAAAATAGAATATAAACTTGATTTCCTAATGGGGGGTTTGCCTTGGTCAAACCCCAAATTTGGTAATTAAACCTTGATAGAAATAATTAAATGTGCATGAAAACCCTAGCCTTAAGTGTGACTAAGACTAAGAAATCTAAAACATTTATGCAATCCTATTCTAATGTATGAGAATATGATACAATAATATAAATATGAAGAGGAATGGCTCACTTGGGGAGATCTCTAATCACCCCAAATGAACCCTGTGTTTCCAAAAAGTGTAGCCTTGACACCTTTCACTCATTTTGGCCTTTTCCCTTGGATTTTGGCCTTGTTTTGCTTAGATCTAATGTTGTAGTGTGGCCAACACATTCACATTATACTTTGAATGCTTGCAAATCAAAAATAACTTAACAAAGTTCTACAAGTGTGTTGTGAAGTGTTGTAACAGATTTCCCCACTTTTCTAGGACTTTTGTACAATAATTCACCTAAATAACCCCTTTTGAAGCCTTAGTCTAAAGTGTTGTAATTGATTCTTGAACTTTTCTAGGCTTGTCACCACTAATTCAACCCTTTTTAATGTTAAATTTTCCCTTTAATATACATTTAGGCCCGACTTAAGTGTGTTTTGGAAGGAAAACTTGATAAACATAATTAATCACCACTTAACTCCTGACCACCATTTGAAAATATCCAAGTGGACTAGGTCACCACCTTGGGCAATCTAGTCCCTTATGACATAAAATTCAAATTTAAGACAAAAACCTAAAGAGATTTTTCCTCCAAAACCCTAAGGTTGGCCTATCATGTTGCATTTTCAAAAAAAATTAAGGTTTAGCTTGTATAAATAAGGGTTTTCATCCTCATTTCACCCCCCCTAGCATCATTTTCATCTTCTCAAGCACTCTTGCACTCAAGCTTCCCAAGCAAGCAATCAAGCACTAAGCACTTCAAGCAATATCCATTGGGGTTGGTCCTTGCATGTTGCAAACATCTTCAACAAAGGATTTGGTGAGAATTCATATTGTTTGTCATTCAATCATCTCTTCTTTGATTTCTATTTCATTTGAGTTTAATTACTATCAATGGGGATTCACTATGCCAAACCCCTAATCTCTAACCCTAACATTTTCCTTGTCTTCGCATTTGTGTTTTGGAGGTTGTATGGAAATTTTTCAAAGAGAAAAGTGTTGAAAAGGGTACCATGATTCCATTCAAGTCAAATCAAATCATCAAACTCTAGGAGGAGAAAAACAACAACTTGCAGGTCATTTTCTAAAGATTTGGACACGGGCATCTACAAAAAATGAAAGTGCAAGTGGGGACTTAATGAATCAGACTTCACAACTATCGAAAGTACTAGGAGGACTAGGTTGCCATCAATGGTGACCTAGTCCCTGTACGAGGCCTGAAAAAGGGTTTTGAAATTTTTGGATACCCTTTTTCCATAAACCCAGTTTGATAGATTTTCCTAGAAGAAGGACTAGGTTGCCCATTCTGGTGTAAGTGGCCCTGTGTATATTTCTAGCAAGTTTTAGAACATTTTGGGGCTCCTCTTCTACAAATTTCAATACCCAGGTGCACCATAAATGCTAATTCTAGTTTCTTTCTAGTATTGCATACATTTAGATCATTTAGTTTATCTTACATTATTTTACTTTGCTTTATTTACATTCCTTAGTTAGAAATTAGTTTCATTTTATTTCAGCACTTAACCATAATACACACACACAAGAAAACCTCATCCAAAACCTACCCTTTTGAATGAACTAACCAAGAAGGTTTTCTTTAGTGTGAAAGAGAGTCCATTATCCTAACCAAGCACTCCTAGGTGAAAAACCCTAGGGGCCTAGTAAGGGGGAATCCTCTTCCCCTTCTTGCATAACCATCTTTTTGGCAGTTCATTTTGGTGAACCCGACCGTAGACCACTAGTTAATCTTTTGATTTTTGCATTTCATCTTAGGAAAAAGCTTGCATTACATTAAGGGTTTTTGCATTGTTTACACCCTAGGGTTTGTAAAAAGTGCAGTAGTGAAAAATTCATGTTAGCTTGCACTTTGCATTTCATTTTCATTGGAATAATAAAAAAAAAATTGCATTTCAATTTTGTGTTTGCATCAAAAAAGCATAACAAGCATACAAATTAGTCAAAACTTTCAAAAATTGTCCAAAAAAACCACTATTGGGACTAAGTCACCACACTAGGCTACCTAGTCCTCTTGCACATTGTGCACATAATTTTTTTTCATTTCCAACACATTATCTTCCCTTATTCTTTCTGCAATTGTATTTCTGTGTCTGTCCATATTTTCTCTTTTACTCAATTTCTTGCACTTAGTTTTTTTCACCATGGCTATGTATTTCAAAAAGTTTTAGATGTCCTTCAAATCCTTGGTAAACATGTCAAGTTGTGCCTTTGGCATTGATCCCAATGAACTTGAACCCACTTCTACTCACTCAAGTCCAAATGAATGTCCTCCTTGTGAAGTTGACATTATTGGAGATGATGATGCTAGCATGGATCGGTTCCATAATGAATGCCTTGACTTGACCTTGAAGCTAATGCTTCTTTCTACCCATCCATGAACCAACCCGAGATTCCTAACATGTCACTTCTAGAGAAAGTTGGTCATCTCCATCCTGAAACAACCAATACACCTTGGTTCCCTCTACATGATGAACCTAGTTCTTCCAAACCTATCACTCCTCAACCCTTTTACCATAACCAAGTAACCACTCCTGCAATCAATCTTCAAGAAACCTATGGATAAGGGTTTACCATCCTTCACAAGCAAGGTGGTGATAAAAAAAATGAACATAAAATACACCAATTTTATGAACAATTATCACCTAAGAAACATACAACAAGAATCAACTATCAAGATCCCCCTTGTGACCGTGCACATCCTAGAGAATATCTTCGACTCAATGATGATGGCATGGTAATCTTTGATTCCCATCTTGATTTGGATGTTCTACTTCCTAAAGAATTCCCACCATTCCCTAATCTCACCAAAGACACTCCCAAGACAGTCTTAGGACATCCTACCCTAATCTCCTCTTTTGAAGTTGGGAAATCTAGTTGATGCAAGAGAACTTTAACTTCCTCTTTGTCTACCACCTGAATGCGAGCAAATAATAAAAATACTCCTAAACAAAGGACTCATTACATTTCCTCCTTGCAATAAGTTGGTAATCTATCCAAAAGATACTAATGCACCACATTGTGCTTATTATCGTGTTCTGGGTCATATAAGCAATGAATGTCATCATTTGAGAGAGATACTAAGCAAGTATCGCTTTCATGGTGATAATTTTTATCCCATCAAATGATGAATTAATATCACACACCCTCTCATGTAATAGTTGTAGAACATTCCCTTCTCACTATTACATTACCTTTTTCCCATTACCCACCTTGGTTCACTCTTGTCTTGCATTTAGTGGGGGCGAGAGGTTGATATCCTTGGCCTAGTAATGCATTTTTCCTTGTCCCTTAGCTTTGTTATTCACCTCTCGCTTATACCCACTAAGATTGGGAGGTGGATGACTCACTTAACGGTTGACTAACACTTGCCTTACTAGTATTGTGTTTATTTGTTTGTAATGTGCTCTCCATACTGTTCTGTTTGATGTTTTCTCTCTCTTAGTACCCTTCTTCTATTTGTATCTTGCTTCTTCTATATTTTGTACATCATTTTTTGATTTTTTACTTTTCTTTTTTCCTTCTGTTTGGGGATGATGCAAGGGATTGAGACTGCAATGTTTCCTTCATGTTCACCCAAATGAAACTCTTTTCCTTTTCACATTTTCTTTTCATTTTGTCTTACATTTGAGGATGATGCAAGGAATTGAGACCACACTATCTCCTTCATGTTGACTCAAAAAGGCTCTTTTCCTTTTTCTTTTTTTTGTCCTTTTTGGGATGATGCAAAGAGTCAAGACATCCTATGTCTCCTCCATATGGACCCAAAATGACTCCCTTTTTTTATTTTTCTTTTTTTCGCTCTGTGTGTGTCCTTCCTATTCTATGTATTTAGGGGAGTGATGATAGTTTCATGCTCTCTAAACAAATAATTCCAGCAATGAACATAATGACCCCAAATCCATAGATCCCTCATGTGTTTCTAGTTTTTCATTTTGGGGGCAGCCCCTCATTTCCTTTTTTCTTTTCTTTTACATGACACGGCCTCCCTTGGAAACATATGCATTGGAATAGGGATTTCCAAGTTGTCTCTCATGTCCCTTTTTACTTTTTCCTTTCTCTACTTTAAATAAATTGCTCACAAAATGGTGTGTAGAAATTCCTTTAAAGTGGGGGAACACATTGGCATTATTTACTTTTTCATTTTCCTTTTTTTTCCCTTGGTTCCTAGTGAAGCCTTATTACTTCATAGGATGTGTTTCTCACTTTTTGGATGACATTGGGTGTAATGTCCTTCATGAAAGTGACTTATCTTAGCATATTACATTCCTCTTAGTGGCATGATGCGACGCATTGCATCCCCTAAGTTGTGAATTTTCTATTATTTGATCGGTCTTCTCTTGGAAGCATTAGAAACAATGTTCCCTAAGTAAAAGACCTTGCATGAATCAAATAAGAATCCTTCGAACACTCTCTTTTTTCATTTTACATTTTCACATTTTCGCACTTTACATTTTACATTTCTTGCATTCTTGGCCACCTTGCATAACACAACTTGCATGCCTATGGTCCCTTGTCTTTTGTGGCACCTTATCAAAGCTATTAGGAGGTATAAATTTGGTATGGTTGAGTGGGAAGCCCAAATAGTGGCACAAATTTCCCCATAGCCACCTTTTTGTGTGTGAGTGCATATCAACCATGTGTATATCTCTCACCTTTTGGTCCTTCTCACTCGGTGGAAAACCAATAGTCTCATCACCCCAAAGTGAGTGCATCTTCCCTTCGTAAAAACAACCTAGAATTGATCCACAACTAGGTGGAAAAATGGTCAAAGAGTGATCTAAATTTTCCCTCTCTCTTCACTCCTTCAAATAACTTTCTTGTGTGATCTTGTGTGCTTCTATTTGGTTTTCCATGGGATCTTGATCTTGGGGCCTTGATCATCCGTAGCCATCTCATCCTTCTAGAATGAATAAATTGATCCCTCTCAATATGCATGGTGTGACTACTTTATTGTGAGTTTGAAGCAAGTTCATCCTCTCACTAAAGTGGGGGGCTAACGTGTCACCAAAAATTGTAGCCTTGACATTTTTTGCCAATTTTGGCCTTTTCCCTTAGATTTTGGCCTTGTTTTGCTTAGATCTAATGTTGTAGTGTGGCCAACACATTCAGATTAGGCTTTGAATTCTTGCAAATCAACAATAACTTAAAAACGTTCTACAAGTGTTGTGAATTGTTGTAACACATTTCCCCACTTTCCTAGTACTTTTCTACAATAATTCACCTAAATAATCCCTTTCCAAGCTGTAGTCTAAAGTTTTGTAAGGTGTTGTAATTGACTCTTGCACTTTTCTAGTCTTGTCACCACTAATTCAACCCTTTTTAATGTTAAATTTTCCCTTTAATATAATTTTAGGCCCGAATTAAGTGTGTTTTTGGAGGAAAACTTGATAAAAATAATTAATCACCACTTAATTCCTAACATCCACTTGAAAATTTCCAAGTGGACTAGGTCACCACCTTGGGCGACCTAGTCCCTTTTGACATAAAATTCAAATTTAAGACAAAAATCTAACGAGAATTTGCCTCCAAAACCCTAAGGTCAGCCTATCATGTTGCATGTTCAAGAAAATATGGGTTTAGCTTATATAAATAAGGGTTTTCATCCTCATTTCACCCCCCCTAGCATCATTTTCATCTTCTCAAGCACTCTTGCACTCAAGCCTCCCAAGCAAGCAATCTCCATTGGAGCTGGTCCTTGCATGTTGCAGAAATCTTCAACAAAGGATTTGGTGAGAATTCATATTGTTTGTCATTTAATCATCTCTCCATTGATTTCTATTTTATTTGAGTTTAATTACTATCAATGTGGTTTCACTAAGCCAAACTCCTAATCTCTAACCCTAACATTTTCCTTGTCTTTGCATTTGTGTTTTGTAGGTTGTATAGAAATTTCACAAAGAGAAAAGTTTTGAAAAGGGTACCATGATTCCATTCAAGTCAACTCAAATCATCAAACCCTAGGAGGAGCAAAAGGACAACTTTCAGGTCATTTTCTGAAGATTCAGACATGGGCATCTACAAAAAATGAAAGTGCAAGTGGGGACTCACAGAATCAGACTTCACAACTCTTGAAATCACCAGGAGGACTAGGTCGCCATCATTGGTGACCTTGTCCCTATACAAGGCCTGAAAAAGGGTTTTGAAATTTTTGGATACCCTTTTCCCAAAACCCAATCTCACAGATTTTCCTAGAAGAAGGACTAGGTTGCCCATTCTGGTGTAAGTGGCCCTATGTAGATTTCTAGCAAGTTTTAGAACATTCTAGGGCTCCTCTTCTACAAATTTCAATACCTAGGTGCACCATATATGCTAATTCTAGTTTCTTTCCAGTATTGCATACATTAGTTTATATTGCTTTATTTACATTCCTTAGTTAGAAATTAGTTTCATTTTATTTCAGCACTTAACCATAATACACACACAAGAAAACCTCATCCAAACCCTACCCTTTTGAATGAACTCACCAAGAAATTTGTCTTTAGTGTGAAAGAGAGTCCATTCTCTTAACCAAGCACTCCTAAGTGAAAAAACCCAAGGGCCTAGTAAGGTGTAATCCACTTTCCCTTCTCGCATAACCATATTTTTGGCGGTTCATTTTGGCGAACCCGACTGTAGACCACTAGTTAATCTTTTGATTTTTGCATTTCATCTTAGGAAAAAGCTTGCATTGCATAAAGGGTTTTTGCATTGTTTACACCCTAGGGTTTGTAAAAATTGTAGTAGTGAAAAATTGATGTTAACTTGCACTTTGCATTTCATTTCCATTGGAATAATATAAAAAAAATTGTATTTCAATTCTATGTTTGCATCATAAAAGCATAACAAGCATACAAATTAGTCAAAACTTTCAAAAATTATCCAAAAAAATAATTGTTGGGACTAAGTCACCACACTAGGCGACCTATTCCTCTTAGACATTGTGCACATAAGTTTTTCCATTTCCAACACATTATCTTCCCTTATTCTTTTTGCAACTGTATTTCTGTGTCTATGTCCAGATTTTCTCTTTTACTCAATTTCTTGCACTTAGTTTTTTTCACCATTGCTATGTCTTTCAAACAGTTTTAGATGTCCTTCAAATCCTTGGTAAACATGTCAATCTGTGCCTTTGGAACTAATCCCAATAAACTTGAACCCACTCCTACTCACTCAAGTCCAAATGAATGTCCTCCTTGTGAAGTTGACATTATTGGAGATGATGATGCTAGCATGCATCGGTTCCTTAATGAGTGCCTTGACTTGACCTTGAAGCTAATGATTCTTTCTACCCATCCATGAACCAACTTGAGATTCCTAACATGTCACTTCTAGAGACATTTGGTTATCTCCATCCTGAAACAACCAATACACCTTGGTTCCCTCTACACAATGAACCTAGTTCTTCCAAACCTATCACTCCTCAACCCTTTTACCATAACCAAGTAACTAATCCTCCAATCAATCTTCAAGAAACCTATGGATAAGGGTTTACCATCCTTAAAAATCATGGTGTTGTTACAAAAAATTAACATAAAATACACCAATTTTATGAACAATTATCACCTGAGGAACATACAATAGGAATTAGCTATCAAGATCCCCCTTGTGACTGTGTGCATCCTAGAGAATATATTTGGCTCCATGATGATGGCATGTTAATCTTTAATTCCCCTCCTTATTTGGATTTTCTACTTCCTAAAGAACGCCCACCATCCCCTAATCTCACCAAAGACACTCCCAAGACCATCTTAGGACGTCCTGCCCTAATCTCCTGTTTTGAAGTTGGGCAATCTAGTTGATGCAAGATGCCATATAAATTACAAAAAAATTAACTTCCTCTTCGTCTACTACCTGAATGCGAGCGAATAATAAAAATATTCCTAAACAAAGAACTCATTATATTTCATCCCCGCAATAGATTGGTGATCTATCCAAAAGATGCTAATGCACCACATTGTGCTTATCATCATGTTCTGGGCCATAAAAGCAATGAATGTCATCATTTGAGAGAGATACTAAGCAAGTATCTCTTTCATGGTGATAATTTTTATCCCATCAAACCATGAATTAACATCACACACCCTCTCATGTAATAGTTGTAGAACAATCCCTTCTCACTGTTACATTACCTTTTTCCCATCACCCACATCGACTCACTCTTGTCTTGCCTTGGCCTAGTAATGCATTTTTCCTTGTCCCTTAGCTTTGTTATTCACCTCTCACTTATACCCACTGAGATTGGGAGGTGGATGACTCACTTAACGATTGACTAACACTTGCCCTACTAGTATTGTGTTTGTTTGTTTGTAATGTGCTCTCCATACTGTTCTATTTGACGTTTTCTCTCTCTTAGTACCCTTCTTCTATTTGTATCTTACTTCTTCTATATTTTGTACATCGTTGTTCGCTTTTTTAATATTCTTTTTTCCTTCTATTTGGGGATGATGCAAGGCATTGAGGCCACAATGTTTCCTTCATGTTGACCCAAATGAAACTCTTTTCCTTTTCAAATTTTCTTTTCTTTTTGTCTTCCATTTGAGGATGATGCAAGGAATTGATACCGCAATGTCTCCTTCATGTTGACTCAAAAAGGCTCTTTTCATTTTTCTTTTTATTTTGCTTTTTGTTGTCCTTTTGGGGATGATGCAAAGAGTTAAGACATCCTATGTCTCCTCCATGTTGACCCAAAATGACTCCTTTTTTTTTTTCGCTTTGTGACTATCATTCTTCCTATTCTATATATTTAGGGGAATGATGATAGTTCCCTGCTCTCTAAACAAATAATTCCAGCAACGAACATATTGACCCCAAATCCATAGATCCCTCATGTGTTTGTGGTTTTTCATTTCAGGGGTAACCCCCCGTTTCCTTTTTTTATTTTCTTTTACATGACGTAGCCTCCTTTGGAAACAAATGACTTGGCATAGGGATTTCCAAGTTGGCTCTCATGTCCCTTTTTATTTTTTAATTTCTCTACTTTAAATAAATTGCTCACAAAATTGTGTATAGCAATTCCTTTAAAGTGGGGGAACACATTGGCATTATTTTATTTTTTATTTTCCTTTCTTTGCCCTTGGTTCCTAGTGAAGCCTTATTACTTCATACAATTTGTTGCTCACTTTGTGGATGACATTGGGTATAATGTCCTTCATCAAAGTGAGTTATCTTAGCATATTACATTCCTCTTATTGGCCTGATGCGATGCACTGCATCCCCTAAGTTGTGAATTTTCTATTATTTGATCGGTCCTCTCTTGGAAGCATTAGAAACAATGTTCCCTAAGTAAAAGACCTTGCATGAATCAAATAAGACTCCTTCGAACACTCTCTCTTTTCATTTTACATTTTCACATTTTTGTACTTTGCATTTTAGATTTCTTGCATTCCTTGCCACCTTGCATAACACAACTTGCATGCATGTGGTCCCTTGTCTTTTGTGGCACCTTGTCAAAGTTGTTAGGAGGTATAAATTTGGTATGGTTGAGTGGGAAGGCTAGCTAGTGGCACGAATTTCCCCATAGCCACCTTTTTGTGTGTGAGTGCAAATCAACCGTGTGTATATCTCTCACCTTTTGGTCCTTCTCACTCAGTGGACAACCAATAGTCTCCTCGCCCCAAAGTGAGTACATATTCCCTTTGTACACACAACCTATACTTGATCCACAAATAGCTAGACAAATGGTCAAAGATTGATCTAAATTTTCCCTGTCTTTTCACTCCTTCAAATCACTTTCTTGTGTGATATTTTGTGCTTATGTTTGTTTTTCCATGGGATCTTGATCCTGGGGGCTTGATCATCCATCTGGATTATAGCTATCTCATCTTACTAGTAGTAATATATTGATCCCTCTCAATATGCGTGACTTGGATACTTTAGTGTGAGTTTGAAGCAAGTTCATCCTCTCACTAAAGTGGGGTGCTGATGTGTCAACAAAAAGTGTAGCCTTGACACTTTTCACTCATTTTGGCCTTTTCCCTTAGATTTTGGCCTTGTTTTTCTTAGATCTAATATTGTAGTGTGGCCAACACATTCACATTAGGCTTTGAACACTTGCAAATAAACAATAACTTTAAAAAGTTCTACAAGTGTGTTGTGAATTGTTGTAACAAATTTCCCCACTTTCCTGGGACTTTTCTACAATAATTCACCTAAATAATCCCTTTCCAAGCTGTAGTCTAAAGTGTTGTAAGGTGTTGTAATTGACTCTTGCACTTTTCTAGGCTTGTCACCACTAATTCAACCCTTTTTAATGTTAAATTTTCCCTTTAATGTACTTTTAGGCCTGACTTAAGTGTGTTTCGAGAGGAAAACTTGATAAAAATAATTAATCACCACTTAATTCCTGACCACCACTCAAAAATGTCCAAGTGGACTAGGTCACCACCTTGGGCGACCTAGTCCCTTTTGACATAAAATTCAAATTTAAGACAAAAACCCAACAAGAATTTGCTTCCAAAACCCTAAGGTTGGCATATCATGTTGCATTTTCAAGAAATTAGGGTTTAACTTGTATAAATAAGAGTTGTCATCCTCATTTCACCCCCCTAGCATCATTTTCATCTTCTCAAGCACTCTTGTACTCAAGCTTCCCAAGCAAGCAGTCAAGCACTAAGCACTTCAAGCAATCTCCATTGGAGTTGGTCCTTGCATGTTGCAGACATCTTCAACAAAGGATTTGGTGAGAATTCATAATGTTTGTCATTCAATCATCTCTCCTTTGATTTCTATTTCATTTGAGTTTAATTACTATCAATTGGGTTTTACTAAGCCAAACCCCTAATCTCTAACCCTAACATTTTCCTTGTCTTTGCATGTGTGTTTTGCAGGTGTATGCAGGTTTGTAAAAGAGAAAAGTGTTGAAAAAGGTATCACCATTCAATTCAAGTATACTCAAATCGTCAAACCCTAAGAGGAGCAAAAGGACAACTTGCATGTCATTTTTTGAAGATTCAGACAAGGGCATATACAAAAAAGGAAAGTGCATTGGGGACCCACAAAATTATACTTCATAGGTCTCGAAAGTACTAGGAGGACTAGGTCACCATCATTGGCAACCTTGTTCCTGTACAAGGACTGAAAAGGGGTTTTGACATTTCTGGATACCCCTTTTCCCGAATCCCAGTTTGGCATATTTTCCTAGCAAAAGGACTAGGTTTCCCATTTTTGCATTAGTGTTCCTGTGCATATTTCTAGAAAATTTCAAAACATTCCAGGGATCCTCTCCTACAACTTTCAATACCCAGGTGCACCATATCTTCTATTTCCAGTTTCTTTCCAATATTGCATACATTTAGGTCATTTAGTTTAGCTTGCATTAGTTTACATTGCTTTATTTACATTCCTTAGTTAGATTAGTTTCATTTTATTTCAGTACTTAACCACACTCCACACACACAAGACAACCTCATCCAAATCCTACGCTTTTGAAAGAACTCACCAAGAAGGTTGTCATTAGTGTAAAAGAGAGTCCATTCTCCCAACCAAGCGCTCCTAGGTGAAAAAACCTAGGGTCCTAGTAAAGGGGAATCCTCTTTCCCTTCTCGCATAACCATCTTTTTGGTGGTTCATTTTGGTGAACCCGACCGTAGACCACTAGTTAATCTTCTTATTTATGCATTTCATCTTAGGAAAAATCTTGCATTGCATTAAGGGTTTTTGCATTGTTTGCATCCTAGGGTTTGTAAAATGTGCATTAGTGAAAAAATCAAGTTAGCTTGCACTTTGCATTTCCTTTTCATTGGAAAATATTAAAAAAAATTCATTTCAATTCTGTGTTTGCATCAGAAAAGCATAACAAGCATACGAATTATTCAAAACTTTCAAAAAACTTCCAAAAAAAAAATTGTTGGGACTAAGTCATCACAGTGGGTGACCTAGTCCTCTTGCATATTTTGCACAAAATTTTCTATCATTTCCAACACATTATCTACTCTTCTACTTTCTGCAATTGCATTTATGTGTCTGTGTCTAGATTTTCTCTTGTACTCAATTTCTTGCACTTAGTTTATTTTCACCATGGCTATGTCTTTCAAAACATTCTAGATGTCCTTAAAAAACTTGGTAAACATGTCAAGCTATGGCTTTGGCACTGATCCCAATGACCTTGAACCCACTCCTTCTCACTCAAGTCCAAATGAATGTTCTCCTTGTGAAGTTGACATTATTGGAGGTCCTACGATGATGCTAGCATGCATCAGTTCCTTAATGAATGCCTTGACTTGACCTTGAAGCTAATTCTTCTTTCTACCCATCCATGAACCAACCTAAGATTCCTAACATGTCACCTCTAGAGACATTTGGTTATCTCCATCCTAAAACAACCAATGCACCTCGGTTCCCTCTACACGATGAACCTAGTTCTTCCAAACTTGTCACTACTCAACCCTTTTACCATAACCAAGTAACTACTCCTCAAATCAATCTTCAACAAACCTATGGAAAAGGGTTTACCATCCTTAGCAAGCTAGGTGGTGATGCAAAAAATGAACATAAAATACACCAATTTTATGAACAATTATCACCTAAGGAACATACAACTGGAATTGGCTATCAAGACCTCCCTCGTGACTGTATGCCTCCCAAATAATATCTTTGGCTCTGTGATGGTGGCAAGATAATCTTGGATTCCCCTCCTGATTTGGATGTTCTTCTTCCTAAAGAATGCCCACCATCCCCTAATCTCACCAAAGACACTCCCAAGACCATCTCAGGACCTCCTACCTTAATATGATCTTTTGAAGTTGGGCAATCTAGCTGATGCAAGAGGCCATATAAATTATAGAAACTTAAACTTCCTCTTTTTCCACCACTTAAACTTTTCTTTCTTTTGAAAATTGAACGATCTCGTGAAAGATTGCTTGAAGTCTCTTGATGCTTATCTCTTGAATTGTTTTTGCTCAAAGTACTCAAAGATGATAAAAATGACTTCGAAAATTGTTTATATAGGCATCAACACATAATTGACCATTATCTAGATCTCAAAGGCTGACACCCACTAGAAAATTGAATTAAAATGGTGAATTTCCTACTCAAAATTGAAAAAGACCCCAAATGGGACTCATTCACCACCCTTGGCGAATGAGTCCCACCTAAGGGGACTCATTTGCTCAAGGTGGTGAATGAGTCCCACCTTAGCGTTTTGAGGTGGGTTTTTGGTATTTTCAGTGTTTTGGATGATTTTATGTAATTTTTTAGGTGAAATGAGCCTTAAGATCGGAAATAATGGGTCCTAGGGGCCTATAAATCACGATTTAAAGGATAATTAATGCAAGGGTGCCCAAGATAGGTCCAAATTAGACAAAGGATTGTACTATCTCAAAGAAGGGAATATAATTATAGTGGTCACATTTAGCCTCCACTTTAGCACCCATATGACTCTACGTGCATATGTAAGCTAAAGGAATCTAAATAGTACACTTTATTTCATAAAAGGATAATCATATATGTTCATTCACAACATGGGAGAATGAAGCCCCTAGTGTAGTTATCTGCAAAACCACAACATTAGGAACCTCATCCTGCAACATGAATTTTTTTGTTGTCCAAATATCCTCTAACTTCTATCTAGAAATCACATTCGAGGGTGGATGTATGCCTCCCTTGATTTCACTTTCTTTTTAGAGGTGGAATCAAGGTAGCAATCTAGTTGTGTTGAATAAGGTAGGTCATATCATAGGGTATTTACAAGTACCATACCAGATAATGATAGAAATTTTATGAGGGGATCATAATCATGATTCCAATGCAACAAACAACATAAAAAATGGAGCTCTCTAGCACCTGTTATGTTGATTTGAATGAAATGCACTTTTTAACTCTAATATAGTAAAATCCCTATTTTTAACTTATATAAGAGAAAAAATGGAAGTAAATTGTAACTATTTTGTCATTTACCTTTTTTTTAGCATGAAATTGATTGAAGAGTAGTGAAAGATTCCTAGCAGATGCGATTACAGGCATGCAAGACTAGACGTCCTACAAGACCAGGTGGCATATAGCGAGTGCCATCATGTGGTGAGTTGATTTTTCAGTCTTAGCTTTGTCCTTACATAGTTATTTTATGGTTTTCACAAATTTCTAGGTTAATCTAGGTCCTTGGAGAAAATTTTGCAAAGTGTTCCCTTTTTTCACAAAGTGTCCCTTTTGTTCACAAAGTGTCCCGTTTCTTCGCAAAGTGTCCCAAAAGGGTTCTAAAGAGTCTAGGGCCTCTAGGAAAGCACACTAGAAAAAATTAAGTACACTTTTATGATTGTTGATGTAAATATTTAAGAGTTTAAACTACTTATAGGATATATTTTTTCTTTTCTGTTAAGTTTCCACCCCTTCATGTTAGCATCTAGGTGGCAGGAAGATTAGTCTTCTTCAAGATTTATCCCCCACTCTTACAGTGGAGAATACAAACTTTTACAAAATATAGGACTATACTGGGAATACCTCATGCCCCCATGAGGTACCATGATCTGATGTTGATGGTGCTAGCAGAGTGTTGGGATGCCAATACATGTACATTTCATCTACCTACCGACGAGATGACCATCACACTGGAGGATATGCACCACATACTTCAAGTTCGTATTCAAAGTGAGAAAGTAAATTTCCAAGCAAAATGATCATTTAACGCGATGAAATGCAACATACAGTTCTACATTTGTGGACCAGTGCATGATGTGAGAGTGAGGCCACAGATAGATCTCTCTATGTTACTATATTCATGAGCCCCAATGGTTAGATGGATTATGATGGTGAATGTGGAACTAGTACTCATCCTTGACAATCAAGGAGCACACCTGGAGGGAGGACTAGTACACCTAATATGAGGTATGGCAGAGCATAGGACAGTATAGGTTGGGGGTGCAACATCCTAGCGCACCTTTACTATGATCTTGGAAAGTTTCTATTTCAAGAGGTGGACAACATGGTATATTGTACACTTCTGTAGATTTGGTGCCTTGAGCATATTACTTGTACCAGACCTACTGGCTTCCCATGTCTGATAACCTTGGGGTATCCTCGGGCCTTCAACTATCATCTATGATGGTTTTGGTTGTATGGTGATTTTCACTTCTGAAGAGTATGATTTGACCAACTAGAGGAGGATGCGATCCTTTGGAGACCTTATCATCTTGTGTTTTAGTGGCCAAATCACACTCGACAAATGAGGAAATTACAGCTAGACAAGTTTTTGATTGGTAGACACGACTATATAGTACATCCTTTCTAATATGAGTGCATCATGCACTCATTTGGGAAGGTCCAGATAGCACCTAGGGCACAACCCTTCTTTAGGAGATCAGTGCAGAGTTCTCGAAAACCCAGTGATTTGAGAAAGTTCACTATGAAGGATGTTAGCTACAGTGAAGTCTCTGAGCATTCAAATCATGATGTGCCTCTAGTCTTTGATGATAGTGATGTTGGTGCCACATATGAATATGAGGAGTGGTGGAAAGTATCATGACCAACCTTATCTATTTGATGGACGAGCCGATAGGTGATGTAGGACCACTCCCAAATGAGGAAGATGAGGTAGAGGACAAGGCCGAGGAGACACACTATAGGGATATAGACATATTTACAGATGTCATAGATGAGGAGTACGATGAGACTAAGAATATTGAATATGATGGCTAGGAGGGGAGGGATGAGGAGGAGGATGAGGAACAACCCATGAGCGAGAGTGGTGAGCTAGCAAATGTAGATCTAGTAGGTCACAACTGGGGAGAGCCATCTACCATTGATATGACTAGATCATGAGTAGAACCTGCAATAGGAACTAGTACAAGTATTCATGGAGAGGCTAGCACATCTGCCATGCCCCCTTCACCTGATGAGGCTAATTTCACATAGCCTGCCAAAGAGATAGGTAATGATATTTTATTTATTGCTATTTTTTATGCTTATGTTCATGTTTTATGATTTAATACATATATATATCATGATGTGTACTTATTATTTTTTATGTTTTCTATCTTGCAAGATTTGTGAGAGATCTTCAAGATCTCTATTGTCAAGTGGTTGTAGAGATAGTGCCCCCATTAGTCAATGAGGAGGCCACAAACTTAGACTATGTGCCCCCTCCCATCATGGATTAGGACCTAGAGTTGTTTAGGCCATATGTCAGACTATGGGTAGTGTATGAGAGTCTCAGGAGGCGTGTTCACTGAGTCGGTGCTTCCCAGGATGCACAGTCATCTCAGACACTTATAGAGTTTGAGAGACTAGAGTCTGAGGTAGCTAGACTACAGGCGATGAGAGATCAAATAGAAGGGGACCATCAGGAGACCTTTGGACGGGTGTGGGGCTTACATTTTGTGCTTAGTACACTTGGCAGATCGTGATTGCGATCACACACCACCATCTCTTAGAAAAATGCTACCTAATAGATGCAAGAACCAAGTCCTGAGGGATCTAGCAGTCATAGATCTTGCTAGCATTGTATATATTGATGACATACACAAAGCTTTGATATATATATAAATATATATATATATATATGAGTATTTGATGTTTTATTACTTGTCTTTATGTGTTGAATGTTAAATGGAAATGTGATTAATTAGATAACCTTTATAAGATTATTTAATGAATGCCTCCATGATTTAACATACCTTATATGATCTGATTAAAAATTAATGTAGTTTCTCTTAGATGTAACATTGTTATTAAGTATGTTATGCTAGATTAAATACACCTATGATCTAATTAAAGAACATTAAATGCATATAAGGATCTAATATAAAAAACCTATACAAAATGAACTTGAATAGCATGAAGCCTAAAGTAATCACTTAAAAATGAATTAAATAATCACTTTAGTATTCAAGACACACAAATAATTATTTTTCAAGAACGAAGCAATGTGAGAGAACATGGAGTATTAACCACTAACTCTAACACCATTTCTTTATCATTCATACTATTCAAAAGGATTAGAAATAATACCGACGTGAATGTGTGGTATTAATAGGTTCTTTGAGGGGTGTGCCATCTAGTTCTGTTAACGTGTATGCACTAGACCCAAATTTTTTGTTGATTATGTAACATGTCCTAACCAATTAGTACTGAATTTTCCTTTTTCATTGAAGTAGGAATTGACCTTACATTGATTTTCATATAAGACTAGGTCTCTTTTGTTGAATACGAGAGGGATTCCATTTTCATTGTAAATACGTTGTCTTATTTTACAATAATCTTGAAGATGCTCAAGAGAATTGATGCACTGTTCATAAAAAATTTCAAGTTGATGCAATCATTTCTCTTTGTAATTTTTATCATTAATAAGTCCTTGAAGAGAAATTCTTAATGTAGGAATTTATAACATCAAGGGCATTATTGCCTCACTACCATAAACAATATTATAAGGTGTAGTTTCTGTAGATGATTTGACACTTGTGCGAGAGGCCCATAGCACATATTGTAATTGTGTGTGCCAATCCTTAGGATGCTTGTTAATGGTTTTCTTTAGGATTTGTTTAATAGTTTTGTTAGTTGACTTAGATTGACTGCTGGATTGCAGGTAGTATGGTGTTGAGAAGAGATGTTGTATGTTAAATGTTTCCAAGAATTTATTCACGTCATTATTCTTAAATGGTGTGATATTATCAAAAACTAAAGTGGAAGGAAGTCCAAAGTGAGAAATAATATGTTCCAATATGAAACAACATATCAGATCAATTGTTGTTGATCGAAGGGGAATAACTTCTACCCATTTTGTGAAATAATTTATTGTGGTGATTATAAATGTATGTGCAGTGGAGGAAGGTGGTGATATCTTTCCAATGATGTCCAAACCCCAAACCGTAAAGGGCCAAATCAAGTTTTGAGCTCAAAATTCATAAGCAGGAGCATGAATCAAATTGCTATGTTCTTGACATTTGTGGCATTTTCTTACATATTCAAAGCAGTCTTGCTCCATATGTCTCCAATACTATCCAATGTGGATAAGTTTTTGAACTAATAATTTTCCTCCAAAATAACCGCCACAAGCATGTGCATGAGCTTGGTCAAGTGTTCAGGGTATCTCAAGCTTTTTTAGGCATCTAAGTAAGAGACCATTGAATGATCTCTGATACAACACATTGACGAGAATGACATACTTAGATGCGAGTTTTCACAAGTAGGTTTGAATGCTCTTTGTTATTGGCTCAAGAAAGATACCATCTTTCAAATAGTTAAATAGTGTATTGTACCATTCACTTGAGTCTTCCTTGGTTGTTCCTAATACTTCTTCTGATTTATCTTCGATCGATGGTTTCATGACCGTATGCATGATGAAGGTGAAATATTTTGAAGGATCTTGATGAGAGATAAGAGAAGTTGCACTTTCCATTGCATCCACATGTTGATTATCTTTTCGTGGGATGTTATCAATGGTAAATGACTCAAACTTCTCTAACAAATTCATTGTGAGATCTTTATATTTTGATAATTTTTCATGATTTTCTTTATATGTTCCATTTATATTTTTAATGACTAATTGTGAATCATCAAATATCTTAATGTGTTTTATGCCCATGATTAAAGCATAACACAATCCAATAAGCAATGCTTCATACTCAACAGTGTTTCTTATACATAGGAAGTTTAACCGATGCAACAAGGGAATAGGTTATCCTATAGGTGGTATTATTATACCTCTTGCACCAGAACCTATTCTACACTTTGATTCATCAAAATATAATTCCCATGTATTAGCTTCAATTGTCGACACATTGTCATTAGGGAAAGAGTCATTACTAGGTAATACTAAAGGAGAAGGAGCGTTAACCAATTGTTTAGTCAAGGCTTGACCCTTAATTGATTTTTGTTACACAAACTTAAGGTCAAACTCAGTCAACAACATTACCCATTTAGTTAAATGTCCTAATAAATCCGTTTTCCTAAAAAGAGGTTTGAGAGGATCAATTTTTTTTATCACATTTATTTCCACATTTCATAAATAATGTCGCAACTTACTGGTAGCGAATACACGAGCCAATTTTTTTTTTTATATTGTTTTGTATCATTTCCCATTATCAATAAAGGTTATGCTAATGTAATAAACAAGATGCTCTTTACCAGTTTCATCTTGTTGAGCCAACAATGCTGCAAGAGCATGGGTTGATGCGATTGTGTAAAGGATGAACAATTTTCTTTGCATAGTGGGTTGTAAAAATAGGTGGAGTTGCAAGGTACTCCTTCAAAATGTCAAAATCCTATTTACAATCCTCATTCCAATCAAAGTGTGCATCCTTTTTGAGGAGATGTGTAAATGGTAACATTCAGTTTGCTAAAGATGCCACAAAATGATGGATAGATTGAATTCTTCCTTGTAATGTGCACAACTGAGAGATGTTTTTAGAAGGTGGCATGCTAGTTATAGTGTCAATTTTCTTGGTGTCCACCTCAATGCTTCTGTGAGATATGACAAAACCTAGAAGTTTCCTACTATTGACACCATAGACAGTTTTTCGGATTCAATCTCATGTTGTATTTTTGCATTCACTCAAAGATTTTATGAAGCAAATTCACATTGTCTTGTATTGTTAGAGATTTGGCTAGAATTTAATCAACATAGTCTTCCAAAATCTTATGTATGTAATCATGAAATATTAATGTCATCGCTAATTGATATGTTGTGCTCGCATTCTTCAATCCAAAAGGTATCATAACCCAACAAAGTGTTCCCCAAGTAGCTGTGAAAGTTGTTTTGTACTAATCTTGAGGGTTAATGAAAATTTGATTGTATCCAGAAAATCTATCCATGAATGACAACAAAACATGTCTTGCAGTCGAGTCCAGTATCATATCTATATTAGGAAGGGGACAATAATCTTTTAAAGATGTTTTATTCAAGTCACGAAAATTTGTACACATCCTAATATGATTTTTAGGTTTTGTGATTGCAACAATTAATGAAATCCAAGGAGAATAATCTATAGGTCTTATGAAACCAACCTCAAGGAGTTTTTCGATTTCTCCTTTAACGAGCAAGGCTATCTTAGGATTCATCTTTTGTATATTTTGTCTAACCGGCTTAGCATTTTCAGCAAGGACTATATTGTGTGTTACAATCTTAGGGACAATTCCCAACATATCTGAATAAGTCCAAGCAAAAAGTTTGAGAAAGTCATGGAGAAAAGTGCTAGTATCCTCTCATTCTCCATCATCAAGAAATTTTCCTATCTTAATGAATTTTTCTTGATCATTGATGTCTATTGGGATGTAAATTGTATCTCTTAGAGGGAGTGCACTTGGATTTGGAAATTTAGGATTGTATTCCTCTTTACTCATGTCTATCTCATTACTTTCATCTTCTGCATATTTTTGCTTGGTTCTAATCATAGAAAATGTAATCTTTTTATTTTGAGGAGTAGTAGATGATTTGTCATAAACTCCTAAAATTTTCTTGAAGGATTCATCATCCTCAAAGTATTCCCATGATGGTTTACAATCCATATCAAGCAATTCAGGATGTTTCAAAGTGAGAGTGATTTTAGGCTTGCACATGATAGTGTTGATGTTCAATTAAGGTCTCTTGTTTTCTTGCATTATCTTAGAAGGACAATATCCCAAACCATTTTTTTTTTCTTGTGTGTTAGGTTCTACAAGAACACAAAAATTCCTTGTTCTTTCTTTCCACATCCTTTTCCACTATAACCCAATTGCTTCATAAGTTCACAACCTCTCTTATAAAGTTTTTCCATTTCTTTCAGGTTTGGTGGTTGTTGATATTCTATCTCATCAATTTTTTTTGTATAGCTTGTATCTTCTTCAAGACTGGATGAGGTAGATGCTTGTGAATTCTCTTTCAAATTTTGAGTTGACATGTCCATTGGTTTCTTTTTTATTCATCTTATTTTCTTGTGATTATGTATTCTCCCATAAATGAGGGTGTGAACTCCAAGGAACCCCAATCATCATCTAATAATTTTGAAATTTGTGTCACAAAAAAGTGTAGTCTTTGACACTTTTTCACTCATTTTGGCCTTTTCCCTTGGATTTTGGCCTTGTTTTACCTTGATTCATTCTTGAATGCTTACAAATCAACAATATTCTAATGGTGTTTTACTAAGGTGTTGTGAAGTGTTGTACCATATCTTCCCACTTTTCTAAGACCCTTTCAACACATTTCACCTAAACAACCCCATTTTACCCCTTTCCAAGCCTTGTGTCAAGGTGTTGTAAAGTATTGTAAGGCATTTTTACACTTTCCTAGGCTTATCACCAACCAATTAACCCTATTCTTATGTTAAATTTCCACTGTAATGTACTTTTAGGCCTAAATTAAGTGTGTTTCAGGAGGCAAGACTAATACACATAATTAATCACCATTTTATTCTTGACCACCACTTGAAACCTTCCAAGTGGACTGGGTCACCACCTTGGGCAACTTAGTCCCTTTCGGCATAAATTTCAAATTTAAAACAAAAACCTAAAGAGAATTTTCCTCCAAAACCCTAGTGTTAGCCTATCATGTTGCATTTTCAAGAAATTAGGGTAGATGTTGTATAAATAAGGGTTCTTACCTTCATTTTCCTCTTACCCTCTCTTACTCTCCCAAGCTCAATTTTGCATCCCTTCACAAGCACTCTTGTACTCAAGCTTCTCAAACAAGCTGTAGACACATAAATTATATAGATTGATTCTATACACTCAATCCTGATTCACTAACATCATTTCTCCCTGAATTACTTCTTTACTAACCAATTAATTAAATAATCCTTATTTAATTAATTCACCATAATTCATCTTTTAATTAAATAAATCATTTTATTTGATTAAATCGTTATCTTCTTTCAATTAAATAAATCACTTTATTTAATTCATCATAATATTCTTCTTTTAATTAAATAAATCATTTTATTTGGTTAAATCACATTTCTCCTTTAAATTGAATAAATTAACCTTTATTTGATTTAAATTCTAATATCATCTCTTTTAATTAAATAAATTAAACTTTATTTAATTAAATCTAATATCTCAAATTCCTCTCATTTTGATTTAAATAAATCTAAATATCTAAATAAAATGTCACAATCAAACTAATCTCCTCTAAGTTAATTAATCCTAGATTAATTAGCTCCTAACACTAATCCTCCATTCCTCTAGCTTTTGCATGTTGCACATATGACATATTCTTGGAATATTCCACTTATTTGAATTCTCCCTCCCAAAAGGACTTGTCCTCCAACATGGCATTTATGCCTCTTACATGTCCTTTTTCTTGAGCCAAGTGGCATTAACTCCTCTTCCACATCTCCTTCCACAAGCCATCTTTTGAATTTCAAATTTTACCTACATGCATTTAACATGCACATTGTTCAAAATGTGCTCCACATCTCTTCAATAGCATGTTGACAAGTGGCACAATGTCATTGGGTCAAGTTTAATCCCACATTCATCCTATTTCTTATTTCTCCATCCTTATTTCCTATAAATAGAGAGCTTCTCTATTGATTTTGGATCCAAAATTTTAGGCATTTTGATCATTAGGCATTTTATCTCATAGTTTAGTTGTTCTTAGTATAATTTTTATCTCAATTTCATCATTTTAAGCTATTTTCTATCATCATTTAGCATCCAATTACACATTTTGAATCAATTATCATCATCAAGCTTATCAAGGAATTGGGAAAGGGCTTCTTTCCACATCAAGGAAGCACCAATTCCCCCATGGGATTGATAATTTGAGCATTTGAATAAGATTTAGTTTTCTTTGATTTGTGTTTCAAATGAATCTTATGGGGAATGTTGATTTAGACTTGTATAATGACTAATTTTGTGTTATTTGTTCATGATTGTGCAGGTCTAGGATCACCATTCACATTTTTGTGCTAGAGGGAAATGTAGAAGCGTAATTCTTTCCACTGGGGTAACAGTGGGGCATCCGAAAAAATAGAATTTTTTGAACTTTGATCTCAGCAAGGTTAATTCTTTGAGCCAATGCAACAGGTACATTACTTCAAAGAGGGGGAAAATGTACACACGAAAAATATATAGATTGATTCTATAAACTCAATCTTGATTCACTAAAATCATTTATCCCTGAATTACTTCTTTACTAACCAGTTAATTAAATAATCCTTATTTAATTAATTCACCATAATTCCTCTTTTAATTAATTAAATCATTTTATTTGATTAAATCATCATCTTCTTTCAATTAAATAAACCCCTTTATTTAATTCATCCTAATATTCCTCTTTTAATTAAATAAATCATTTTATTTGGTTAAATCATATTTCTCCTTTAAATTGAATAAATTAACCTTTATTTGATTTAAATTATAATATAGTCTCTTTTAATTAAATAAATTAAACTTTATTTAATTAAATATAATATCTCAAATTCCTCTCATTTTGATTTAAATAAATCGAAATATCTAAATCAAATGTCACAATCAAAATAATCTCCTCTAAGTTAATTTGTCTTAGATTAATTAGCTCCTAACACTAATCCTCCATTCCACTAGCTTTTGCATGTTGCACATGTAAATCAATTTAATTGATTTATAAATTCCCCTATTTTCATTCAAATATGGCATATTCTTGGAATATTCCACTTATTTGAATTCTCCCTCCCAAAAGGACTTGTCCTCCAACATGGCATTTATGCCTCTTACATGTCATTTTTCTTGAGCCAAGTGGCACTAACTCCTCTTCCACATCTCCTTCCACAAGCCATCTTTTGAATTTCAAATTTTGCCTACATGCATTTACCATGCACATTGTTCAAAATGTGCTCCAGATTTGTTCAATAACATGTTGACAAGTGGCACAATGTCATTGGGTCAATCTTAATCCCACATTCATCCTATTTCTCATTTCTCCATCCTTCTTTCCTATAAATAGAGAGCTTCTTTATTGATTTTGGATCCAAAAGTTTAGGCATTTTGATCATTAGGAATTTTATCTCATAGTTTAATTGTTCTAAGTAGTATAAGTTCTATATCAATTTCATCATTTAGATCTTTCTATCATCATTTAGCATCCAATTACACATTTTGAATCAGTTATCATCATCAAGCTTATCAAGGAATTGGGAAAGGGCTTCTTTCCACATCAAAGAAGCATCAATTCCCCTATGGGATGTTGGTTTGAGCATTAGGATAAGATTTCATTAGCTTTCATTTGATATTTTATGTTTGTTTTGTCATTATTGTGCTTGGATGAATTTCATAGGGAATTCTTTGGTTTAATTTTTTTTTAGGACTAAATGATTTCTTGTTTGTTCGTGTTTGAATAGGTTGAAGTCCTTGAGCATTCACACAAGCAATCAAGCACAAGGCATCTCAAGAAACCTCCATTGGAGTTGGTTCTTGCATGTTGTAGACATCTTCAACAAAGGATTTGGTAAGTATTCACATTTTCTTTTTCATTCAATCACCTTTCTTTTGCTATTTTATTTCATCATTTGGGTTTGATAACTAAAATGGGGTTTGACTAAGGCAAACTCCTATTCTCTAACCCTAACCCTTTCCTTCTCTTTGCATGTGTGATTTTTAGGTTTGTCAGGGAGAAAGGTGCTAGAAAGTTGTTGCCAATTCATCAAAGCCATTCAAGTCAACAAATCCCTAGTTGAAGCTTGGAGACCTCTTTCAACCTATTTTATGTAGAATCTGAACCAGACACCTATCAGGATCCGAAGTGCAGATCGAAGGATCCAATCTCTACTTCCAGATTCTCAGAAACTCAAAAGAGGATGAGGTCACCAACAATGGCGACCTAGTCCCTCTAAGCCTATTTTTTAGGAATGTTGACATTTCTGGATACCCTTTTAGCAAAAACCCACTCTAGCAAATTTTCTCGAAGTTCACCCATTTTGGCGTAAGTGTCCATGTGAAGATTTCTAATAGATTCTTGAACATTCCAGAGCTCCTCATCTACAACTTTCAATACCCAGGTGCATCACTTTTGTTATTTCTAGTATCTTTCTAGTTTGATAATATTTAGGTCATTTAGTTTAGCTTGCACATAGTTTACATTTGCTTTTGTTTACATTCCTTAGTTATATTAGTTTAATTTCATTTTCAACATTCAACCACATTTCTCACACACAACACAACCCTACTCAACCCATACCCTTTGAATGCAATCACCAAAAAGAGTCCTATCATCAAGGTGAAAGAGTGTCATTCCTAAACCAAGTGCTCCTTAGGTGAAAAACCCTAGGGGCCTAGTAAGGGGAATCCTTTTTCCCTTGTTAGCATATACACCTTTTAATGGTTCATTTTGGTGAACCCAATTGTTCAACACTTATTAATCTTCTGATTTTGTAGTTACATCTTAGGAAAAAGCTTATATTGCATTAGAATTTTGCATTGTTTGCATCCTAGGGTTTTTACAGATCGCATTAGTGAAAACCTCATGTTAACTTACATTTTTTCATATATATCTTCATTGAAAATTTCTAAAATTCTGCATTTGAACCTAAGGAATGCATCATATAGCCATAAACACATGAAAACTAGTAAAAGACATCAATTTTTTTTGAAAAAAATCCATACTAGGACTAATTCACCATTTTGGGCAACCTAGTCCTAGTTCACATTTTTACTTGCCTGTTACAGCATTAGAAAACTCATTTTTGTGCTTCCTAGAACTCCTATTAACCATATACTATAAGTCCTAAAATTTCTATGAACATAGGTTTTATGCTTCTAACTCAAAATCATTAATTTAGGGTGGTCATTTGTGATATACCTTCATCATTAGATATGCAAAATGCTTACATTTCTGAAAATTTTCTTAACATTGATAAAAGTACGGTTTTACTTTTGCTTATACAATGTTTACATTCATAAAAAATATGCATAAGTTCGCTAAAAATACTTTTCATTCTTTCACATACATTGTTTGCATTATTCAAACTTAGCATACATTGGATAAAAATGTTATGTATATTTGTATCCATATTATTCATATTGTTGCAATAATGCATGAAATGGTTACATAATTTGTCATTTTTATTCAAATAATGCTAGTATCATACAAATCTAGATATATGCTAAGAAACCTTCCCTAATCGCTCCCTACGAGAGTGTTTTAGTAATAGATAATACAACCTTGGGCATTCTGAACAATCATATTAGTTCTTCCCCTAATCTCTCTCCTCTTGGTGATGCAAAGATTTTGGTGTCAGAAGAACCAATTAATGAGAGTTCTGAGAATCCTAGTTTCTTCTCTCCTCTTACCTCTCTTAACAAACAAGACAATGCTACCATAAGGAATCATGATAATAACATTTATCCTTCTCCTAGTATCTCTCCTAGTTGTGAAGATGATATTTTGTCATTAGAAGATACAATGAATGAAAGTCATGATTATCTTAGTTGTCCCCCTTCTCCTAGGGAACCCCTTATTAAACAAGAAAATTCCACCATTGATCATTACCCTCCTTGTGATGAAATTATTTTAGAAGAACCAACCTTTGAATGTGAAGAACATTCAATTTGTAGTTGTCCTAAAAAATCTCCTCCTAAGGAGACTATCTCGGTGCAAGAACGTGCAAAACTTGACACCTATCCTTCAAACACTAAACCTTCCCTAGGAGGAGATAATCAAGTGATATTCAAATATCCTTCATTAATCGGTCCTAAACATAAAGACAAGATTCTTGAGGTTATGATGAAACAAGTGGGATCTCCTTTAATTAGCGAGCCTCCAAAGTCCCCTCCCACTAGTGAATCACACAAAAAACTAACAGATATCTTGAAAACTGTGATGCAATCTAATCATAACAATGTTTTGTAGCCACTAAGTTGTAACTGAGAGAATCAAACATATAAGGGATCACACATCACTCCTACGCCATTTCCCTTTTCTCAACTTAGAGTCCCTAGTGTTGAGGACCTTAAAAAGGCTCCTGCTGATATATCTGGATGACAAATTATTCAACTTTCACCTATAGTCAACTTTCTATTGCAATCAATTTTGTAAATACAGATGGAGGAGATTGAATCTTACATAAAATCAAACAATATCACATCCCCCTCTTGTCCCATGCAAGTGACCCAATCCGAAATCACATTTCCTAAACATGAATTACCCTCACTCAAGATTCAAAACAAGAATGATCCCCTAATGATAAAGGTGATCATTAATGAAACTCTAGTAAGGAACCTCTCATAGACAATGGAGCATAAATTAATGTTTGTAGCATGGACCTCCTCAACAAACTTTGCATGGAAAAAAATCTCATTCAACTTAATGATGTTCATATTCGTGGCTTCAAAAATGTTAATAGGCAACCACTAGGGATGATCACATTACCTATTGAAGTCTGACCAATAGTGTTGCCTACTTCTATCCATATCATTCATGGACCACTTCCATACAATCTCATCCTAGGGAGACCATGGATTCATTCTATGAAAGGATTCCCATCTACCCTTCACCATATAATGAAATTTGAGTACTATAACAAGATATACACGGTTGACGCAGATAAACGAAGCTATGAATCAACTAATCACAACATTTTCAACTCCTCTAATCCTTCCATTCCTAGATCAAAACTTATACAAGTTGATGCTAATCCTTCACCTACAACAAAAATATTTTGTGATACTTGGGGGTCGTTAGATTCTACACCTCCTTTCAATAAAATTTCCAAAATCTCACCCTCTTGGTCTAAAGATTCCTATACAAACAACTCATTTTTAGATACAAGTTCTAGTAACGATTGGGGTCTTACACCTCCCTTTAAAGGAGAGCATAAAATATCACAACCTAAACCAAACCAACCCTATTTTTTATATGCTCAACTTGGTTCTACCTCAACAACATTACCCCATGGTGGTGATGGGGGCTATATAACTCCTATCCATCATGAAGAGAAAACACATAACACTAAACAAGATTTATGTTCTTGTATAGAAACCAATCCTTCTTCGAAGCATACAACCCATTCATTTCACTTGGAAGATTGTTATGGTATCAACTACCATCTCCCTCATAAACGTGAATACATGATGCAAACTAACATACCATACTCTTTCAAGAAATATTTAGGGTTACCTTCCTTCTCTCAATTTTCTTCAAACAATGTGCTTCAAACATCTCACAGATCTTGGTGCTTTCCCTTCTGTGGGGGTCCCTACTTCCTCTCACTGATACATACCTTCATCCTATTTGGCTCACCTTTTCCTTGCACTACATGGTTCAAGGGGTTAGGTAGCCTTGCCCTTGTATGTCACTTGTCGTTACCTCTTTTGACTAGACATTAATATCTTGTGAACATACAAGACCAATCTTGGGATGTGGATTCCATGTAATAAGTTAATTCGCATGTGAAATACTATCCTTTCCATGGTGCATCCTTGCTTGGAAACATATCACTTGGCATAAGGTCTTTCCAAGTTGGCTCTCATGTCCGTATTTCTTCTTTGCATTTTTCACTTCTCCTTTAAAGAAATTGCTCACAAAATGGTGTGTAGCAATTATTTTAAAGTGGGGGCATACATTGGCATTATTTATTTTTCATTTTCTTTTCTTTGCCCTTGGTTCTTAGTGCAGTCTTGTCACTTCGCATGATGCGTTTTCTCACTTAGTTGATGACATTTGGTGTAATGCGCTTCATAAGTGTGACTTATCTTAGCATATTACATTCCTCTTAGTGGCTTAATGCGACACACTACATCCCCTAAGTTGTGAATCTTCTATCCTTTGATTGGTCCTCTCTTAGAGACATTGGACACAATGTTTCCAAAGTTAAAGACATTGCATGAACCTAGTAAGACTCCTTCGAACACCCCTTTTTCATTTTATTCTTTTTGCATTTTTACATGTTACACTTTTGCATTCATGCATACATGGCCACCATTCATAACACAAATTGCATTCCTATGGTGCCATCTTGCACTTGTTCATGAGTTCTAAGCATCCAAGGCTTTTCTTGTCTCATGAACCACACCCTTGTCTTTTGTGGTGCCTTATCAAAGTTATCAAGAGGTATAACTTTGATATGTTTGAACAGGAAGCCCAACTAGTGGCACAAATTTCCCCATAGCCATATTTGTGCATGTGTGAGTACATACCAACTGAGCGTATGTTTCTCACCTTTTTTTTCATTCTCACTCGGTGAACAACTAAGAGTCTCGTCTGCCCAAAGTGAGTACATCCTTTCTTTCCGGAAAAACAACCTAGATCTGATCCACAACTATACAAACAAACAGTTGACGCTTGATGTGATCTTTTCTCTCTCTCCACTCTTTTACATCACTCCTTGTGTGATGTTTTTTGCTTATATTTGGTTTTCCATGGGATCTTGATCCTGGGGGCTTGATCATCCCTCTTGATCATAGTCATGTCACCTTACTAGCATGATTACATTAGATCCCGCTTGACACACATGATTCAACTACTTTAGTGTGAGTTTGAAGCAAGTTCATCTTCTCACTAAAGTGGGGGCTAAATGTGTCACCAAAAAGTGTAGTCTTTGGCACTTTTTCACTCATTTTGGCCTTGTTTTACCTTGATTCAATCTTGAATGCTTGCAAATCAACAATATTCTAACGGTGTTTTACTAAGGTGTTGTGAAGTGTTGTAACATATCTTCCCAATTTTCTACCCTTTCAACACAATTCACCTAAAAAACCCCCTTTTACCCCTTTCCAAGCCTTGTGTCAAGGTGTTGTAAAGTGTTGTAAGGAATTTTTACACTTTCCTAGGCTTATCATCAACCAATTAGCCCTATTCTTATGTTAAACCGCACCTTTAATGTACTTTTAGGCCCAACTTAAGTGTGTTTCGGGAGGAAAGACTAATACACATCATTAATCACCATTTTATTCTTGACCACCACTTGAAATTTTACAAGTGGACTAGGTCGCCATCTTAGGCAACCTAGTCCCTTTTGGTATAAATTTCAAATTTAAGACAAAAACTAACGGGAATTTGCCTCCAAAACCCTAGTGTCAGCCTATCATGTTGCATTTTCAGGAAATTAGGGCACATATTGTATAAATAAGGATTTTTACCTTCCTTGTCCTCTTACCCTCTCTTACTCTCCCAAGCTCATTTTTGCATCTCTTCACAAGCACTCTTGCACTCAAGCTTTCCAAGCAAGCAATCAAGCACAAGGCATCTCAAGCAACCTCCATGGGATTTGGTTATTGCATGATGCAGATATCTTCAACAAAGGATTTGGTAAGTATTCACATTTTCTTTGTCATTCAATCACCTTTCCTTTCCTATTTCATTTCATCATTTGGGTTTGATTACTAAAATGGGGTCTTACTAAGGAAAAACCCTATTCTGTAAGGTCCTAACCCTTTCCTTCTCTTTGCATGTGTGATTTGTAGGTTTTTGTATGTAGGTTTGTCAAGGAGAAAGGTGCTAGAAAGGTGTTTCCAATTCATCAAATCCATTCAAGTCAACAAAGCCCTAGTTGAAGCTTGGAGACCTCTTTCAACCCGTTTTTTGTAGAATCTGAAGCAAACACCTATCAGGATCTGAAGTACAACCGAAGGCTCCAATCTCTAGTTCTATATTCTCAAAAACTCAGAAGAGGACTAGGTCTCCAACAATGGTGACCTAGTCCCTCTAAGCCTTTTTTTCAGGAATTTTGACATTTTCGTATACCCTTTTGGTAGAAACCTATTATGGCAGATTTTCTCGAGATAAGAATTAAGTCACCCATTCTAGTGTAAGTGTCCCTATAAATATTTCTAACAAATTCCAAAAAATTCTGGAGCTCGTCATCTGCAAATTTCAATACCCAGGTGCACCACTTCTGTTATTTCCAATATCTTTCCAGTTTTCTTATATTTAGGTCATTTAGTTTAGTTTTCACATAGTTTACATTTGCTTTTGTTTACATTCCTTAGTTAGATTATTTTCATTTCATTTCAAACATTCAACTAAATTTCTCACACACAACACGAACCTACTCAACCCATACCCTTTGAATGCAATCACCAAAAAGATTCCTATCATCAAGGTGAAAGAGTGTCATTCCCAAACCAAGTGCTCCTTAGGTGAAAAAACCTAGGGGCCTAGTAAGGGCAATCCTCTTTCCCTTGTTAGCATATATATTTTTGGTGGTTCAAAACTATTTTTGCTTTGTGCTTGTCAACTTCTATAGGTTCTGTGTTGGATGTTGGAATCAATGTGCTTAGAGGACTTGGTGTTCCTTTTTCAACTTGTAAGCAACTTTCAAGCTCAAGGTCTATTTCAACTTGGTATACCTTGTTTCTATAGACATATTTCATGATACGATGAAGGGTCGAAGGCACCACATGCATCTCATGAATCCATGGTCTTCCCAAAATAATATTGTGTGAAAGATCATGAGGCATAACATGAATAGGAGTTTGTAAGGTAGCCTTTCTGACTATAATAGGTAAGGTAATCACACCAAGTGGTTGCTTTCCTACATTGTCAAACCTTCAAATCGATAAAGAGTCAAGATCATTTTTTGATTTATCCACACACAACTTATCTAAGAGCTTCACACTGCACATATTAAGGACTAAGCCATTATCAACAAGGGTCCTTTTTATGCCTATTCTACTGAATTGAGCTACTATCATGAAGGAATCATGTCTCTTTCTCATCTCCAAGCGAGGGAGCTCATGTTGGTGAAAGGTAATGTCTACATTAACTATATTTATTCCTTGTATTAGAGCTGCCACATTGTTTGCATTTGTACCGAAAGGAACCACTACTTGTTGTAAGGCTATTTGAAGCATAGTGTGATAGTTAGATGAGTTCTGAATTAGGTCCCAAAGAGATATCTTTGCAGTAGTATTCTTAAGTTGTTCAACAAGATCATACTCCTTCCCACTATGCAGAGGAAAATAAGGAGTGCTAGGTAATATGGGATTAGGAAAAGGTAAGGTTGCCGCAATTGATTATTGTGGATGTAGGTTATTCCTAGTGTTATATGTATGAGCAATGGTATTATAATTCGGTTGATACAAAACATTATTCCTAGGTGGTTAAAGGATAAGTTCAGGTTTAGTTTGAATTTGAATTTTTTGTGAAGGTGGGTAAATGATGAGTTGAGGTTGAATAACATTAATATCTCTTGTTTTTGGTTTCTCATAACAAGCCTTAGTGGATGAGCCTTGTGAGATGAAATCCTCAAGGGCTTCATCTAACATATCAAAGTCATCAGTACTAAAAGGCTTGAGGGTTAGGTTAACTTGGAAAGAGAGATTTGACATAGTCAAATAACTATACTTTCTGCAAGTGGTTTAGGTGTTTGGCTCTTGTTTTTAGTTTTTCTTTATGATCTATCTCTAGTGTAATCTAATCTAAATGTTGAAAATAAAAATTTCCAAAATCTAATTCTATCCGCAATTATAATGAATGTAAATGATGCTATTTCTAATGATTTCAATGTAATAGAAAGCAATCCAACTGAAACAAAAAAGTAACAACAACAAATAGAAGCTTGAAAACTAGAAATTTAACTATAAATAACAATTTAGAATTTGCACTGGGATTGATTCGCCCAAGGTGGTGAATGAGTCCTAGTAGGGATTTTTTTTTTTAAATTTTCTAATTTTTTTGGTTGATTTTTATTTTTTCTATGTTGTATGACCTAGATTTAAGATGCAAATACAAGTTTTGAATGATTTTCCATGAAATTAGATGCAAAAATGCAAGCTAAATGAGCTTTCACTAATGGAAAATTTGAAACCCTAGAGTGCAAATTAACCAATGCAAATCCTAATAAAATGTTAATGCAAGCTAAATCTAGGATGTAAATGCACTCCAAATTAGAATTATGATGTTCTAAGGGTAGGTTCACCAAAATGGAACCTCTGAAAATGGGGGATATCATGATTAAGTGCTATCACACCCACATTCAAAGTAATTTCACTCAAGGGTAACCCTAAAGATCTCAATGCAAAATAGAAAGAAATATTATAATAGGGTTGTCCTAGGAATTGAATATGATCTAATGAGAGGTTCACCACAAACCTAAACTTGGAAAATACAATTAAATGCACGATGTAATGCAAAACTCTAATTCATTGCAATAACCTACAAGATGACCTAAAAATGCTAGTAAAACAACACAAAAAGTAGTAAGATAAGATCAATGTGCACCTGGGAATCTTGGAGTGACTATTTGCAACTATAAAACACTAGAAATTTTGAATTTTTGACCAACTAGGACTCATTCACCAACCTGAGTGAATGAGTTCTAGATCTGGGTTTCTGCATGGAAGCATGTTTTAGGAAAAGGGTATCAGAATCTACAAACAGATCTAGCAAATAACTACAGTGGGACCCATTCGTCACTCTTGGAAAATCAGTCCCGTTCCACTTTTTTGGTAATTGAAAGTTCTGATCTACACTTCAACACTTGCTCTATCATTCCAACTTGAGTCCTAGATATGAATTTGTGAAAATACCTACAAAACAAAATATAAACTTGATTTTCTAATAGGGGGTTTGCCTTGGTCAAACCCCTAATTTGGTAATTAAACCTTGATAGAAATAATGAAATGTGCATGAAAACCCTAGCCTTAAGTGTTCCTAAGACTAATAAATTTAAAACATGATGCAATCCTATTCTTATGTATGAGAACGATGCAATAATGGAAATATGAAGAGGAATGGCTCACTTGGGGAGATCTCTAATAACCCCAAATGAAACCTAAAGATTCTTGTACCTTTCTTAGGCTAAATGTAGAGTGATAATGGAGGATGGAATCACTTAGGAAACAAGTGTTTAGGCTTAGCTTGATGTTTATTTGCATCTCCCCAACTTACATTCCATCACAATTCACCATAGACAACCATGATCAACCCTTGAAAATGCTAGATCTTAAATTAAAGTGAGCTTGAAGACTTGCTAAAACAGATTAATGCTACTCCAAGACTTTAACTTTGCTTGCTTTTGAAACTTGAATGCTCTCATGAAAGATTGCTTGAAGACTCTTGATGCTTGTCTCTTGAAAAATGTTTTCTCAAAGTGCTTAGAGATGATAAAAATAAATTAGAAAGGTATGTGTAGGATCATGCTGGGCCAAAAAGTGGCGATATCTAAGCCATATGATGGTCCATGTGGCTGATGACTTTTTTTTCACCCAAAATTGATGAAACAAAAAGGGTTTTTAGAGGAGATTCTCAAATTTCCACCAATATAAATTATGCTTTACTTTGAATTTAATAAATAATTATTATTCATTTTTTATTAGAATTACGAATAAAGTCCTGATTGATAGGTTGATTGAAAAACATCTATAACTTTCAAATGGTATCACATTTTTTGAATCGAAAACATGCGTCACATTATGTGCTTTGCATAATATAGGATTAACAAAGTAAAAATTTAATTTCATTAATTTTTGACCAAGTTAAGGTGGTTAGATAGACGAGCTTTTATATTTTTTAAAATTTGTAATAAAAAATTCATAATTAATTATTTACTTGGAAAAAAATTATAAAAAATATGCATCACATTGGGACATGAGTCCTCTACTTATATCTAAAATCTTATAAAAAAATATTATAATTTTATTATGGTTAGGGTGGTCAGACAGACACCTGCTTCTTATTTTTACCTTGAAATTTAAATACTACTACATTGAAATTTCAAATTTTCACCAAATAGATTTTAAAAATAAAAATAAAGATCTAGCAGTTTAGAAACTACATTCAATTTGCTACAAATTCTATTTTTACATTTTTTTGAAATAATATAGATAACTTATTCAAATTTTTACATCAAGTTGTCTAACTCTAACTTTTTGTCTTTTTATTGCCACTTAAGGGCCTGTTTTTTCCATGATGATCCTACACATACCCAAAAACTTGTTTATATAGACATAGATACCTAATTGACCATTATCTAGATCTCAAAGGTCGACATCCACCAAAAATTTGAATAAAAATGGTGAATTTCCTACTCAAAAACTGAAAAAGACCCCAAATGGGACTCATTCCCCACCCTTGGCGAATGAATCCCACCTAAGGGGACTCATTCGCCTAAAGTGGTGAATGAGTCCCACCTTAGCTTTTTGAGGTGGGTTTTTTGGTATTTTTGGTGTTTTCAATGATTTTATGGTATTTTTAGGTGAAATGAGCCTCGAGATCCAAAATAATGGGTCCTAAGGGCCTGTAAATGATGATTTAAAGGGTAATTAATGCAAGGGTACCCAAGATAGGTCTAAATTAGACCAGAGATTGTAATATCTCCCAAAAGGGAGTATAGTTCTGGTGGTCACAACTATGAATTAAACTATTATTCAGATCATTGAGAATCTTAAAATGGCCTCTTGCAAGCCTAAAAGGAATCCTACTAGTATGGTGTTTGACATTGCCTCATCTTGGAATTTATTTGAGGTCCTTAAATCCTTAAGATTGAGAATTCCTTTGGATAGGAACATTACTCCTTGGTCCCCTTAGTCTCAGTTGGCTAAAGCTTAACTTTCACAGTTCGACCAAAGGAAACCTAGGTCGGGTGGGTAGGGGTGGCATCATCTGAGACCATAGTGGGAAGGTGGTTTTTTCCTATGCAATTAATTTGGGGTTACAAACTTCCAATAATATAAAAGTGGTGGTTGCCTATCATGGGATTATTATTGCTAAGAAAATTGAAGTGTTGAATTTGGATATTGAAGGTGATTCAAAAAGTACAAACTGAAATGAAAGGAAAAGGGGGAATGAATTCAATCAATGTCGAATAATGACATGGCCTAGGATTCAAACAAAACTTTCCCCAATTTCATTAGAAAGAGAGAAGATCACAAAGGGATAGGATTGAATTTCAACCTTGAGGTGAGTCAACCCTATTTTGGACCTTGGAGATCTCTACTTTATTATGACATAAATGACTAATTTTTAATTTTTTGGAGTGATTTAAAGTGCATTAACTAAATAAATTATGTGACCTAATACTTGAAATGCAAAGTTATATGATAACAAAAACAAAAATAAAAACTTGTAGGGAGATTTGAGAAGGATTTGTTAGTGTGCACCTATGATAAAAAGTGGGTTTTGAGCTCTGATCAAGCATTCATTCATCCAAGGGAGTGAACTGCAAAATTCAAAGGGTTCTGAGTTAGATGGAAAAGGAACGAATCTTCTATCACTTTCTAGCATTTTCACCTAGAAGGAAGAAATATTTCCCTTGTCATTCATGAAGGGAGCCTTAAAATATTATGATTCTTTAGAGAGAGGGATTGAAACCCTATGGGAGTGGGATGTGAAAATGTGTTGAGATGTGTTATGAAATTCTTACTACTTAACCTAAACTAATAACATTTATGTTGGTAGAAAACACATGGTGTAATGCAATAGAAATTAAAACAATGGGAGTAAACTAACCTAATAGAACAAAAAAGTGCACCTAGAAACTAAAGAGGGTTGAAGAAGAGATTGTAGAGGTCAGTGGAGTTCTAGGAAATTAGGGTTTTGAGCTGACTGGGACACTTACGCCAACTAGGGCGACCTAGTCCCTTTCTGGAAAATCTGCTCTAGAGGCCATTCTAGTCAAATGGGTCCCCGAATATCAAAATTTATGTACCAGAAAGCCTTGTTGGGACTAGGTCGCCATTATGGATGACCTAGTCCATTTCATCTTTTCTAGTAAATAGAAAGTGGACTTGGGTGCATTGGATCTGTATTCTTGTCTTTCACGAGAATCCTATCTGAAACCTATAAAATGACTTGCAAAACAAAATGTACTTGTGTTTCTAATATGGGGTTTTCCTTGTTCAAACCCCTAGTTGTATTCAAACTTGAAATGAAATTGAAACTTGCAAAACCTTAGCCCTAAGTGTTTCTAGAGCTAAGAAAACTAGAAAAAAAGCAAAACCCTATTCTATTGTGCCAAAATAAGATGTATGTAAAAGGATTTGGAATGATGTAAAACCCTAAAGCACTAGATATCTTACACCATTACAAATGAAAGTAGTAAGGAATGCAAATGATATGCAAACCTAAAATCTAAAAATGGGTTAAAGGTAGAAGATGGAGACACTTTGAAACCAATCTTTAGGAATGATTTGGTAGCTAGTTGCACCTCTTCAACCTAGATTTCTCCATGAATCTCCATAGGCATCTATCTCCAACCTTGTTAAAAATGTGATCTTGAATACAAAGTGAGCTTCAAGACCTGCAAAAAGCCCTAGCTTTGCTGTCCAAAATCTTCAACTTTGCTATGTGAGGGATGAATCTTCTTGAGGAAGATGTTTTTCCACTTGATTTTGGAGTTGAGAGTGAAAAATGAGCTGGAAGAGTTTGCAAAATGACCTAAAAAAACAAGTATATATAAGCAACCTAACCTAATTTTCAGGAATTTTGACCTAAGAAGCCGACACCTATCGAGGATTTTATGTTAATTATTGATTTTTCTGCTTAAAACTTGAAAAATCCACAAAAGGGACTAGGTCGTCCACTTGGGCGACCTAGTCCCTTTAAGGGATTTTTAAGTGGGAATTATGAGTTTTAAATGGTTTTGATGTGTTTTGTCGGGGATTAAATGATCCCTTGGGTGTCTTAGACCTCTAAGTCCAAAATTTACAACATTAGGGGCCTATAAATGTTGTTTTAGGGTGAAATTTAGTGAAACAAGACCTAAAGTAGGACCAAAATGGGCACAAAATTGTCCTTTTCTTGAAAGGTATGCAATTTTTGGTGACAAATTTAGTCCCCACTTTAGCGTCCATATGATTCTATGTGCATATGTAAGCTAAAGGACTCTTAAAACAGATAATGCACCTATATTTCTATAAGAGGATACTATTGATGGTGTTTTTCTACACAACAACCTCAGATAGAATATGATATCCTATCTCTCTTGAAAGGTGAATATCTATGGGAAAAGAGATAACCCCAAGGTCTCTAATGTCAGGCTTTGACAATGCAACAAAACAACTCAGAGATAATGTGAAAATGTTGGTAATCACAAAGGGACCTTACTACAAGCAAACATTCAACTTCAAATTTATCAGATCTAGCAATATATTGATACTTCAAACCCTAAATTTAACCCAGATAATAAAGAAATAATAGAAGATAAAGCTTTAAGAGATGTTCCTAAGACTAATTCCAACTCTAAGATTGACAATGCAAAAGATAAGATGCTCAAAATGGACCGATCTCTCATAAACTACTTTCTGTTTGACCTAGATAAATCAACAATCTCATAGGAATAGTGCAATCTTCTAAGGTATTAAATATTTTCAAATCATGGACATTCATTCAAGACAACCCTATTGCAATTGAAATGAAAAAACATTCATAATAGAACTAAGCACAATTTTAAGTCCAGGTTAACTTTGCAAAGCAGCTAACAATCAACTAACTACAAAAAGTATGGACTAGAGATCACTACAAACATTTTAAACATGAAAACCTAACCATCACCAAATCATCTAACAATAAATCCAAGCAATTTTAAAGATAGAATAAGAAGAACCATGCTAGATACAACTTAACACAAGATATATATCAACATAACAATATCATTTTTTATATTAAATCATCCAAAATGACAACAATTTTAGTCTTCTATTACAATACTTGCTCGCAGCTAAACCCTAATTCGCTCAAATATGAAATCTACTAAATTCTCCACTATATGCTACTCTATCTATCTATCCTTATATTCTATATTTTTTTACAAATGAGACAACATGCCCAATTTATAGAGAACCCCCAAGATAAGTCAGCCTCAATAAGGATTTTACAATAACAAATGCCACACAATAGGTCAGCCTTTAGAGATATTCAAATACAACATGAAATGTGCAATTGCATCAAATTCATCCAAGTCAGCCTGGGGTCTCAAGAACTTGGTCCAATGCATGTGGATAATGGGAAGCACAAATTTTGATGTAGCCCTATATAACTACCTCCCATCTTTATCTTTGGCATGATCCACCTTGCCATGCACTACCAACAATACTCTGTCCAATTCAGCAATAGGTGGCACAGGTAAAACCCTAACTTTTCTCTCCAGAGACTTGATGTCATCTCTTGCCTGCCTTACTGTGCCATCCCAATCAGCCCTATATGTTAAATTCTTGTCAATAGCTGTAATGTAGGTTGCATCACCATCTAGCTGATGTTCAATGAGTGGACCCTCATTGACTGGAGAATAGACATCTCTCCACCATTTCTTGAGTTGTTCCAAATTGAGATGATTGGGAGAAAAATTCTTCCTCCCTGTCATGATTTCAAAGAATGAGGTGCATTTATCAAAACTACTAGTCAAAGTGTCCTCAATCTACCTCCTTTGCTTATGATTCTTTTTCAAGGCCTTTTGCCTCATCTATAGAATCTCGAACCATTCCCAAGGCTCATAAACCCTTAGGAAAGGAAGAATCCCACTCTTCACCAGTTTATCCTCAGTGTATTCCATAATTGTTCTTGTCTTCTATAATAGGAGATCAGTGTCCTCCCTGTCCTAGGCAAGCACAACCTTTAGCCAATCAACTCACATCATGGAATCCTTTGCAGTCGACAAGATATCCTCGATGGCACCATCTCCTTTATCCTAGACTCCCTACAACCATCCAACTATGGCATGTGTGGTGCCTTTCATCCTTTCAAGCTCAAAAATGGTCTCTTGAGGCAAGAAACCAGCAGCAGAGGAGGAAAAGTCAATGGATTGCAAGGGTTTCATCAAATCCTGTAAGTACCTCTTCAATTTCTCATTCTCCCTTTTCAACTCATGCCTGGTTTTGTGTCTCCTTCTTCAATCTACCTACAATTATAGCACTAGAGCCTTCATACTCCTCAATGTATTGCTCCATAGAAGCATGCCCCAAATCAATGGTCTGCACATGATAATCCTTTGCAGTCACCCCATCTCTATCTTTGTCTGGAGTAGGGGTAGCAATATGAGCCACTCTATTGCCTGATCCATCCCTCTCAATCCTGGATACAACCCTGGCCTTCTTCTTTGTCTTCCCTTTACCAATGTTAGCCATTATGTCCTCCCAATTGGGAGGAGTGTCTTCCATAATTACTAGTTTACCTCTTAATTCCCTATTTAGCCAATCTAGAACAATGGACTCCATATGTACTTTATCTTGACCATCATCATTTTCCTTTTGAGCACTGGATGCATTCTTCTCAACACTTGGCTTTGTATATATCTCCTTAGTCGAATCCTCCTTACCCTGGGACTGTTCCTCCCTTTTGTCTTGTGTTGGTGAAGGAGTCTTAGCTAGTACTTCCTCCTATTGAGGGGATTTGGCCAATTTCTCTTCTATAGGTAAATCCGCATAGGTGACCAAGGGAGACTGAAATACCTTATCAATTTTTGCCTCTGCACTGTAGAGGTCTCCTTCCTGGAACTCTCCTTCACCCAAGTCCTTAGGATCTTCATCCTTCCTTGGCTCCTCGGGCACATTGCCGGTATCAATGATAGGAGCAGTCATAGGAACATCCTCCTTTGTTGTAGCATCCTTGACCTCCTCATGTATACCTATGTTATTTCCCTTGAATTTTCTATCTCAACCATATGTGTCTCAAGCTCCCTTTCTATTTTGGAAGTTTCCTTTTCTTTCTATGACATTTTCACAAGTCTTCTCCTCTTGGGAAAAGGAGCAGTGACATCCACCTCTTCCTTTTCCTCTTTATCTTTTTTAGCTCCTTTCCTTGAAATATTTCTTGTCTTCTTGGCAATGGGCTTCCTCTGTTTACCCACATCTGCTACTTCTTTAGCTTGAACATCCCTGACCTTGATCTTGAAGGAGGAGTCCACCTTGGCCTTACCCTTAGGATCCTACTCATGTGACTCCTTGGAAGCAGAATGAAACTTCAATTCTCCCATCAAATCATAGGTGCATTGCATACCTTCACTTTCCAATTCTAGCATTTTGTGTTTCAGCCACATTTTGGTGTACTTAATCACTAGAGTCTTAATTTCCTTCAACTCCACCTTTTATTCTTCCAACCAATCTACTTCTCCAATCGGTTTATCTTTTACAACCTCAAAGACATGGCCCTAAATCAAATTTCCATCCTTCTTGACCTGGTCAGAAATGGCCTTTATGTTATACAACCTAATTAGGTTCACTGGCAGCCTAGAGAATTTATTCTTTCTAACATCAAATTCATCACCAAGGTTAGCCCAATAATCTTCAATGTCGTCCTTATGGCTATACTTTCTACTGCCTTTCTTTTGTGCCTCACCTGTGACATCAAAACTTGTCCTCTTAGAATGGAAGGAGAGACCAAAATTACTTAACTCCTCCTCAGAAGCATGAGCCGACTAGATGGAAGGGTAGACCTCATTCATGCCTATGTTTAATGGGAAGTCATTCCAAAACCCTTTTTTATGCTTGTTTCCCTTCACAATTACATCGAAGTCATAAATTTTCCTTATGACTTCCAACAATATGATATGGTCTATTGGATACCTTTGGAGTCTGTAGGGAGCCCTTTGACATCAATAAATCCTTATATAAGAGAAAGTGGGTAATTTAATAAACCATGCCCATACCTCTTGATCAACTCCTTGGCTTTGTCTAAAATCCTAACATGTTCTGCACCCTGCAACAACCTGGTAATATACATGCTAAATGCATCATTAGCCCTTCGATAGCTACCTCCTCCCAGGTGCAACTGTGGATACACCTCATAGATTGCATCCTACCCAAATGTACCTCTAGTACTCAACCCCTTATATGGGTGGAATCTTGCCAATGCATACACCAAGTAAGAAGTCATGTAAGAAGTCATAGTGATGATCTTGGTATGCAAGAAATTGCACATCTACTCATAGATTACTACACTTATGGCACTTGGCCAGTGGTAATTGACACCTTGCTCCATCTGAGCAATAATACTGAACATCCAACCCTCAAATACTCCTACACTCTTCAATCCCACCAACCTGCTAAGGAGTGTAATGGCATCATAGTATTCCCTCTTGAATTTAAGTCTAACCGGTTGTTTAGGTAGCTTGGAGAAGTGAGATTTGGGCTTATCCAACCAAGAATTGATTACCTACTGAGACTTAACCACATTTTCGTAGTACTTCTTGGTTGTATCCATATCAAAGGCCACCACACATGACCTATCTCTTATATCAAAGGTCTGAGCAATAGACATAGGGTCGAAGCTGGCCACAATCCTTCCTTAGGGACCAATTATTAATTGTATACCTTGGTTATAATGCCTAGCACACTCAAGTACTAACTCATAACACTGCACTACAGAGGGAAATCCAACAACATGTGCCAACCCTAACTCCACTATTCATTTGGCCAATAAAGGGGAACTTGGTGCTGCCATTCCAGCCTTAAACTCTTCATAGTCCCATATTCCCATGTTGGTATTAGTGATTCCTAACCAGATGGAAGTCAATTTTCTCTCAGGAAACTTAATTTTTATGTCCATCTTCACCTTCTCTACATTAGTGATAGCGAAACCTTTTGTACTTGGATCCATGGCCTTACCCTGCCTAGCAACATCTTGTCCTGATCTTGCCTACAAACAAGTAAAGATAACACAATAAGATCCAAGATAAAAAAGAAGTTCCATAAATCAACCATCCCAAATTTCGGGATTTAGCCTCCTTCGCGGAATCCAGACTGGACATGAACTTTGAAGAAATCCGGCTCAGGTGGAATCTAGTGAACTAAGCATACAACATCCCTATAATAATTTTAATCAATCAATATAATCAAAGAATGGTTAGATAAAACTTAGTATAACTTCATTTAATCATTTAAATCCATCATCAATAAGAAAATTCTTAATAAAATCATCGAATTCTTCATTCCCACAAAACTTAAGAGAAATCCACCTCAGATGGAAATCCCCGAAAACAACAACAGTTTCAACAATCCAAGAAAATGAAGGAAGGGTAGAACATCTGGGAAAATCCCGAGGGCATGGATTCTAGTGGACTCAATACAAATCTACCATGAAAGCCCCAATTTTGTAAAATGTCCCAGGAACAAAATCTGAGAAAATCTAGAGGAAGCGAAATTCCGCGGGGTAAACAAAAGTCTAGATAAAGGAAAAGTATGAAGAACAGAGAGGAAATGGGGAACTCGGGGAAATCCAAAAGAGACAGAATTCTACGATGTCACCGAAAACCCGAACACCAAGGTTTCTCTCGCCTTCACCCCAAATAAATCGAATGGATAGGAACTAAGAGCCTGCATCCCGACAATGACTTGACCTAAACCTCTAGTGGATCAACCAAAAATTTAAAACTCACCTCTCAGTAAATTGAAAGGGATTGGCTATGCCCTAGGTAAAGAACCCTAAAACCTCTGCCATGAAAGCACATAACAACTCAGGCACAACTTTCTTGCAAACGAAGATAGGAAGTTCATGGAAAATGCAAGCAAGCCAAAGACAACAATGAAATACTAGCCCAAAGCAAAACCAAGACAAACACCCAAACAGATTGGTAGGACACGAAACCCCGAAATGCCCAAGAAATCTGAACATTTAGCAAAATATAGCAATGAATATCATGAAAGCATAAGAATCAAGGAAATTCAAACCAAAAGAGAGAGAAGATATCCACATACCATGGTAATAGAAGAAACTAAAACCAAGGTAGTTGTCAAACAACCTTAAGCACGAGTAGAACACGAAAAATGCTCAAGAAATTTGAATGCAACCCTCTAAATTACACACAATCCAACAACACACCTCAAGCTCCAGCACTTCAAACTTAAATGGCAAGCAAATAATCAAACTCAAATGGAAAATTACTTCCCAAAACCCAATATAAAATTGCCCCAAAATTCGTGCAACCACCATTAATGCGGTCGACAAGACGACCGAGACCAAAATCTGGGAATCCAACAAAGCAACGGACACCGGGAAAATCTGAACATGACAGATTTCCCCGAACCTGAGCAAAAGGAAACTATTACTGGGCACCAAAGGGAGACCGAGAAATTCCGACCAGGCGGATTTTCCCGAACACAGTGAAAAGCCCAAAATACACCCATAACTTAAGTTTTGTCAATATAAATCACAAATGGGCCATTCCAACCAGTAGGATGAACATCAAAGCACATGCCCAAGCAATCAAAACTCCAAAAGGGAATACCAAAACACCAAAAAATGAAAAATGAGGGTCCCTACTTTCAATGGGGCATGTGTGCAAAAACTGCACAACAGATACTTATTTAAAGAGTGGGAGAATGGAGCCCCCAGTGTAGCTTATCTCCAAAACCAAAATATTAGGAACCACATCCTACAACACAAATTCATTTGAAATCCTAAATATCCTCTTATCTAATTCCTTGTGATGAGATGTGAGGGTAGATGTATGCCCCCCTTGATTTTGCTTGCTTTACAGAGGTGGAATCAAGGTAGCTATCTAACCACGTCGAATAAGGGTACACATATCGGAGGTAATTTACAAGTACCATGCCTCATCAACGATAGGTGAGTGATGATGTAGGGCATGGAAACATGATTTCGATGCAACAAATGACACCAAAAATGGAGTTCACTAGCACCCATAATGTTGGTTTGAAGGAAAAAGCACACAAAGTTTTTAAGAAAAAGAAGAAGGTACAAATGTTCTTATGTGTAAAACTAAATTAGCTAAAAGGAAAATTAAAAGGATTAGCACATACTTAATTTTCTCATTTACCTATTCTAGTGTTAGAGAGTGACGAGGAGAAAGCAACAACATGCCGAGCACATGAGAGTTCATGCTCGTGAGGTTGGATGTTTTGCGCGATTAGGTGGCGAGCGACAACTGCCAGCAGGAGGTGAGTTGATTTAGAGGCCTATTATTTTGTGATTTTTCAATTATAGTATGAATTAATGTGTATATAGAGTAGATTAGGATCTTGGAAAAAAAGTTCGCAAAGTGTCCCTTTTTTTCGTAAAGTGTCCCTTTTGTTCGCAAAGTGTCCCTTTTGTTCACAAAGTGTTCCCAAAGGGGTCTAAAGTGTCTAGGGCCCTAGAAAAATCACCCTAGAACAACATTAGTACATTTTTTTGATGAATTAGAGTAAAATTGAAGAAAATAGATGATTTAGATAGCATATTATGAGAATTTGTACAGGTACTGACACAGTCTCGATAATGATTAGGCGGGAGATAGTTGAGTTTTCTCAGAGATCTAGTGCCAACACTATCACCAATAAAGACAAAGTGCTTACAGGTGGTGGGGATCTATTGGGCCTATGTGATGCCACCGATGAGATATCATGATGCCATGTTGATGGCGCTATGCGAGAGGTGGAATGCAAATACCTGCACATTTCACCTACTCACAGGGGAGATGACTATTACCCTAGAGGATGTTCATTGCATTCTTTCAGTCCCTATCTGGGGGGAGTGTGTGCGTCTACTGAGGGGATGACCTTTCCGAGAGCAACGGGTAGACATGTAGTACTGTCTCGAGGGTCTCGTACATAATGACAGAGTAGCAAGACAGATTGAGTTGGCGATGTTACTATATTTGTAGACACGTAAAATAGACATCCACTCTAATTAACATCCAATCCTTCTATTAATCAGTTAAAGCAATTTATTGGTTAATTCCCTAGGTTCATCATACTTAATTAAATAAATCAAATTATGTTATTAAGTCCTTAAGTTCTTCTTATTTGATTTGAAATAAATCAAAATGATTTAAATCAAATATCAAAACCCCTAAAATCCTCCAAGTTAATTAATCTGAATTAATTAACCTCTAATCATAATCACCCATTCTCTACCTATTGACTCAACTTGAGTCAAGGGTATGTGCAGGATCATCATGGAAAAAACAGGCCCAAAGTGGCAATAAAAAGACAAAAAATTAGAGTTAGAAAACTTGACGTAAAAATTTGAATAAGTTATCTATATTATTTCAAAAAAATGTAAAAATAGAATATGTAGCAAATTGAATGTAGTTTTTAAACTACTAGACCTTTATTTTTATAAAAAAATCTATTTGGTGAAAATTTGAAATTTCAATGCATTAGTATTTAAATTTCAAGGTAAAAATAAGAAGTAGGTGTTTGTCTAACCACCCTAACCACAATAAAATGATAATAAATTTTTATAATCTTTTATATATAAGTAGAGGACTCGTGTCCCGATGTGATGCAAACTTTTTCATAATTTGTTTCCAAGTAAATAATTAATCATGATTTTTTTATTACAAATTTTAAAAAATATAAAAGCTCGTCTGTCTAACTACCTTAACTTGCTCAAAAATTCATGAAATTCAATTTTTTATTTTAAAATCCTATAGTATATGAAGCATAGAATGTGATGCATGTTTCAGATTCAAAAAATGTGATACCATTTGAAAGTTATAGATGTTTTTCAATCAGCCTATCAATCGAGACTTTTTTCATAATTCTAATAGAAAATGAATAATAATTATTTATTAAATTCAAAGTAAAGCATAATCTATATTGGTGGAAATATGAGAATCTCCTCTAAAACCCCTTTTCGTTTCATCAATTTTGGGTTAAAAAAAGTCGTCAGCCACATGGACCATCATATAGCTTACATATTGCCACTTTTTGGCCCATTATGATCCTACACATACCCTCAAATCTAAACTCTTAACTAACCCACCCACTTGCACCAATAAATCATTCCTTTGATTTATTATTTCTTCTAATTTCCTCCAACTTGGCATCTTTGAGGGAATATTCTCCTAATTTGAATTCGCCCCTGCCCTCCCACCCCCACCTGACTTGTCCATCCAAAAAAGCATTTAAGAGCTCTTACACATCTCTTACACAAGTCAACTTGGCATTAAATCTCTTCTTTCATCCCCCCTAAACATGTAATTTAATCAAAATTCAAAATTCAAATTGGCACATTGACCAAAATGTGCACAACCCTCATCCTCTCACATCTTGACAAGTGGCACCTTGTCATTGGCTCATGAATGATCCCACATTCGTTCAAATCTCTCAATCTTCCAACCTTGAATCTATAAAAGAAAATCATTTCTACAACACAACCTGATCCACAACATCATGCAAAGTTACTCTCTTCACATTGAGAGCTAATTTTGTCCATTATCATAGCATTGTCTCATCATCATTGGCTTGTCAAGGGTTGGGAGAGGGCTACTTTCTACACAAAGAGTAGCACCAATCCAATATGGGATAGATATGCTTCATGTTTTTATATGTTGTGTTCATCCTTGTCATTTATTTTCATTTTGAAGAATGATGTATTATTTCATAGGGATATTAGATGTTTGCTTGGTTTTGGAATACTAATCATGTTGAATGGTGTGTGTTAGCATTTTAACCATTTGCATATTTTGACGTCCACAGTATTCACGAGCACCCCTAATGAGGCACATCATCATGCACATAGTGGCACTAGTCCTGTTGCCGGATGAGCACGCAACACATTTGGAGGGTGGATTAGTACACTTGGTATGAGGTATGACAGAGCATCAGACAGTTTATGCAATGGGCCGATGCATTCTAGCACATGTATATTATGATCTTGGTCGATTTGTGTTCCGAGAGTTAGACAACATGGTACACTATATGCTTTTACATGTATGGTTCCTATAGAATATCACATGTATGTGACCGGTGGGCTTCCCGTATTTGACAGTAGTGGGCTATCCATGAGAATTTGGGTACCGGCTATGATGATTATGGCAATACGATGATCTTCACTTTTGGAGAGTGATATTTGACTAACTAGATGGGGATGATACCCTATGGAGGCCATACTAGCTTGTCCTCTAGTGGCCAGATTATACTAGACAACTCAAGAGACTATAGATGACTAGATTCCTGGTAGGACGACATGATCACATAGTGCGGCCATTCTACTATGATCAGGTGATGAGGCAATTCTAATAGGTAGAGATACCACCACAACCATGATCATCATTCAAGAGGTCCATTCAGAGTGCATGAAAACCAAGAGACATAGCACGCTTCACACTAGATGATTTCATCGAGAGTGACTCAGACTACTCAAATCAAGACCAGCCACCAATTGATGATGTAGATGATTGCAGGGCCACATGGGAGTATGAGGAGTGGTGGATAGCCTCATGACCAGGTCCAGTATTTCTCATGGATGATCCAGTGGGAGAGGATCAACGTATGCCAGATGAGGGGGAGGACAGGGAGAGAGAGGACAAGGCCGAGGAGACACGGTATAGGGCTATAGATATTTTTACAGATATTATTGATGAGGATTATGATGAGGATGCAGATCTGGATTATGATGGCCAGGAGGGAGTGGATGAGGATGAGGATGAGTATGAGGAGGAGGAGGAGGAGGAGAGAGGAGAGGATCCACCTCTGAGTGAGGATGATGGCATTGCGACCGAGGATCGACATGAGCAAGGAGAGAGCTCGCCCATTCACAGGACTAGATCTTAGACAACAACAACAACAGGGACCAACACTCATAGCCGAGGAGAGACCAGTACATCCTTGATTCCCCTATCACATGATGAGGTGGACCTTCCACCTTCTATCAGAGATGTGGGTGAGAGCATGTGATTTTTATGGATGTATTTTATTTGTGATTTATTGCATATATGTATATATTGATATGATGATGTATTACTGATGAGACTTTTATTTGATTCTTTAAGGGCCTATGGAGGGTTGGCAAGAGTTCCTACATTAGGCAGCTACAAATATAGTGCCAACGACCTTCAGCGAAGAGGAGATGGATACTAACTTTGTGCTCCCACTGATCGTTGAGCATGAGCCAGAGACCCTAGGACCCTTTGTGAGATTGTGGGTAGCCTATGAGAGCCTGAGGAGACAGGTGTGCTAAGTGGGATCTATACCACAGATGCAATCACCATGACCTCCAATAGAGGTGGAGAGATTAGAGAGAGAGTTGTCATAGGTACAGGCAGAGAGGGATCAAATAGTAGGTGAGCACTGATTGGCCCTTGCACGAATGGGGGGATTAGTGTATGCACTCAGAGCCAGCGGATCATGATCATGATCATGCACGACTGTCTCTCGACATCCTACTATTGACGCAACACAAGTACCAAATCCCAAGGTATCTGGGAATCATAGTCATCATTGATGTTGTATTTTATGGTGATGATGTAAAAATAGACTTTTTGATATATATATATATATATGCAATTATACTTTTGGATGATGCCTTTTATTTGTGTATGGATGTTAAATGGAAATGCGATTAACTAAATAGGTTAGTATTTAATTAATGTCGACATGATTTAATAGAATGAATGTGATGGAGATATAATTGATGTAGAATGTATTTGAGTTTTAATAATAAATATGTTATGCACCCATAAATTTTAAATGAAAACAACACACAAAAGGAGAATGTGAGTAATAGTATGAAAGCTAAAGTAATTATTCAAAAATAAATTAAATAATTACCTTAGTGTTTGGGACATAACATGATGGTGTATCGAGAACGAAGTAGTGAGACAACCCATGGGATAAAAGCCAATAGCCGCAATCAACATTGCTTTAGAAATCATACCATCCAAGAGGGGATTAGATGTAATACTGACACAAATGCACAAAATTAATGGGATCATGAAGGGGAGTGCCATCACGCTTGGTTATAGTATAGGCACCAAATCCATAATTGGAATCGATCACGTAGGGACCAAGCCAATTAAGGCTGAATTTACCTCTTTCAGCATAATCAACAGTGGTATTGTGTTGGTATTCATATAGAACCAAATCACCCTTGGTAAAGGTTCGAGGGATGACACTTACATCATGTTTGTGTTGTAACTTCTTAGCGTAAGCTTGAAGGTGCTTGAGAGGATTAATGCGTCACTCATCAAGAATTTCAAGTTGGTGCAAATGTTGTTCGACATAAGTGTTATTATCAACCAAAATTTGAAGGGAAATCCGCAACGTGGGGATTTCCAATTCTAAAGGGAGGATAGCCTCAGTACCATAGACAAGGTTAAAAGGAGTACGTCTTGTGGAAGAACGAACACTCGTGCAATATGCCCAAAGTACATAGTGCAATTGTGTATGCCAATCCTTTTGAGTTTGATTGACAGTCTTTCGAAGGATTTTCTCCAAGATCTTATTAGTACTTTTGTCTTGACCATTAGACTGAGGGTAATAAAGTGTGGAGAATCGATGTTGGATATGGAAAGTCTCAAGGAATGTCTTCACCTCATTGTTCTTAAAAGGAGTACCATTATCCTAGACTAATGCAAAGGGGAGACCAAAGAGAGCGATAATGTGTTCAATAAGAAATGACATATCACCTCAGCCATTATGGAACGAAGAGCAATAGCTTCGTCCCATTTGGTGAAATAATCAGTGGCAGTGATAATGAACGTATGTCTAGCGAAAGAAGGTAGGGGAATTTTTCCAATGAGATCCAAACCCCAGACAGAGAAAGTCCAAATAGAGATTTGGGAACGAAGCTCTGAAGCAACAGCATGGATCAAATGACTATGTTCTTGGCATTGAGGACATCACTTAATGTACACATAACAATGTTTTTCCATGTTTTTCCAATAATATCCTATACACAGAAGCTTTTGCACTAAGGTCTTGCCTCAAAATTTCCACCACAAGTACCATCATGGGTTTTTTCAAGGGCGAGATGGGTTTCAACATCCTTGAGACATCACAGAAGGATTCCATCGAAGGATCGTTGGTATAGGGTGTTCGCAAGGATGATATATCTAGTGGCTAACTTTTTGAAGCATTGATGGGTATTTTTGATGGTGGGTCCAGGAATGGTGCCATATTTTAAATAGTTGTAAATGGCATCATACCATTCACATGGGTTATCGGAAAAGGTAGGACAGATATTAGGGGGTTGATCACTGATGGAGGGTTTCATGATGGGATGAATGGTGAAGACTATCTGCTTAGAAGAGTCAGCAAGAGAGACAAGAGAGGCTGCACTAGCCATCAAATTTGCATGGTGGTTATCTTTTCGAGGGATGTTATCAATGGTAAAGGAGTCAAATTGGTCTAATAGACTAAGAACCAGTTCCTTATATTGTGAGAGTTTATCATGTTTAGTTTGATAGAGACCATTAATTTGTTTAATGATTAATTACGAGTCACCATAGATCTTAATATTTTTAACCCTTAAGATGACAGCAACGCGTAACCCAACGAGTAGAGCTTCATAATCAGTTGTATTATTTGTACATAGGAAATTGAGATGATAGGATAAGGGAATAGGCTTACCCGTAGGTGGAATTAAACTAACTCTAGCACTGAAGCTTGTTCGACACTTGGATCCATTGAAGTACAACTCCCATGTAGGAATGTCTATAGTAAACACACTGTCATCAGGGAAAGAGTCATTGGTGGGTAATGCTAGTGGTGAAGGAGCATCAGCTAGATGGTTGATTAAGGCTTGACCATTGATTACTTTTTGAGCAATGAACTTAAGGTTGGACTCGATTAACAACATAACCCATTTACTAAGACGTCTTGATAGATCTATTTTAGTAAAGAGATAGCGTAAAGGGTCAAACTTTGTCATTACATGTACTTCAGCATTTAGTAAGTAATGTTGCAACCTACTAGTAGCGAATACAAGAGCAAGACATTGTATTTCAATGGTAGAGTAACGAGTCTCGTAATCAAGGAACATTTGACTAATGTAATAGATGGGATGTTCTTTATAGTTGGAATCCTTTTGGCTCAACAATGTTGCAAGGGCATAAGAAGAAGCAACAATATAAAGGATGAATGGTTGATTGGCTATAGCGGGTTGTAAAATAGGGGGAGTTGTGAGATAATCTTTCAGATTGTCAAAGGCTTGTTTATAATCATTATTCCAATTGAAGTGAACATCCTTTTTAAGGAGATGTGTAAAGGGTAGTGTGTGATCAACTCAGCAAGCGACAAAATAATGAATGGCTTATATCTATCCTTTTAACGTAAGTAATTGGGAAATGTTACGAGGGGGTGGCATATTGATGATAGCAACAGTTTTCTTTGTATCCACCTCGATACCTCTGTGAGATATGATAAAGCCTAAAATTTTACTACTATCGACCCCAAAGAAACACTTTTTAGGTTTTAGACGCATGTTATATTTGCACATACACTCAAAGATTTTGTGGAGGATAGGCACGTTATCGTGATGGGTTAAATATTTAGAAAGAATATCATCGACATAGTCTTCCAAGATTTTTTGAATGTAATCATGGAAGATTAAGGTCATTGCTCATTGATAGGTAGCACCAGCTTTCTTTAAACCGAAAGGAATCATAACCCAACAAAACGTGTCCCAAGCGAATGTAAAAGCCATCATGTATTGGTCTTCTGGGTTAATAAAGATTTGGTAGTATCTAGAAAATCCATCCATGAAGGATAACAAAGCATGCCCAATAGTGGAATCTACGATCATATCGATGTTAAGAAGGGGAAAGTCATCTTTTAAAGAGGCCTTATTCAGGTCTCTAAAATCTATACATATCCTAACATGATTATTAGGTTTTTCCATGACGACAATGTTTGAAATCCAAGGAGAATAATCTATTGAGCGAATAAAACCCACATCGAGGAGTTTTTCAAGTTCTCCTTTAACACGCAAGGCTATCTTGGGATTCATTTTTTGAATCTTATGGTGAAAAGGTTTAGCATTGTCAGCGAGGACGATTCTATGGGTAACTATCTAGGGATCGATGCCTGGTATGTCAAAATATTTCCAAGCAAAGAGTTCAGGAAAAGAGTGAAGCAAGGTGGCAAGATCCTCTTGTTCTTCATCATGTAGACACTTCCCGATTTTAATGATTTTTTCCTTATCATCGATGTCCATGGGGACATTGAGGGTATCACCTAAAGGGAGTGCATTATATTTGTCAGCATCAGGATCATATGACTCCCAATGGGGATGGGGTTCGTTAATAGCACCCACAGTGGATGTAGAACTCAACATAGCACAAGAAGCATGCCTCGTGGAGTGAGAAGGAATATTCGAAGCACCGAAGAGGTGGTTTAAATCATCCTCGTCATGAACGTAGGTGAAGAGGGTAGAATTTTCATCAAGGAACTCAGGGTGTTTAAGCGTAAGTGTGGTTCTCGATGTGCATGAGATTATGTTGATGTTGAGAGAGGGTCATTCATTAGCTTTTGTGGCTTTAGAAAAGGAAAACCCAAGACTGGTTTTAGTTCCTTGTGTATTTGGTTCAAAAGGGACACAAATACCTTGTTCATGCTTGCCACATCCTTGACCTTTGTAGCCCAATTATTTGAGGAGGTCATAACCATGTCCATAAAGTCTCTCCATTTCTTGTGGGTTAGGGGGTTTCTAATAATCTATCTCATCAAAATTTGTTATATATGTGGCATTACCCTCAAAAAGAGATGAGGTAGAGATAGCAGAAGGGTGTTCCTCTTGGTTAATGGAGAAGACAAGGGATTGATCATTTGGAATATCCTCTTTGTGTAATACACTAGACACTCACCCATGAAGGAAGGAGTAAACTCTAAAGAGCCCCAATCATCACCAAGTAAATTAAACTTGGGTTTATCTTCAAGTGGGTCTTTCACAGAAGGGGCAATATTAGAGGTAGGAATGAGGGTATGAAGAGGAATGGATGTGCCCTTCTCGAGTTTTAAACAACTCTCAAGTTTGGGGTTAATGTCAATTTGATAGACTTTATCATTATAGACATATTTCATTTTGCGATGAAGGGTCGAGGGTATTGCTTGCATCTCGTGAATCCATGGTCATGTCCCAATAGAAGATTGTACGAAATATCATAGGGCATGACATGGACAGGAGTCTGCAATGTAACCATTCTGATGGTAATGAGTAAGGTGATAACACCAAGGGGTTGTTTGGTAACATTATCGAAACCTCTAACTGATAAGGAATCAGATTGGATTTATGATCGATCACACTAGCCACATTTAGGTTAAAGCCATTATCAATCAAGGTTATTTTGATACCTATCCGCTTATACTGGGCTATAATAATAAAGGCATCATTCTATTGAAGGTAGCTCATGTTGATAGAAAGTAATATCTACATTAGCTATGTTCCTGTCAGTTAGGAGAGTGACCACATCATTAGTGTTCATACCAGGAGGAACCACTATTTGTTGTATGGTTGTTTGAAGCATGGAGTGATAGTTAGGGGAATTTTGAAGTAGATCCCAAAGCAATATTTTGGTGGGAGATTTTTTAAGTTGTTCAACCAAATCATAATCCCTGAGTTTTGAGTTGAAGCAAGGAGCTATGGGTAAGATAGGGTTGGGTAATGGTAAGGAAGTTGAGGTGGATGGTTTTTGGGGATGTTGGTTATTATGAGTATAATGTGTGTGGGCGACGGTAGTGTTCCTAGGAGGGTAGAGGGTAAAACTAGGTTGGATGACATTGACATCTTTTGTGTGAGATGGGGTATCACAACAAACCATAGTGGATGAAGTAGGGGAGATGAAGTCCTGGAGGACATCATCTAACATGCCCATATCATCACGACTAAAAGGTTTGGAAGACAAGGGAGGGGAAGGTGTTACTACATCATCACCAATCTTAGTAAATGAAGTCAGTGAGAGAAAGCTTTGAAGAGCTTCATCCAATTGATCAGAATCATCACAACTAAAGGATTTCGATGATATAGTATTCCTATGGTGAAGAAGTGTGTGCATTGTATCATGTGAGTTGTCTATGTTTTCAAGTGTCTATTTTACTGGATCTATTTTGAAAGAACTAGGAACTAAAGTGGAAATGGAAACATGTAATTCTTTAATACTACTTAAAAATTCCATTTTAAGCTAAGCAAAATCATATAACAAAGAAAATATAAATTGAAACCTAGCATTAACAGAGAGCAACTAAAAGTGCAGAATCTGGAAAGTAAATGTAGAAATAACTGATGCAAAAAGCCTACTGGGACTAGGTCGCCCAGGTGGGCGAACTAGTCTTAGTATGGATTTTTTATAGGTTTTTATGTATTTTATGATGAAAAATGAAGATTTTGGATAGATAACATACAAAGATCTAATGTATCTGTGAAATTTGTGTAGAAAGCAAGGAAATAAATGACAACTACGATGATTTTTCACTAATGCACAATGAAAAACCCTAAGATGCTTGGTTACACAATGCAACATTCAATGCAATGTAAAGTAAAGAGCTCCTAATAGGAAAATGCACTGGAAATCAAAAGTATGCAAGGTGTTAAAATGTAGGTTCACCAAAATGAACTGCAAAATTTGAAGGGTTTGAAGAGAGATGACAAAGGAATGGATCTTCTATCACTTTCTAGGGTTTTCACCTAGAAGGAAGAGAAATTTCCCTTGTCATTCATGAAGGGCGCCTTAAAATATTGTGATTCTTTAGGGAGGGAGAGGGATTGAAACCCTAAGGGAGTGGGATATGCAAATGTGTTGAGATGTGTTATGAAATTCTAACTACTTAACCTAAACTAATAACATTTATGTTGCTAGAAAACGCATGGTGTAATGCAATAGAAATGAAAGCAATAGGAGTAACATAACCTAACAAAATAGAAAAGTGCACCTAGAAATTGAAGAGGGCTAAAGCAGAGATTGTAGAGGTCACTCGAATTCTATAAAATTAGGATTTTGAGCTGACTAGGACACTTACACCAACTGGGGTGACCTAGTCCCTTTTTGGAAAATTTTCTCTAGAGGCCATTCTAGTCAAATGGGTCCCCAAATCTCAAAATTTATGTACCAGAAAGCCTTGTTGGGACTAGGTCGCCATTATGGGTGACCTAGTCCCTTTTTTATTTTCTGGTAAATAGAAAGTGGACTTGGGTGCCTTGGATCTGTATTTTTCTCTTCTGTGGGAATCCTGTTCGAAACCTATAAAATGACCTGCAAAACACTATTTGTATTTCTAGTGTGGGGTTTGCCTTGGTCAAACCCCTAGTTGTATTCAAACTTGAAATGAAATGGAAACTTACAAAACCTTAGCCCTAAGTGTGTCTAGAGCTAAGAAAACCAAAAACAAAGCAAAACCCTATTCTATTGTGCCAGAATAAGATGTACGCAAAAGGATTTGAAATGATGTAAAACCCTAAAGCCCTAGAGATCTTACACCATTACAAATGAAAGTAGTAAGGAATGCAAATGATATGCAAACCTCAAATCTACAAATGGGTTGAAGGTAGAAGATGGAGGCACTTTGAAACCAATCTTTAGGAATGATTTGGTGGCTAGTTGCACCTCTTCAACCTAGATTTCTCCATGAATCTCCATAGGCATCTATCTCCAACCTTGTTAAAAATGTGACCTTGAATACGAAGTGAGCTGTAAGACCTGCAAAAATCCCTAGCTTTGCTATCCAAAAGCTTCAACTTTGTTGTGTGAGGGATGAATCTTCTCAAGGAAGATATTTTTCCACTTGATTTCTGAGTTGAGAGTGAAAAATGAGCTAGAAGAGTTTGCAAAATGACCTAAAAACAAGTATATATAAGCAACCTCGCCTAATTTTCAGGAATTTTGACCTAAGAAGCCAACACCCATCTGGGATTTTAGGTTAATTATTGATTTTTCTGATTAAAACTTGAAAAATCCACAAAAGGGACTAGGTCGCCCAAGTGGGCGACCTAGTCCCACTAAGAAATTTTTAAGTGGGAACTATGATTTTTAAATGGTTTTGATGTATTTTTTTGGGGATTGAATGATCCCTTGGGTGTATGAGACCTCTAAGTCTAAAATTTACAACATTAAGGGCCTATAAATGTTGTTTTAAGGTGAAATTTGGTGAAACGGGACTAAAGTAGGACCAAAATAGGCACAAAATTTTGCTTTTCTTCAAAGGTATGCAATTTTTTGCGACACAAGGAGAATGGGTCTTTACAGGGTCTCTTTCTAAAATTGTGGGAGTTAATGGTGACTCCCCAACACCCCAAAGAATAGTTGCTAGACCAAATATCTACCACAAGAGAGAAAATGATAAGAAAACTTCCTTCAATAGTGCAATATTGAATATTGGTTAAATATGGTTGAATTCAAATGTACATTAGATGCGTTTCTTATAAAGGAAAGGTTAAGAGATAGGATTAGACAAGATCATGGAAAGTGTCTTAATCCTATGACATGAGAAAACTAACAAATTAACTACATAGGAATCAAGCATTACTAGCTAGATAAGATAAGTTCTAGAAAAGCCAACTAAGACTTCTAGAAGGAATCTTATATCCTAAGTAAACTTAACATGTGAATATGTCCCCTAATTACCTAGTGAATTAATTAGCTAGGTAGAAGATATTTATTCACACCAACAAAAACTTCAAAAATTGAAACTATAGCCCTTTGTTTGCAATCTACTCCTACACCTGCAAATCTTCACTTTCGAGCCTAGATCTGTAGTAAATCTACAAAAGAAAAGTTTGTTTTTTTGTATGGGGATTGCCCCCAGTCAAACCTCAAGTTTGGTAATTAAACCTTGATAAAAGATAAAGATATAATGAATGACTATGCCATAACCCTCTCTCTTAGTATATTTTTTCGTTGATGTTAAAATTATGACTTATTATTTTAGGGAGAATAAATTCAATACATAATTATTATTTCATATCTTATTAAATTTTCATTGAAACATTTTAATGGTTATAAAATATTTAAAGAAAAAAATGGATTGTTTCTTATAAATGATTTAAATTTTTTAAGGATTTATTTGCTAAGATTATAATGAATGTTCTTTTACAATCCAAATTTTTATCGATGGTATTATATTAAATAAATTAAATAATTTAATCAATTATGTTAACTAGCAAGAGGTTAACATTAAAACATAAGAGGATTATAAGACATTAAAATTCTTACAAAAGAATATTTGAACAATTACTTAGAAGATTAAGAAATTAGGCATGCATATAATTAGTAACTCTTGAATAATGAGAATTCAGGAGGGAAATTGCTCGTGAAAAATCTCCTTCGTCATTCTATATAAGGAGGGATAACAAGATGCAGATAGAAAGAGGTAAAAAGGAACAAAGTGAAACAAAAGATACTTCATTGAAGGCTAATACAAGGGTATAATCAGGTGTGTATCAATCCACCTATGTTACTATTTACAGAGTAAATGTATTCATAGCTTTTTTTAGACTACAAGAATCAGGTAGCATGACCCCCTATAAACTGCAATGCACCTGGTAAACTTTTTAACGTTACCAGTGGCACTGGTGAGACACGACCTCCAGTACGATGGGGATGGGGGAGACTAGACCTTGTGACCAACCTCCTGCAACAGGAAAGGTTTAGCCAACTAACCTAAGACCCCAACCCCAAATGTATTCATAGTTAGAAGCTTATTTGCTTATGGGATATAAAACATCAGTCTATCTTTAATACCTTTGATAATAGAAAAGTTATGTGAATAGAATAACTCAAATCTTTGTACTCTAGAATAAGAATTTGTCTAAAATAGAATGGGGACTTTGACCCTTGGTTTTTCCTGATTTAAAACTTTAAATTTAGATTTTCTTTAGTTCATAAATTTTATGTCTGGTTCGTAGTCGACAGTTATTCCCTTTGTTGTTTCTTAATCAGCTAACCTTGAGAAATTAGGATGAATATAGGGAGCCCTTTTTTGTCTTCAATTTCTTTCCTTCGTAGACTTAGGAACTTGTATCAACATAATGAGATTTACTGCAATATTCCATAGATCTTGCCCTAATCATTTTATCCTTTATTGTGTCTCTTCCTTAACCACTATGTCCACCCCAACCTTTTGCGTTACTCTTCGATACACAAAGGAATTCATAGCTCCATGAATTCCAAATTAGATAACCAATTTGAGATAAGTTCAGACAGTAACTTTAGAAAAACCTTTAAAAAATCATTTAGATATGACCGAATTTTTAGATGCCTTGAAGTGGACATGAATTATGGCATCCGGTAAATTCATCGTCAACAATTCACCGAAAGAAAATTCATCATCAGCAATTCACCGCCATGGAAAATTTGACGATGAAAAATTCATTGCCAAGTAAAATTCACCGCTAACAATTCACCATGGCAAAAAATTAACCGCATTAATATTTTTAATAAAATCAAAGTTTTTGAAATATATAGTAAAAAATATTAATACAGTTAATTTTCCCCTCGGTGAATTGCTAGTGATGAATTTTATTTGGTGGTGAATTTTTCGTCAATGAATTTTCCATGGCAGTGAATTGCTTATGGTGAATTTTCCTTCGATGAATTGCTCGTGATGAATTTTACTAGAGACATGAATTATAGTTGGTCAGATTGTTAGTATAAATAATATGGTTTCTTTAAGAACACTCACCTACTATTGATATCATAATGTAAGTGATCTCTCTTTGATCTATTTAAATTAGAATCATGTCATCAAATCGTTTATTATAATTACTTTGTCCACTTAATAGTAAGGTTAGAGATAATTTTAATGCCTTAGATTCTGATTAAACAGAAATGGGGTTCCATCTTTTTGGAGATGGAATTAGACCCATTTCACAATTTAATCATTAGGAAATCTAGATCCCTCAACCAAGTGATTTGATTAAGGGATGGACTAGGGGTTTCCTTATGTGATTAAATGGGGGTTAACCATTAAAATGAAGTTTAAAAGGAGGAATGCAAACTCTTATGCACTAATAGTCTCAAAAAGATAAACTATTCTTTGTTTCATTATACATTATTCAAATAATTTTGAATCCAAACAAGTATATTGAAAAACTATAATTCATTGCTTAACATATTATTTTTATTTAGAAAACTTGGTATAATATAATAGACTTGTAACTCTGCTCAAGGATCACTTACACATTTTAGATATCTCGAGCTTCAAATTTATGTGTTAGAAGTTAAGTTACAACATAGTTATTTTCCATGAGATCATAATTATGAGAGAAGTTTTTTTTGAAACAATCAAGTTAATATATTTTATCAACATTTGAATCACATTGTATGATCCACTTTTCTTCATCCTAATGATATGTCATGGAGATTGATTCTAAATGTTGATTGAAAATGTTAGCTTAGTTGAATCTAATTTCTTAATTTTAGGATGCATTTATCATTTTTCAAATGACACAAGTTGGGTTGAAGTGCTATCAATATGAATATAATGTTTTCCTTTGTTACATCTTGTTAGACAAGAATCAAAAATCAAATCCAAAATTTGTTTATCATTCTCTTAACATATTTAAATATAGACTATAATTATATAGACACATGATACAATAATTAATTTGTTGATTATATAAAAATAATCTAATATTCGATTTCTTGATGAACACTTACTATGTGACTACATTAATATTTAGTAAATAAATTAAAGATAAGAATAAGACCCCTATCTATAATCTCACCAACTAAAGCCTAATTATTATTATTAAATAATTATATTATTAAAGAAAAACAAAAATATTTTTATCGTGTACGAAATACTAGTACAAGTATTTGGGACTCTCATTGTAAGCAAGGACATATATGTTTTCAATATGAAGCATTTTGAATTAAATCAACACCTAATAACACTTAATAATATTACTACCAATATTTTAACCAAGTCAATGTTCACGAGGCAACTCCATCAAAAGATTTTATGACTTCTGACTTTTCCCAATTGGACAAACAACCCATCAAACACTGCGACTTTTGAAAAAATTACAAAGACGACTGATAACCCGGACTGTGTAGACTGTTTAAGATCTTACAAAATAATCAGCAAATGTTATCGAACAAGAAAAAGAATAGGAGGAATAAAGAATGGCCTGTGCCGTATTTAGCATAATAATAACACGTAAAATATAGCACTTGGTGGAATATAAGCGTTTACGTGCCGGCGCTCACGGGCAATGCGTATCCGTGGGACAATCTAATCAAACTGGCTTTCTAATATTATACTTAATCAGTGGTTAGGAAATGACAGAGAACTACCTAAAAACTAGCAAAATTAAGCTCTCGTGATCTACTTTTCACTTATAAATACGCTACCGCTCTTGTGAACCAAATTAAAAAAGAGTTAGTCATTGTAGGGTTGTCAAGTATGCTCAAATTTGCGGCGCTTGTCTGTTTAATTTTGGTATCGCCATGGGCAGCTTGTGGAGCCATTGTGAACCACAAATTCACTGTGAGCAGTTTTTTTATAATCCAGTAAAGTCTAAGCTTTCTGTTACGCCCGAGGTCTAAGTTGTATTTTTTACCGTGTTACAGATTGGAACACAGAACGTGACTAAATTGTGTAACACTCAGACAGTTGTAACAGTCAATGGACAGCTTCCTGGCCCGACTATAACTGTTCACGAAGGCGATAATCTGGTCGTTGAAGTGGAGAACAATGCACCATATAATGTTACCATACACTGGTAATAAAGACTCAAGACTTTTCAAGTTTTCATCTATTCAAGTTTGGTTTAATAATAAAATTATGGTAGAGGTTTTTACTGTTTATGATTTTGCAGGCATGGGGTGAAGCAGCTCAAATCTTGTTGGGCAGACGGAACGCCCTACGTAACGCAGTGTCCCATTATCCCTGGGAATAATTTTACCTACAATTTTACCATCACAGGACAGGAAGGGACGCTGTGGTGGCACGCGCATATCACATATCTGAGAGCTACTTTGAATGGAGCTTTGGTTATTTTACCGCGGCCTGGAATCGACTACCCTTTCCCCAAACCAGATGCTGAGATTCTTATTATTTTAGGTAGGTCGTTCTTTCCCGCTCAACTCCCTTATACTGAAATTCTTAGAGAAAGGCCTATGTGAATGTTGTGTAAAAGATCTGTCTAATCTAAGCCATGCTGAATCTTTTGCAGGCAGACTACTTTTATAGCGTTGCTGCTTTAATTTAGATCTGTGGCAACTTTGCTTACTTAGTGATCCCGTGGAATAGGTGATCTGTGTTTCTTTCAACCAATTGTTCAGTAAATTTGTCCATGGATTACCGATCTGCGTTTCTTACAGCTCAATGTTTAATGAATCTGTTATTAATGAGTCTCATGGATACACTCCACATATCAACTTTTCTGTTTTTCATCAATGTTTCAGATCACATTCTGTGATCGTCATTGTGATGAATCAACTTTCTTCTTGAACTCTTTCATTCTGATAATGGATCACAGAATGTGATCTGAAATATTGATACGACAAATATCACGCAATCTAATTCAAAAATAGATACTACATTAAATGATTTGAATTGTGAAAACTTAATATTATTAATTTTTTTGGACCAAAATACTATAAACATAACTATTGTACTTTTTAACATTATAACTGCTAGAAAATAACATAATGTAATTTCACTTTTGAATGAGAAACCAAGAAACCAAAATTGTCTCTCTCCCACGTAATACAGGCTACGTCAAATATCTACCTATGCATGAGCTGCGTTGAGGAGTTCTTACTTGCTGCCATCGTCGTCTGTCTAATATTTTTGGTGTATGTTTCCTAAAAAGTTTTTAGTTTGATTTATTTGGTCAACTGTATCAATCAACTATTGATTGCATAGACACTCCACGGAGCTTTGAGCTTGATTAGATTATATGTAAGATGGGTTCTAACCTTTGTATAGCTTAAAGTGGTTTAAAATTATTTAGGTTGGATAATCAATAAATGTATTTTATCATTAAAGCTTAAATATTTATTGTATTGTTTAATATAATATATTATTTAAGTAAAAATATCTTTTTATAATAGTAATGTAATTATTTAAGGCGATTTTTGTTTGTTTGAGTTCTATTATAATTTTTAGTTGGTTTGGTTTGTATGTTTCTTTATTGTCATTCTCTTGTTTTTGTCATCTTTTTTTCATATTGTAGTTAGTAGTAATAATCTTCATATTTATTGTAGTTTTTTGAAAATAAATTATCACCTTTAAATAGTTTTTATTAATTAAAATGAACACCAATTTTAGTGGCTTAATAGTTGATTTTGGGAACACTAGCTTAGATGTACAAGACAATAGCACCCTCAAAGCACCCTTAAAAGTGTGTATCAAAAGTAGTTCATGAGGTAAATCTTTTGTGCTTGATTTTTTTTCATCTTTAATATTTTGATAATGCATGTAAATGGTTTGAAAACTTCACTCTCATTAGATACTTTTTGGTAGAATTCCCTCAAAAAACACATTAAAGAGTTGGATTAGTTAGGGCTCTATTTTTTTAACATTGCCCTTGGTATATTCACAACAATTTTTTGGTTTTCCTATCTAGACCAACACTTTGTTTTCTTTGAGAGGCAAATACTTTGAGTCCCTATTTGGGTTGAGTTTCCTAACCCTCCCTTGTCTCTATGGCCCCTTCTCAGCTACCTTATCACCTCTCTTGGCCCTATTGTTTGTGTTGAACATTTTGGGAGTTTAATCCCAATTATAGTTGACTAATAGACTAAGACATTAGAACACCATAATATTATGTGATCAAATCCGATTATATTTTTTATACCAACTCACTTGTCACAATACAAAACACATAAAAGTGTGTGCAAACTAAAAATAAACATGAAATATAGATGTACATAGGAAACCCTTATGAGAAAAAAATCATTACCAAAATGATAGTAAAATTTATATTAATAGGAAATAACATCCACTACAATAATTTTTTTTATAATATTGTAATCTATAGACTAAAAATCACAACCTCTAAAACTACTCTACAACATCTTGAGTGATGGTATCCAACAACTAGGGCTCATTCCATTCACACAAGAAAGTAGATATACTTGTCAATATGTTCTCATGAAATCCCAAGCATCTCAACTATCTAACTTCCATGTAGAATATCATAAATCAAACAACCAAATCATGATTGTACCATGATATCAACATATTATAGTTTATATGAAAATGACTTCTCCACATGGATAATCACTACACATAAATAGTTACTACAAAACAAACTTGATCAAAGGCTATTGATAAGATCAATTAACTATTTTTCATTTTGAAAATGAACCAATCCATGGTGTAGTTAGCATTTTTCATCTAGATAATGTGGAAATAAAATTTATTTGATCAAATCTATGACCCCACATGTTTTTTCTTATTTTTTACTATTCTTTTTATCATATTATCTATTTTATATATCTAATAGCTGAAAAATCTAATATTTAATCATAAATAAAAATAAAATAATTTAAATTAAATTTGAAAAAAAAAAAAAACTTCAACTTAAATTTAAAAATCAAACACAAAGAAAAACAAACATTACAAAAATAGAAATTTAATCTATCGTAGCTTGGACCTTAGAAGTATCATAACTTGGACCTAATAACTAATATTCAAATTAAAACATAAAATTTGAGAATCCATAATTCAAAAGAAAAATATGTTTGAATTATTGGAATAGCAAAAGCGAAGAATACCAACTCCCAATTACAAATTTTTATATAATTTTTGTTTCTGGGTATGCTATGCAGGTGAATGGTGGAGTGCGAACGTAGAAGATGTGTTGGCCAATGCCATTCAAACAGGAGCTGCACCAGCCGATTCCAATGCATCCACAATCAATGGCCAACCAGGGGACTTCTTCCCTTGCTCTGCAAATGGTTTGTGCATCAATGAACAATTAGATTTTTTAAAGTATATCTGAAGTTATAGTAGTTTTCAAGAGATGATTAATTGATTAATGAATTGTGAATGCAGACACTACGAGGTTTTTGGTTGAGAGAGGGAAAACCTATCTAATGAGGATTGTAAACTGTGTGATGCTTCATTCGTACTTCTTCAAAATTGCTGACCACCAGATGACTGTTGTGGCAGTGGATGCTGAGTATACAAAACAATATGCAACCGACGTACTGCTGACACATCCAGGTAACACCATGGATATCCTCATAACAACCGCCCAACAGTCGGGGCTCTTTTACATTGCTACCCGCGTATATAACAGCCAACCTCTGGGTACTGATTTTGTAAATACCACAACAACTGCAATATTGCAATACAAAGATTCCAGCAATACGTCTGTCCCTGTGCTGCCTAGACTTCCTGCATTTAATGATACTGCAACAGCAATCGAATTCAGTAGCAATCTGAGAAGTCTCAATCCCTCGGTACCACAGATTTTTGACGTGGACATGTTAATAACTGAGAAAATCAGTAGGAATCTGAGAAGTCAAATGGCATCAGTACCACAGATTGTTGACGTAGAAATGTTAATAACAGAGGGTTTGGCACTCGTAAACTGTCCAAACAATTCATGTGCGACTCCCTATGGCAGAAGAGTAGTTGGAGCTTTTAATAACATTTCATTCATTGAGCCAAACATCTCTATTTTGCAGGCCTATTATTTTGGTATAGATGGAGTGTATACCACAGATTTTCCTGATAATCCTCCAGTAGTATATGATTACACAGGAAATGTGTCATTGAGTCTTTGGGGAACTGAATTAGGAACAAAAGTAAAAGTTCTGAAATTCAATAGCAGTGTGCAAATAGTGTTTCAAAATACTGGAATTATTACAAATGAGGATCATCCTATACACCTTCATGGCCATAATTTTTGTGTTGTGGGGCAAGGTTTTGGAAACTATGATTCTCACACAGATCCTGCAAAATTTAATTTGGTAGATCCTCCATTAGTGAATACCATTGGAGTTCCTCCTGGTGGGTGGGCAGCAATTAGATTTATAGCCGACAACCCAGGTAAGCTAGTTTCAGCTATATATTTTTCATTTACAAGCAAATTAGTTTTTAAATAGTATTAGGATTTTGTTTTTGAGTCGATCGAGATTGACCCATGTTTTATTTCATGCATAATATTTCATAAGAATTATAATATGAATAGTTCAGTTAAATTTATCACATTTAGGTATTAATACTGATCTTTTTCTAAATAGTTCACTTACATTTGTTTTATTAGGCATTAACATTGATCTTTCTTCTCGTTCAATTGTATCAATAAATATATAATTCAGAGATGTTTCTAGATTAAATTGTGTTGGAGTTTTTTCATCAATGTTTCTGATCACATTCCATAAATTTTTTTCTCTTTTTGCTCTCTATCATCCTGATGATGGATCACAGAGTGTGATCCAAACTGTTGATGCAAAAAACTCCAACACAATCTAATCCAGAAACATCTCTGATCTATAACATGAATTATGGAAACTTAATTTAATTAAAAATGCCTTTTACTTCTCAACAACTAAATTATAGTCAAATTCTCTATGTTATTGTAACAGGAGCTTGGCTGATGCATTGCCACTTTGAATCCCATTCAACATTTGGTTTCGACATGGTATTTATTACAGCGGATGGGCCAAGAAATTCAGATAAATTGCCGCCTCCTCCTTTTGATCTACCCAAATGCTAGCTGTATTGTGAGTTGGTCGGATGGCTGAACCATCCCTTACGTATACCATCATTGTAACAGTAAATATATAGTTTATTTTAAAATGCCTTTTACTTCTCAACAACAATATTACAGTCAGTTTCTCGATGTTGCTATGTCACAGGAGCTTGGCTGATGCATTGCCACTTTGAATCCCATTCAGCACTTGGTTTTGACATGGTATTTATTACAGAGGATGGTCCAAGAAATTCAGATAAATTCAGATGACCGAACCGTCCCTTATGAATATCATCGTTGTGTGATAAGCTACTTAAAAAAATGAAAATGGCGACTCGATGCAATTCGAATTAGATAAGCCTAGTTTACTGCTTCACTTATTTACAAGATTAATATAATAAATACATACAACTTATCATAGAATTCTATGAAAATATTTTGATACAAAAATATTAAAATAATATTAAATTTGAAAAGCTTATTGTAATATTGTTATCAGATTCAATTGTGATAATATTAAATCATTGACATCTTATTTATCAATTGGAGAGCTTATATTTCATACTCTAATATCTAAGGTTTCAACTATTTGTTAAATAATGTTTTAATTATTTTTTATTAATTTAATATTTATTTTTTAAATTTTAATAATATAATAAAAAATTATAATTGTAAAGTTTTTAATGTGTTTTTATAGGAGGAGATAAAAGAAACAAATAAATAAGGTGGATTAAGTAAATTTTAACTTGATGTTTAATATGTTAGAAAAAGAAAGGGAACAAGAAATGAAATGCAAACTAAACTAAAATGAGATTTATACATATTTTTCAATGTATTTTCTTAACCAAGACAAAAATAGATCTACATCTTAGATTTACCTTTTCTTTTTTTCCAAAAGATGAATAAATTGTATATTATATTTTCTTAATTATTTGATTAATGATATATTATTTATGAAAAAATATAAATAATATAAAAATACACTTTGAAAACCTATAAAGAACCAAAACCAAACAAATAATAAGAAAAAGAAAAAATCCATTTCCTAGAACAAACTCTTTCCTCTATTCATGATCCATAGCCTACATAAAAATTGAAAGGGGGTGATGCTCTTACTTTCTACCAAAAATTTACTCTTTCAAATTTGGCATCAGGTAAATTCACGGTCAAAAAATTCACTAATTCATTAATTCACTGCCAACAATTCATGTGGTGGTGAATTGCTGGTGGTGAATTTTCATTGAGGTGAATTTGTCATGGCGGTAAATTTTTTCGTGGTGAATTAGTGAATTTGTCATGATGGTGAATTTTCCCACGGTGAATTATTGACTGTGAAATTCTTGATCGTGAATTGCTGAGGTGAATTATCCTAGAGCCTTCAAATGTATCTTACACCACCAAAAATTGATTGTCCTACCTAAAATCATAAAAGTTTGAATTTTTTTTAAAACTATCACATTATATGGATCATCTTCTAGCTATCTAAACATACAAATCATCTCTAAAGGTTTAAGGCTTAGACTCATTTTAATTGAAATTTAATTTTAAAATATATTTTTTAGAAAAGTTTTTTTTAATTTTAATGTTTAGAATTTAATTCGTTATTGTAATAGTAAAATTAGTATAAACATACAATTTTAAATTGAATTATATATCTATCTTAATATGATAACATATTGACAAGGAGTGCACTTTTGTATTAAGCTCGACTCATAATTGATTCTTATTATATCTATTTCATCTTTATTTACACCGTCTTTCATACATTCTTTATTATTACAGACGTATTCACAATTACTTTTATATATTTACTTTTGACCTCAAAATTATTTCCGTCATAATCTAAGTATCTATTACTCTATTAAAAAATTTATCCACCAATTTTAAATACCCACTCAGAAAAGTAAACCTAATTAACTTACTCAACTTAACTAATTTCAAATGTCTTTTGTACCAAAATATTAACATATCTATTACACCTTTTTAACACTACAAGTACTAGAAAAATAAAAATGTTATTTTATTTTATAGTGCGAGACCAAAAAACCAAGATAACGACTCCCTCAAACATCTACGTATGCATGAGCTACGTTGACGAGTTCTTAGTTCTTGTCATTGTCATATATCTAACATTTTTGGCGTAGAAAGTTTTTAATTCGGATTTTTGGTTAACTGTAGCAATCAAGTGTTTGCATACACACTCCACGGAACTTTAACCTTTATTTTATTTTATGTCAACGGTTTCTAACCTTTGTATAGCTTGAAGCGAGCATTTGAAATAACTTTAAGCTATGCTATACAGTGTTTTTTAATGTTGTATAATAAATGTATGAATTTTATTAGTAATTTAGTAGTAGGATTCCTCAAAACTTATTGTATTTTCTTAAGAAGGAATTCTTGCCTTCAAATGATCTTTTTTTAATTTAAATGACCACTAATTTTAGCAGTTTTACAGTTGTTCTTGGGATCATTGATTTAGATGTGAAAAATAATGACAACATCGAAGTACCTTCAAAGTTTTATATTGAAAGTAGATCATGAAGTACATCTTTTGTTCCTAATGTTGTTTTTCTTGTTCAAGATTTTGATAATGCGTATAAATGATTTAAATTTTATTTTGCTTCCATTCGATACATATTGATAAAATCCTTTGGACAATCATATTAAATAGTTGGCTCATTTCCACCTTAATTCATCATGTGGTCTATGTGAAAGTAGTAAAAATATACTAATGTAGACACCTGCAATTGACCATTTCTAAGGTCACACTTGATCTTATCCTAGATCATAGCTATTAATTAATTAAATATTTATTATTTATTTAATTAATTTATCATTCACCTTTTATCCCACCTTATTTTAGCCATTGATAAAATAAATATTTATTATTTATTTAATTAATTTATCATTTACCTTTATCTTGGTATGTGGAGTTTGATCATGCTTCGGGTTACACACAACAAATTGTAGGCAATGTAAATTGGAATGTCGTAGCGTGAATGTGAATAACACATGAAACAATGTGAAAAATTGAAGCATAGGTTCATGGATGAACACACAACAACAACAGTGTTGTGCGTAGAGAAAAATGTGAGGGTGTTTAAGTTGCACGTAGTAGTGGATATTTCTACTAGTTAATGTAATCTAGTTTTTTGCCGTAAATTAATAAAATTTTGGATTGTTATTAATGGACATAACCTGCATTAGCTGAGCCATGTTAATTTTTTTTGTCTCTATGAAATTCACTTCAATCCTTTAGTTTGTGTTATCTACATTCATTAATTGATTAATTTAATTTTTCTATCCTCCTTGAAAATCCCAACAATTGGTATCAGGTGAGTGTTGTTTGGTCATTTGATAGGAGAGTCTCATGATTGAGTGGGAGAAATGTTTGAGGAAGGAAAATTGAAGGTTAAGAAGTTCAATAGCCAAAATTATTAGTTATGGAAGATTACTTGTATCAAAAATATTTGTGGCAACCATTGCAAGGGAAAGAAAATAAACTATTAGAAATGATAGATGAGGAATGGAATATTTTGGACAGAAAGACACTAGGAAGTATTTGGTTGTGCTTGGCACCATTTTTTCCATTTAACACATCCAAAGCGAAGATAATAGATGAATTGATGCAAACATTAGAAAAATTATAGAAAAAACCCTTAACTCCAAATAAATTATTCTTGATGAATCGACTATTCAATATAAAAATGGTTGAAGGAAGTTCAATTTAATATAACCACCAATCAATTAACTTATGCATTTATATTAGTTTTAATGAAGAAGTTTGGGCTCTCTTAGTCTTGATGTGATTTTGAGCAAGGAGATTTGAAGGAAAACCATAGCCATAGGGGAGACTTCGATATTGGGTAATGTTTTGAATTTAGAAAATAGGGAGAGATTAAAAGACAAAGGAAGAATCCCTAGAGGTTGTGGGAAATCATGAGGGAGATCAAGGAATAAATAGTCTCAATCCAAAGGAAGGAAATATTTTTTATACTATGGAAAATAGGTCACTCGAAAAAAGATTAATGATCTTGGAAGAGTAAAGAAGGAGACAAACAACAAGATGGCAACAACAAAAAATGTTATAAGTCAATTTCATGAAGATGCTTTAATTATTTTCCTAGTTAATGGTAATGATTCATGAATACTAAATTTAGGAGCTTGATTTCATGCTACGCCCCATAGATATAATTTTCTTGATTATGTCCAAGAAGATTTTAGACTAGTGTATTTAGGAGATAACAAACCTTGTTAAATTATTTGAAAGGGGAGAATTAAAGTAAAATTGTAGAATGGAAATCAATGGCTACTATGAGAGGTAAGGCATGTTCCAAAGCCGAGTAAAAAGTAAATTTCAATAGTAACAAGAATTGTTTTTGTGGGTTTACAACAATCATAGAAATAGTTGTTGTGATCACATAAACAACAATATGACATCACAAACTTGGGCATATGAGTGAGAAAGGTATGGAATTTCTCCATTCTAAGAAATTATTGCCTATTCTAAAACATATCAACATTGATTTCTATGAAATTTATGTTTATGGGAAATAAAAGAGAGTGAGATTTCTCAAATATTGGAAATGAAAGAAGGATGAGAAATTGGAGCTCGTGCATATAGACATATGGGGACCAACTCAGGTATCTTATCTCGATGGATCTCATTATTATGTCACATTTATTGATGATGTAACTAGGAAAAAATAGGTGTATTTTCTCCAATAGAAATTAGATGTATTTGAAACTTTAAAAAAATAGAATGAGATAGGGGAAAGATTAAAGTGTCTCAAGTTTATTAATGGAGAAAATTATTGTAATTTTTTAAAAAATATTATTATTTATTTAATGAAATTCATAGGCAAAATATAATTCTAGGAGCTCCACAAGAAAATGGTGTCGGTAAGAGAATGAAAAAAACAATAATGGAGCATGCAAGAAGCATGATGTTGCATGTTGGGCTACCTTTACATTTGTGGGAAGAGGTTGTAAATACTATTGTTTATTCAATTAATAAAGGGGCTTCAATTATTTTGGGTTATGATATTCCAAAGAAAACATAGATAGGTAAGAAGGTGATTTATTCTTTTCTAAAATACTTTAGTTGTGAAGATTTTATATACGTTGATATTAAGAATAGAACCAAGATAGAAGAAAAATCTAAGAAATGTATTTTCATTGGATATGAGATAGATGAATTTGGTTACCAACTATGAGATTTTGATAATCATAAAACTATTATAAGTGGGGATGTTATATTCAATGAGAAGGTTTTGTATAAGGATAAAATACAGGAAAAGAAGAATGAGTAGAAAGAAAAAAATTATATGGTGTTGGATGATATTAGATAGAAAATAAAATTTTAGTTGTGCCTAATACTCAACAACAATAAGAAATATCATAGACTCTAGTAAATGTTAGACATTCTACAAGGATAAGTATACCTTGTAAAATATTTTTCCATTCTTTATATTTGTAACGTCGTAAATTGTCACCCTTGTCAATTTTACACTAGGCTTAGCCCCCCCTATGTGCTTGGACCTAATTATGCTCCTAAATTACTTGTTTTATGGTCATTTTTAAGAAATCATATTTAAATTGAGAATTTAATATTTAATATTTATTTAATGACACTATAAGACCCTAAATAGGTCTATATTAGGTGCTACAACCCTTGTCCAACCTATTTTGGAATTTTTTTAAATATGTCATCTCTTCAATTATAAATGACTTTAAAATCCTCTTCTAATGATTCACATCTACCTATAAAATACTTGTCCTTAGTTTCTAAACTAAAAAATATTTATGTGCAAGTTGATATGATATTAGTTATCATCTAGAAAGGTGAGGTCAATAATGAGATAATAAAATTTTGAATTAGGTTGACCTGGTAGGTTATGCAACCTAGTTCCTATTGAAGGTTGTGTTGTAAAATTCAATCCATTGACCATGCCATGTCATGCAACCTTTTCTTGAGATAAGATCACGCCATATGACTTTAGGCTCAAAAGAGACCTAAAAGAATAAATTGTTCTTAACTAAGGAAATGGATAAATAAATTTAGCTATTGGGTTTAAGATGGATAATTTTACATCCCAAATAAAATAAATATGGATACTACAATTATATATTTGTTAAAGTTACTTAAAATTTGATGAATACTAGAGTGTTAAAGTATAAAATATGCACTTTTATCTTAGGCTATACATAGATGGTTAATTAATTATTTAATACAAAGTACATGCATCATATTTAACAGATTTCTCTCACATACCAATAATAATAATTAATAATTTATCAAAAAAATAATGGAATTGTTAGATAAATAGGCCATACTCAAATTGTGATAAATAACAAGCAAAAAAACATCAACCATAGAGATGATCAACAATTCGATGCTAGACCACCATAGTATGTACATGGTAGGTCCTAGATTCAAGTCCTAGAAAATAACATGACATTAGAACTAGACAAAGAGTCTTAAGCACAAAAGTGTGACTGTATAAAATTTAAAAAGTAAGCTATGATCATATCACAATAGAAAATACATTTAAACAACCCCAACCACAAAAAAAGATTGATAACTCAATACTAATATATTAGTAAAGCATATTAAATAGTAAAATTTAAGGAAAATAAAACTCTAGTATCTTCTAGCATGAGGTAAATAAATACCTTTTATCAAGGTGTAAATTAATAGATTTATAATGTCACTTAAAACAATAATGCATTTCTATCATAAATCAAGTTTCAAATGTGGATGGTAAAAGTTTTAGAACCCACATAAAAGGTAGAATTTTTTTTACCAAAAGATAATCAACAATTAGATGTTTATTGTAAATAATAAAAACATTATATAATTATTAAAGCATATTAAATAGTAAAATTTCAAAGAAAATAAAACTCTAGTATCTTCTAGAATAACTCTGCGAGTCCATGTCCATGAGGTAACTAAATGCCTTTTATCAAGGCGTAAGTCAATATCTTTATAATGTCACTTAAGACAATAATGCATTTCTATCATTTAAATCAAGTTCCGAATGTGGATGATAAAAATTACCACATAAAAAATAGAAAAAATTATACAAAAAATAATCAACATTTAAAAATTTATTGCAAATAATAAAAATAATATATTAATAAAACATATTAAATAGTAAAATTTGAACTAATATATTCTAAAATAGCTCTTTGAATCCAATTCCATGGAATAAATAAATACCTTTTATCAAAATGTAAGTCAATAGCTTTTTAATTTTTGTATTTCTTTAATCTAATATAAGGAGGAAAATCTTAAGTATAGACAAAATAGACACCTGACTTTTGTTACGGATAGGTAGATTTATTTGTATTTATACTATATAAATAAATGCTCCAGCAGCCCAGCTCAACAACTTTGTATATACGTGGTATTTGTTTAATTTAAAGTAGGTGTTGCGTACGGAAAAAACTAAAATAAAGTATATCATTACCCATTCATTAAGCTAAGCCGGCATCTAGAATTAGAGCAACATTGGGTGGGTTAGGTTTTCCATAGAATATTCCCAGAAAAGAGATTAAAAGCATTGATGATTGATCTGTTATATTTTATCATTATCCTTTAGACAGTAGGTCATCTCAAGTAAAGGCCCGATGAGATGCATTGCCCGTAAGAGGGAGACATTCGATGTGGAGAAATGTTGGCCTCTCCACCCCATGCTAGCAGTCCATAGTGACTAACTTTGTTTATTCATACCTATCTTTCACATTGCTATATTAATTTTTGTGGTATGTAGGAATATTAATGCTTTCGTTGGTAATTGGTTAAGTTTTTTTTTTTTAAGTGTTAATCAAAGTTAAAAATATTACAAAGAAATAAGTAATAGGTGTTGAACAAAGAATTATTCGAAAAAAAGGAAAGGAAGAATTACATATTACAGTTCAAAAGTAAAGCTATTAGACACAACACAACTACTTTTCAGCCAAGATCATCAGTATAATAGATAACAAAACACATAACAACATCTTTGAATAAAAGAACCCTTAAATTCTGAATTTGAATAGTTTTTGAAGTTGTCTGGAGCAACAAATATCTCTTTCATGTAGTTGTAAAAATTAAAATTTAATCGCCTCCAAATGGTTCATATGATTAGCATGAGAACACAAATAAATAAATTGAAAGATGATGTTAGAGTAAAAATTTAGCATTTCTACTTCCTGATGAACAACATGATAAGAAAACATTGACAAACATCTATTTTTCCATTTATTAAGTAAAATTACTTGTTTTATAGAATCAACAACCGAGTTATTTTGAAGACCAGTACCCAAAACAACTTCCTTCCAGTACAACACATGATCAAAAGTTGTATGAAAATGAGTAAAACCGGCTTTCCACTTTCGTTTAAGATACAAACAATCCAAAAATATATGTTTTAGGCTCTCAATATGTTGACAAAAAGGGCATTTGATTGGCTGAAAATTCATTTTTTCAATCTACCTCTTACAGGCAGTTTGTGGTGTAAATTTTTCCATGACAAAATTTGGGCATTGACCTCAGCTTTAGTTGACTAAATATGAGAACTTAGATTTTTCCACTTCCTTTCCTTAAATCTGTAGTCCCATTTCAAATTAAGCCTTGGATTAAGAGTCATTTTTGGCAGTAGTTGAAGATAAATTTTCTTCAAGGGGAAACAATAAAACCGTTATTTACCAAGCCATTGCCAATCTTTGAAGAAACTTCATTGTAAAGCCATACAAAACTTTATGAGTTGCTCCCATAACAAAAATGGAAAACCCATGAGATTTGTTGTTTAGCTTAACATCATTACTAATATTCTGCCAGTTCTTCCAATCTAAGGACTTAAACTCCCATATGTCCCCAAACTATTGCATACCCTTCTTAAGAAGATAGATTGTTTAGGAAAGGAAACAACAAGTGTTTGACCATGATATTGGACAAACTTGTTCTACCAAATAAAAGAATTTGGAAAACTAAATCCATATTGTATGGAGTCCCACTTCAAGTTAAGAAATTTGGAAACTTGTTGTCAAGCCTTCCAAATAGATTGTAAGGGAAATGATGCCTTAATATGAAAGTAAGGAGCAAGTAAAACTTTGTCTCTACCAAAAATGAGGCCTTAATATGAAAGTAAGGAGCAAGTAAAACTTTGTCTCTACCAATACACTCCTTGTCATTTATTTTTCATGGCAGCCTAAATAATCTGTTGCCAAACAAAGATTCTCCATGGTTCATCTCTAGAAGCAACCCTTATAATCCATTTCACCAATAAGCAGATATGTTGAGTTTTGGGATCTAACAAGCCTAAGCCACCTTTTCCTTTAGGATGAAAACAATGATTCTATAAAGTGGCTTTGAAGCCAACCATTTTGTCCCAATTAGTCCACAAGAACTATTGAATAATTTAATTTAAGTCTTCATAACCTCTATTTGAGGGCATCCAACATGATGAATATTAAATATGAGAAGCCAAAAAAATGTGATTAACCACTTGAATTCTACCTGCAAGTGAGAAATTTGTTTCCCCAAGTAAACATCTTGTTTTCCGACTTAGTAATGAGCCATTTCCACATATTAGATAGCGTGACACCTAAACCAAAAGGGATACCCAAACTTAACGAGTAATTTTTTCATGCTTAATTTGTCTCATCTTTAGGAATCCAAGAAGGAGAAACATCAAAATTAATCATAAGGAATTCAGTTTTATGATGAGAAATCCCTGATCTCAAAACAACACAATAAAAATCAAGAATTTCCAAGGCCTTGTTAAATTCAAATTCATAATTTTGTATGAACAATATACCGTCATCAGCAAAATGAGAGGTGAGAACAACCACATTATTTGGAATGAACACCCCTTTAATCAAATCAATTTGATTATATTTTTGTAGTAGATAACCCAAGGCATCAACAACAAGCACATAGAGGAATGGAGATAGCAAACATCCTTGCTTGATTGAGCGTTGCAAGGGGAAAGGATTAGTCAAAGAATTATTGATAACCAGTTGAGCATTAGCATCTTTGAATAACATTTGAATATGGTTGCATATTTTAGGACCAAACCCCAACCACTGCAACATTTTAATGATAAAGCTCCATCTCATTTTGTCATAGGCTTTGTCAAAATCTATTTTGATCAATAAAGCATTTTACTTTGATTGTTGTGCCCATTCACAAGTTTCCCATGCCAACATTAAGTTATCAAGAATATACCTTCCTCCAAAGAAACCTGTATGTTCAAATCTAACTTTATCTTTAGCCACTCATTTAATCCTCGTAGCTAGAGCTCTGGCTATAATTTTATAAGAATTATTAAGCAAGGTAATAGGATTCCATCCAAAAATAGAGTCACAAATTCAATGCGATTGTTACAATTAAAATAGTTTGATTATTTATTTTTAATATATTATTTTCTTCAAATTTTTTTAAGAAATACTAATGCATAGATAAAGTTTTATATTTGCTACCAAAAGAATCAATGAGATGGTAAAATTAAAATAGTTTGACCAAATTTTCTAATATATATTTTTTTTTGAATCAATGAGATGGTAAAAATTAAAATAGTTTGACCAAATTTTCTAATATATTTTTTTTTTTCAAATTTCTTTGAACATATAGTGTGAGGTAAGCTATGGAATTTTTTTTTAACTTTTTTCATTTTGACTATAAAAAGAATAGCCTAAACTTATTTTCATATCACTATTTGATGACAATTATTTTGTTTTCAAAAGGTTGTGGCACAATGAATATAATTTATTTATTTATAATCATATTTGAGTCAATTTTAATTCATTAGAAGATGAAATTGAGAAGATATGAGAAATTGTGATTAAAATAATTAACAATAAAATAAATAATAATTGCTATGTCTCTTGACATTACAATAGTGATAGAGAATATATTAATTATTATTTTTAAAATATAAAAAATATCATTTAAAAAAAAAAAATATTAATTTATAAATGAAATAATTGTAAAATAATATATAAATATAAAATATAATGTTTACTAAATTTTTCGAATACATATAAAACAATTCATGAAATAAACAAATGGCGGTTTTGATTAAAGTAAAATGAAATAATTCTTCAATATATTAAGAATCTAAATTAAGAAAAGGAGTCAATATAGTTTGAAAACCTGCATAATTAATTTCCAAACATATAGAACAATAATTTTAAAAGTAAATAATTAGTTATGAATTTAAAATATTTTATATCAATTTTTAAAATTTTAAATTTAAGACAAAGAAATGACTCCCTATAATTAAAAGCTTCACAATTATTTTTATAAAATTACTTTCAAAATAATTGACAATAGTTGAAAACTTCAACTAGGTGAAAACTTCAAGTAGGTGATTCACCATTGTTGAAAGCTTCACAAATATTTTTTTTAAATTCTAGAAACATACTCTTTATTTACCATAAACTTTTATACTAAACTATTCACATTGAAATAAAAATAAATACGACTTTGATAAAAATAAATATAAAAAATTGAAAGCATTTTGGATTCCAGCTACTTACTCTCTCATTGTACCAAATACCAGTGTAGAATCAATGGCCGACCAGGAAATTGCAACTAGATTTTCGTCGCCGACGCCGCCGCATTTCGTGAACGCGGTTTCATTGACCGGACGAAAGAATGGAGGAAAAAATGTTTTCAACAGAAATAGAATTAATGATGCGGCATACGCGTTTTCGTACTCCTCACGGCAATCCAATGCACTGGACCTTTTCAATATCTTACCATGCTTATCTAAACGAGTAGTTAAGGAAGCCCAATTGGAAAGCAACTGTGCGTAATCGTGTTTTTCCCGTGCTTTGGATGTATAAATAAGCTGCGGGTTTTCTAAAACTCTTCATAAGTTTAAGCCGCGTTGCTCGTAAAATATCAAGCATGGCAAGGTTGTCAAGTGTGCTGAGATTAAGCTCGCTTCTTTGTTTAGTTCTGGTAGTACCATGGCCGGCTACTGCAGCCCTTGTCCACCACAATTTCACCGTGAGTTTGTTTCAACCATTCTTTAGAAGCCTAAGAGTTATATAGGCCTGATGTAAAGATCCGTACTCAGTATGAGCTAAGATATGTTGTTTACCTTGCCACAGATTGGAACGCAGAGCGTGACTAGAGTATGTAACACGCAGACGCTTGTAACAGTCAATGGACAGTATCCCGGCCCGAGTATTACCGTGCGTGAAGGGGATAATCTTGTTGTTCATGTGCAGAACAATGCACCATATAATGTTACTCTACATTGGTAACAAAGATTATATTCAAATGATATTCAAGTATCGTTTAATTTTAAAATTAGGGGGATATCTGCTTAGAGACTCTTATTGTTTATAATTTTACAGGCATGGAGTACGGCAGTTGCGATCGTGCTGGGCAGACGGACCGGCCTACGTAACGCAGTGTCCCATTACCCCTGGGAATAAATTTACCTACAATTTTACCATCACGGGACAGGAAGGGACGCTGTGGTGGCATGCGCATATCACATATCTGAGAGCTACTGTACATGGAGCATTAGTTATTTTGCCCCCGGCTGGAAATGATTATCCCTTTCCAAAACCAGATGCCGAGATTCCTATTATTTTAGGTAAAACACTTGAAAGTTTTCTATCACGTTCGATTTGATAGAAAGTGGTTTTTTTCAATGTGTAAGATTTTTGAGTCCTTTTCCATCACGATTGAATTTTAACATTAGGCGTTTGTTTGTTTTTTCAGTGCAGATTTGTTAGAACAAAGTTTGTATCCGTTAGTAAGCTTTATCTAAGAAATTTAACAGAAAGAAATTATTAATTGAATTTTTTTTATATGAATTAGTTATTTTATTCAAAATGAGATATTTGAGAGATATAATATTGATCAATATTACTTCTGGATTAGATTGTGTTCAGTTTATTGTGCATCAGATGTGTCAAACTTTGTGATCCATCATCCAGATGAAAGAAAACAAAAAAAAATATAATATTTTCCATTTAGATTGAAAAGATTAAGTTCCCAAAAGAAAGAGTGGGCCGCTTGCATGGAAACTGTCCAGACTGAAAGCACTCGACCACCTCAATTTTTCTTTTAGCCATGAAGTAAAGATATCCCTCGTACAAACACTTTGCTTTACGTCTTTGTTTAAAAAAGCATTCCCATACAAATATTTTTCTTTACGTCTAAAAACGGTAAAATTCCAATTCTTCAGCTCTACATAAACAGCCAATATGTATGCATTCAATGTTTTTGTGTTTACGGCCTATTTAGGATTCTACGGAGTAAGTTCTCATTAAATAATAATTGGTGAACTATCACATCATGTCAAAAAAGTAGATGCAAGCTTTGACGTTACCTTTTAGACATAGCAAAAAAACATCTCATGGGATCAGATAAAAATCTGTTTTACGTTCTCTTCAAGTTTAAGCTATGCCATGAACTGTTCAAAGTCTGTTCAATTATATATATTTATGGGTTCATTTACAGATTATTTGTAGTTAATTTACTTGATAGGAGAGTTTTTTTGAGCTGAATCTCTTCGGCTACGAGTAAAGGACTGAAGCTTTACTTGATACGAGAGTCTTCTTGAGCTGAACATCTTTGGTTAAGAGCCAAGGACTGAGGGGTATCCATTCTGTCAAATTCGTCCAAGGCACAATCCTGGTCTCATCCCTTATGATGTCGGAGCCTTGCACTCAGTCAGACTTGATCTCTCATGGGTTCATTAAAAACCATTCAACTTCACCAACAGATCAAGGACCCATTGACAATTAGAATATATTTTTACCAAATAAAGATATATAGATGTTGATATTTTTATTATGAGAAAATATTATTAATAAAAGATAGATGAAATAATATGTATTTTTCAAAGTCAAGAGGAATAGTTTGCAAAGAGTTTAATTAACATTAGGTTGTGAGATGGGAAGCCGTAAAAGGATTAAACAGTTGTGTCTACAGCCTTAAAAAATCCGGATGTTTATCCTTTTTCTCTTTATAGTATTTAGGACTAATGTTGTAAATTTTTTCGTATTCTTATTATACACCTAGAAGAAAAGGTAACAGAATATGGGTTGTGAGTAAAATTTTTCATTGTCTACGGTGTTCAGGTGAATGGTGGAATGCCAATGTGGAAGATGTAATAGCAGATGCCGTTCGAAGAGGAGCTGTACCAAATGATTCGGATGCATACACCATCAATAGCCAGCCAGGGGATTTTTTCCCCTGCTCTTCAAATGGTTTGTGTATTAACAGAGTATTATTAAACAAAGCATAAATCTATAGTAGTTTTTGACAGATAATTAAACAATGAATGACTTGGGAATGCAGATACAACGAGAATATTGGTCGAGGCGGGAAAAACCTACCTGCTGAGGATCATAAACTGTGCCATGATTCATTCATACTTCTTCAAGATTGCGCAACACAATATGACTGTTGTGGCCGTGGATGCCGTGTATACCAAACCATATGAAACGGATGTGCTTCTCACGCACCCGGGTAACACCATGGATGTGCTCATAACAACTTCTCAGCAATCCGGACAGTTTTACATTGGAACCCGCGTATACAACAGTCAACCTATTGGAACTGGATTCTTAAATACCACCACAACTGCAATATTGCAATACCAGGACAACAGTAATACGTCTGTCCCCGTGCTGCCCAATTTTCCTGCATTCAACGATACCACAACCGCATTCAAATTCAGTAGCGAGCTCAGAAGTTTGAGGGCTTCAGTGCCTCAGACTGTAGACGAGGAAATGTTTATGACAGAGGGGTTTGGACTTGTTAGCTGTCCCAACAATTCGTGCGCGGGGCTCTTTGGCGGTAGAGCTGTTGGAAGCTTTAGTAATATTTCATTTGTAAGGCCGGATATTGCTGTTTTGCAGGCTAACTATTTTGGTATAGATGGAGTGTTTACAAGAGATTTCCCAAATAATCCTCCGGTAGCGTTTAATTACACCGGAACTGTGCCACGGAGTCTTTGGGAACCCGAGTTGGGGGTGAAGGTAAAGGTTCTAAAATTCAATAGTAGTGTCCAAATAGTGTTTCAGAACACTGGGATTATCACGCTACAGAACCATCCTATACACCTTCACGGCCATGATTTTTATGTTGTGGGGCGAGGCTTTGGCAACTATAATTCCCAAACAGATCCTGCAAACTTCAATCTTGAAGACCCACAGATGTTGAACACCGTGGGAGTTCCTACAGCTGGGTGGGCTGCCATCCGATTTAGAGCCAACAATCCAGGTAAGATGGTTTAAATTATACTATTTTGAAGGGAGAGTAAATGTTAAAAGTTTTGAGCCATAAATCTGGGCACAACTGTTTATAAACCAGAATTTGCAATGACCTTTTATCTCTTGACAGCTAAATTAGAATCTGTTTGTTTGTATTTTTGCATAACAGGGGTTTGGCTAATGCATTGTCATTTTGAATCCCATTCGGAGCTTGGTTTTGAGATGGTGTTTATTACCGAGGATGGGCCTGGAAGTTTGGACAAGTTGCCTCCTCCTCCACCAGATCTACCTCAGTGCTAGAAGCCTAGATGGGGATCTTCAACTATCCCGCGGCTTTTAAAAAAATCCAATTTCAAATGAAGTTTAATAAGCATTGAGAAACTCCTTTCGAGGCCTACCTTATTTTTAGGTTCCATAATAAAACATACATTAAGTGGCACTTTGAAAGAAAATAAAGTGAGAAGTCGCCACCTTTAACGTTGTCAACAGAGTTTGTATAACTTATCGTGGCTCTTGTAACAGTGACTAATTTCAAAGTGAAATTTACTGAATCATAATATGGGCAATTATATTGTAGCCCTCACTTAAGTTTGTTTTATATAGTAACGAAATATAAATTGAGAAGTAAGAGGTATTTTTCACAGCATGTTAAATTGTGATATTGTTATCAGGATTCAGCCATGTAGTTCAAGAGTCAAACTCATTGACCCATGTTTCATGAGTAGTGGCTCACAAGAACCCATCTCTCATGATTAGTGGTTGACAAATGGGGTTGCAAGCTAAGTGGGCTTAACCTTGGGGGAAACTCCATGGTTAAATGTGCTTGAGCTGGAGTAGTACTGGGATGGATGACCATCCCGAGAAGGCCGAGTGCTTCACCTCTGTGAGCATCACCTAGATGCAATGAGTGTTGGGTGGATCATTCATTATCATGAGAGATGGATTCTTGTTAACCACTACTCATGAAACATGGGTCAATGAGTTTGACTCTTGAACTGCACTTGAATCTTGATAGCAATATCACAAAATATAAATCTTCATGATGCATTGGCTTTAAGTTGAAGTTTAAATGGAATATAATTTTTTTAAAATAAAAATGATGATGATGATGGCAGGTACAATTATTAATGGTATATTATACGAATAATAATATGAACATGTGATAACACTTACCATCTAAGCAATCTTCATACTTAGTGAATTCAAAAAACATTCTATCAAAAGTTATAGATTATCATTCAATATTAAATCTTATAACTATTTTATTTTGTTACTTTGTTATTATTTCACAAAATTTCTTACATGCGCTGATTAAAAATAATATTTACTTTAATTTTAAATTTTCATAAATGTTACAAGTGATAAAATATAGAACTCATATATGTAAAAAAAAATTGATTGTTAGATGAATCATTCAATAACAATAGACTGCGAATACCCACTTAGAATAATGTAAAAACTGAAATGGAGATGGATATGTTCAATCAACCGAACATATGCCATGCTCTTTGTACCCACTATCAAATAATATTTAAATAAGTATTTATTTATCAATTCATTATTGATTTCTTATTTTCAATGCTTAGTGTGGCTTACACATGTTATGGTTTTATGGGCCAACCTTAGTCATTTACGTTTCCGATGAGATCAATTGATATAATTTAAAATGACTTTGACCATATGGTAAGCCTAATTTATATGGTCATAATTTTATATATAAATCGTTATAATATCTTAAATAAATTGTGTTTAATAAATTAAACACGTTGCAAATTTCATATCAACATAGATGTTGGTATGAGATTGAAACTTAGTTTGAAACATTAATTTTGGGGTAAATATGAATATTATATTTATAAAGGAATCAATATTAATTATAACACTAGCACTTGCAGCCAAGGGAGCTACAAGGAATATACTGATAGTATTATATAATTAAACACAATAATTATTCAAGTTGCTAGATTCATGATATAAATTGTAAAGATTGAAGCATCTTCTCCAAATTACAAAACTCAAATCAAAAGGTGTTAGATTCATGATCGGTATATTTGTTTACAATTTTCACTTTTCGTCAAAAATTCTTGAAGGATTTGGAGGAAACCCATTTGAAAAAAAAAAAGAATTCTTCCAAACACAACACATCTCCTTCACACAAAAGAGAAAGAAGTGACCATGAGTGAACATGGCAGAAGGAGGCGGCTAATCAAACAACTCAATCAACTCTTTCATATATTGGGGTAAAGGAAACTATTTAGAGAAGAGTTATTTTTGGTGAAGATTCTATCTATCAACATACACCTAAACAACTTAATATGTCCCTTCAAATTCAATGAAAAAGTGCCAAACCGAATGGAGTGACAATTTATCTAAATTGCAGGTTAAAGCCTAATTACTACTCTATGATGTTGACATCCACATTTCTTGAAGGATTTAGAGGAAACCCATTTGGAAAAAAAGAATTCTTCCAAACACAACACATCTCCTTCGCACAACAAAGCAAGAAGTGACCACGAGTGAACATGGCAGAAAGAGGTAGCTAATCCAATAACTCAATCAGATGTCAATGCGGCCTCATTGATTTTTTGTTCTCCCAACCTTACATGTCATACATAATCTCGCAAGCCAAAAAAGTACAATCTTCATTTCAATCATTCAAACACCTTTTTATTAACAACCGCAACAGGGTACTTGGCATTTCGAGTGCAGTAATCACTCACACTTCCCTTGATTGCTCTGCAAATAATCAATAAAGAGTAAATAAACATTTTAAATGGATAGGCAAATGGCAGAGAGACAAAAATACATAGAGAGACATAAGGGAAACATTACCTCATGAAAGGATCATGGCTATGGCTACCCATCACTATAAAATATGCCCCCCACTGGTGTGAAACAACATAGATCTTGAGCTTTGTCTCCCCAGTTACAACTTGGGTTCTCGCCTTAACATTGTAACAATTGTAGGCATCCAAAGCTCACTTTACTATCTTTTGGGTAGTCTCGACTTCATCCAATTCCAGAAGATATCACCTATGTGCTGAAGATGTAATCTATATAGCATAAGAAACAACATTATACACACTCCAATAACAAAACTTGAAGATGCACAAAAATCTAATAACCAAAAATTCTCACACAAAACCTTCATTCAACAGATAAAAAAAATGTTTTAGAATGAAATAAAACACAACAAGAAAGTGAGTGGACAAAGTTTGCAAGACTCATATTATAGAATCCTACCAAAGTAAATAAAAAATTAGATAAGACCAAACCAAACAATGTCGATCTCCCTACACCTGACCCTATATAGTGATAAAATAAAGCATTTGAACACAAGAATTTATAAAATTTGATAAATAGATATTTTGAGAATCAAGTTACATCTACCATTGCTTCCACATTGATGGGTATAGATATTTGTAAATCATATCAGATATGCCACTGATATGAGTAGATTTTATATGATTTAATCAGAGATCATTATGTGATGTTTCTCATCACTCCAGACAACTTCATTTATAGTTGACATAAATTTTTTTTGGATAGGTTTACATCTATTCTAGGTTCAAATGACATCTATATATGTCATTCCCAAACATAATGGCACAAACTCTAAGCCACACTTTCATGCATAAATGATAACACATGACTTTGTTCTGACAATCTTCAAGAGTCAAGGTATATCTCCCTATATTTTGATTTTGGAATTACGGATACACACTCTATGTTTTGAGTCCACTAACTATAGAATGAACACCAAAACTATTTTATCATAATATCTCTTAGATGGTCCTCAAGATGAAAACAAGATACTAATCATCTACAAAAGTAACTCCACAAGTTAAACATTTATAACTATAATGATTCAAATAAAATTTCCAAGTGAATTCTACATAGAGGATTGGTCCCTTAAGAAAAATTCTAAATTTTCAAGAATTAGGACCTCTATCAATAGAAGGTGAAAACCATTTATCAGTTAATATATGTTTACAATAATGATTCAATGACATCTTCAAAGAAAAAGATACCTTATAATATGAGACAAATAGATGAGTTTTCCAATATTTGAACTATTTCGAAAGTTCTTAAGTGAAATCATTTAACAAATCACTCTAGATTTTAGATCCATATAAATAAATAAATAAAATCTTATAAGGCAATTATAAGGAAAATAAACATGTAAATCTTCACATACTACTAGATGCAAAAGTATCCCATGGCTATATCATATAATCTAAGGAATTAAAATATTTCTACATTTCACTATTCTATAATCTAAGGAATTCAAATATTTCTATTCTATAATTATCAAATTATGGCAAGCATTGGAAAAATATGCTTATATTATACCTAATATCTGATTATTAATTTACATCTAATTGTTGTTTAACTTATCTATTATTTACTTGTAAATAGAGATTCAATATAAGTAAGGTTCTAGGTCTCATAATAAATAAATTTAAAAATAATAATAAAACATATGTATATTTTGGAATGCCTTAACTTGTCTAAGCACCATAAAAAGTATATATATTAACTTTAATTTTTTTGCATTCCCTACTTCTCTAGTAGGTCTTCAAATAGCTACAAATGAAGGTATCAATTTTATCATTTCTAGTCACAAAAAGGGGACAACAAAATAATTTAATTGTGTAAATAAAATTTATCATTTTCAGCTACAAAAGAGGACAGCAGAAAAATTTAATTGTGTAAATAAAATTCTCATTTCTAATTGCAAAAGGGACAACAAAAGAATTTACTTATGTAAATAAAATTTATCATTTCCAGCTGCAAAAAAAGATAGCACAAAATATTAACTATGTAAATAAAATTTATAATTTCTAGCTATAAAAGAGGACAACAGAAGAAAACCATAGCATCCTCTCACTCATGTAAACTAAATGCACTCAAAAATTATGATGTTGATGGTAACTAATTGTAACAGTAAAATATACAAGGTCATAGGATGCTAGAGTTTCCTTATCTAAACGTATAAGCCATAGTAGATTTATGTAAAAATCAAAATGAACCCAAATACTATAAATAAAAATGAGCAGGTAAAGGAAATAAAACAAAAGTAAAACACACACAACAAAACAACATGACACGAGTTTTAACGTGGTTCACCATAAATGGCTACATCCACCAAGAAAGTAGAGAACGATTGTATTATTAGTTATATTAGATACATGGTTTGTACTCATGTATTTATACAAAGCTCTTTGGATACGAAGAGACGAGAGAATAGCAACAGTCATGTGACTGTTGGGCTTCACATCTCAACAATCTCCCCTATGAAGTCCAACCGGCACAACCATGCACTATGTCATCCCTACATTTCCAATCTTATCTTCACATCACAATTAGACTGGAAGTTTTCAACTTCGCCAAGTATTGTTCACGAACACTGTGAATTAACCTTCTCCATCTCAAATCAGAGTTATCAACATCTCTTCTCACTAATATCTCAGGCACAAAATTTGAAGTAACAATGAATGCTAGAGGTCCTCTAAAATTTTCACCTGGCTTAGGTTCTACATTAGCAGCTTTTCTATCATAATCATCCTCCATGTCTCCATTTAAATCAATTAAATCAACTTCAAATGCAACAACATCTATCTTGATTTTCCCTTTTGCCAATTTTCTAATGGCCTCATAGACCTCTTGCATCTGTTCAACATAATCCTAAATGTTTTGTGCAAGTAACATAAACAGAGACTCATTGTGTAAGGGCTCAACATACTCGCAGACGAGGAGTCAATGCCCTCTCTTCATATCACAACAGTATACCAAGAGGTCCACAGAGTGGGGAGATGTGTAGTGATAGCCCCCCTTCCAAAGATTGCAAGGCCCAACAATAAAATCCACTCCCTGATTTTTGCCCCCATCTAACCCTTCTGCCATGCTATAGTTTGTCTGGTACCATCCACTATCCAACACAACAAGTGTCATTGCTAAAACTACAAACTGTGTGTATACAGAGCCAGTCATTATTTCATTCATCAAAAGTCTTGTTATAGCTTCAAGCCGAGACTTCCATGCCATGTCCCTTTCTTTTGAAGCCTCCTTATAAACCTGTTGCAACTCAACGAGCTGGACCAATCTATTCTCAGAAATCTCTTAGGCTCTCTTATCTGATTCTTCAAGCTTTGAAGTAGTTGTTTTGTTAAGCTTTTTGGCTTCTTGCAATGACTCCAATGCTTGCGCACTTATAACTTTTGCTGCTACGAGCTGCTCCTTAGTCTCATAATCCACAATATTTGGTACACACTTGGACTTATCAGAGGCCTCCTCGGTGATGAAGCTGATAAATTAAAAAATGCATTATTGCACAGTTTCGTTGGCATTGGACTCCATCGCAATTGGGTTCGATAGGCTTATTTCTTGCGCCATCGCGACCCTCTCCAAATTGCATGTGCTCCACAAAGTGAAAAGCCTCCATCCATCACTCCCGATTACCACCGCTGCTGTTGTTCATTCCTCTGTGCATCTGTCATGGGCAGGTGACGGGTTCAATTCCCAATCTCGCATCCCTCCTGCATTTTGAATTTCATCACCCTTATCGACTATCTTCCTTTTAGACATTTCCACTTGCACAATATCACTCTCTGTCGAATCTAGCTCCTCCAAAATGTCTACCTCAGTTCTCTCCTAGAGAAACAAATCATTCACTGCGTCCTCTACAACAAGCAGAGACCCAATCATTTTGGCATAATATGGTCGGGATTCTTGACCACTCCCTTACCTCCATTGTTCCTCCATGCCACTGCTGGAAGATGAATCGTCACCGTCCCTCAACCAGATGAAATGTTCTACCTCAAATTTTGTAGAATCTGGACCAGATTCCAAAAGGTTAAGAAATTTTCCAATGACGTCGCCCACAAGTAGGTCCTCCTCTACACCAACAGGCTTGACTAGCTCAAGCTTTGCAACAAAATTTCCAGCTTTTGATGCCATATCCAGAACCGGCTTGGGCATGGGATTTTCTTTTGGAGCCCATGATACTTCCCCATCACATGGAGATTCATTCTCCTCCAAAACAATCTGCAGAGCACTTTCAGACCTTCCTATGTCTGGTTCATCTACCCCTTCTTCCTCTCTTGCTTTCTTTTTCCTTTTGGATCGCTGCCTTCTTCTACGTTTATTGCACTTATTCAAATTTGCATACTTCTCATAATAAATAATATCAACAATCTTTGAAAATGACACTTTCTTCTTCTGTTTCGCCCAAAGATCTATCTAAAGCACCCTGTCCTCAAACTAGTACTCGAGAGCCCCATCAACTCCTCTTCTGCGATCACCACCAGATTCCAACATGTCTATGAAATCTTCCATAACAAATTCAACATCTAATTCATCCAAAAAATTCATTTGAGCAACCCTGAAATCCAATGATGGTGAGTCTTCAATAGGATGAACAACTTCATTATAAAATTTTCCAGAGCCACAGGACCAAGACATAAGAACTCGGGCCCAATCATCCAAAGTTGCTATGTCCATATCTTCTCAACTTCACAACCTTGCTATGATACCAATTGTAAATAAAAATGAGTACAAGTAAAGGAAATAAAATAGAAGTAAAACACACATAGCAAAACAACATGACACGAGTTTTAACGTGGTTCACCATAAATGGCTACATCCACCAAGAAAGCAGAGAATGATTGTATTATTAGTTATATTAGATACATGGTTTGTACTCATTTATTTATACAAAGCTCTTCGGATACGAAGAGACAGGAGAATAGAAATAGCCATGTGACTGTTGGGCTTCACATCTCAACAAATACTCTAAAAACTAACCACTTTTATGAATATCTTAAATCCCATATATAGGGGAAATATCTTTATTATTTACAACTCATAATATTGACAATAGCCGATGGCCACACTCATATTAAGGAAATTTGTCTAGTAAACAAAAGTGAATGGTCATGATCATATTAATGAAATTTTATTCATTGTTAGAGATCTAAATCCTAACCATTTATGTAAAAAAAAACCCTAAATCAAACAATTGAAACAAATTGTCTAAACCCTGACCATTTATTTAAAAATACTCTATATCAAACAATTCAATTAAAAGAGAAAGAACGTGGCCATCCCTAAACCACGACAAACGAACTACAAAAAAAATAGTTATACCAACACAAATCGTGGAAACAAGAAATCAAAATATTATTTTACTTGAAGTTTTAATTTAAGAAAATATTAATTAGTACATCCAGCTTGCATTGGTGCATTCCCAAAAACAAGCTGTAGGTTCTTGGAAATCGAGGAGTCATGTATTAAATGTCTTCTCGGGAGATTTTTTTGTGGAATCAGAGTGTAACCTTATAATAAGCTTTTATATAGCTTCCACCCACTGCTTATGGACAACTATCTTAAAATGCCTTACAAGAGGGCGTGATAAGTGGTTTTATCTATCATTATTTCCCATATATGAGATTATTGGTAATACCTAGAGTTAGATTTTTTTTTCTTCACCAAGTATAATTATTCTGTATTTGTCTACCAAAAAAATTTTAATTATTAAACAAAACAAAGCACACTACAGGCCAGGAAAAGAAATTCAATTTGAATGAGTAGATTGTAGATGGGCAAATAAAGCCATACACAAAACTGCCGAACTGATGCTTTCATTTACATCGGATAAAGACATAATTGTTTTAAAATGGTAATTGTGCCTATCTAAGTGCCTCACAACTCAAACAAGACTCATCTCTCATTGTCACACAGTGCAACATGGTTAGATAATCAAGGCTAAATAACATTTGACCGAATACACCTTCCTCCTATACTCGAGGATCATCTTCTCAAGAGGATCACGCCCTTCTCATCCTTGAGGATGAGAAATAGAATGCACTCTACCCTCTATGATATCCTTAGGAGTTTCCTTCTTTTAAACTCTTGAAGATGACATGACTGTGAAGAAAATGATATTGGAATAGTATAATGCAGTGTTCCACGGGGATGCGTCTCCCCCCAAAATCTAGTCGTCCCTCCGATCCAGAGACTTGGGGACGGCTGAGAAATGTCCCCCGCCATCCCCCCACCATTGTCGGGACTTGGGAGACTCTGAGGAAATAGCAGGGACTCCTAGACATCTTAGGGACTTCTAGCCGTCCCTCAAGCGTCTCGAAGATGTCCAGAAGTCCCTGCTTTGGGATATGCAAAAAAAAAAATTAAAAAAAAAAAAATTTACTTAGGAATGTGAGCTTTGGGCTGAACCCTAAGGCTTGTGAGACCCTTCTAAAATCCTCTAAGCTAAATAAAACACTCTCATTCTTCAATTTTTTTCTCACATATGTCATTTCACATTTGATGTTTTGCAACTCATTGTATCATCTTTATGATATTATATTATGATTTTGCATTTTTTGCATTTTGTACTTATTTTGATATCAATGTATCATGCTACTCATTGTAATCATCTTTATGGTATGATATTATGATGTGACATGTCATATTTTTTATATTCATATAATAGAAATCTCAAATTCGACAATTTCATTTGTCCAATTTTAATATTTTATTTACTTTTAGTCTTTTAGTAATAGTATTCAAGTATTTAAAATGTTAGTATTTGCAATTTTACTAATTTGTCAAAGTTTAAGTTAAAATATTATTCTTAAACATATTTTTATAACTAGTTATTCAAGTACCATATATATATCAGTACCGCCCCCCGCCATCCCCAAACTTAGACCCTCTGTCCCCCATCCCTGAGACGCGTCCCCATCAGGAAACTCCATGGAACACTGGTATGAAGAGGAAAGCAATGAAATTTATAGACTTATCTTCTTTCTCTCCCATTCTAGACCATCCAAAAATTGGCAGCCAGTAAAACAATTCCCATAAGATCCAATAATTTTTTTTAACAACCTCCTATAGAGCAAGATCTCTCCTATGTTCCATGAGATCTCCTCCCTCTCCTCCCAAGTCACCTCAATTTGTTTTTAAGTTAAACAAATAGCCTAGCTTAGTACAAATAGGCTACCACTTAGATGCTTCGTGTCCATTCCCTCTCTCGTTGTAGCCAAAAAGTTATCCTCCTCTTGACATGTTAATATGCAATTAAGCGCAGTTTGACAGTTGGGAGGAAAGTTTCCGGTGTGAGAACTTTTGAATCGGAGATCTGATATTAATAAATATGCAATCAAATCAAAATTTGTTTACATGCATGAGACAAAAAAAAAATCGGCGACTTGTTTACGGTGACTTTTTCCCACTGTGAGATATCTTTCAGGCGTGAGACAATATTTAGTGGCTGGGCTTAACCATCACACACTAAGTGTTGACTAGCTTAGTGGCTGATGTGGGGCCCTCTAAACTTTTCGTTTTCATAATACTTTCCATTGCGCTCTTTTTTGACTCTTCACAGTTACAATCACTGCTACGGTTAAATTTGAATTCACTTTTGAATCCCTCCCGCCCAATCCATTAAAAGCAGTGACAATGAACTAAGTACTTCTGCCCACCCACGAAATCGAACAACGGTAATGTGGAGCTAGTTGCACGCAAGCCATGCATTGGTGAAGACTACACTATATTGGAGGAAATGCAGAAATTCAACTTTTGGTTGCTCTTTCTTGGGTAAAATTCTTTTGTCAAAGCAAGACTACAGGGGAATAACAGGGGAGCTCAGAACTATCAAGAGAGAGATGATTTTTGTGGAGGATTTGTAGAGTGTGTACAGAAGGCATGCAAATATGCAAATCCAGTTAGGGTTAGTAAAGACTAAGGTGGTTAGAAATATCAAGAATTTTAACAGGTTAATGAAAGGTTGGTCCTTAGTGGCTGCCCTGGTTAAGAGATTGAGCACCCTCTATGTTGAACCTCTCCTGGAAAATGTATGTCAAGGAGATGGGCAGCTCAAATCTGTGGGAAAATGTAGATCTCAGCTTGTTTTGGTGGAAGCTATGAATTTGGTCAAACATTCATGGGCTGTAAAGAGGTGGAGACCATGAGGGTGTTCGTTGATCGGTTGCATGGTGAGCTCTTGTGCTCTACAGGTGTCTCTGCAAGATCTTCGTTATAGGTAGCTTGAGTTTCTTAAACTTTTGGAAGAATTTGAAAGGAAAATATATGTTTCCAATGCAACCATCTCTAAGGCTCAAACCCTTGTTTTACAGAGATTGACTGCACATCGTCATTCATTAATGGAGGTTGATTATGCTTCATGAAATGCATGGGCATTGTGCAGAGTGGCCTGCTTCTTGAAATATAATTTTCTAGTGCTGGTGTTTGAAATAGATACATCTTGAAGTATAATACATAATTATAATTCTCTCTCATGGCGGTGTTTGATAAAGATATGCACATATATGGAATCAATTATTTTGATAGAGCACGAGTCATTTTCCTCAATGATAATGAGCAAGCTAATGTCCTCATTCAACTAACAAAAACATATAGCTATATACATCATACTGAATTAGATAGCTTAAAAATGGTTATTCTTAAATATAATGTAGTTCATTAGTAAAAAATAATTTTAGTTAAAATAAATAAATATAGCACAATAATATGTGAGTTGGATATTTACTAGTATATATATCTTTATAATAATTTAAATTAAAGTGTCCAAAGATATTCATGCATCAATTTTTTTGGATTAGCAACTTAAAATAAATAAAAAATCATTACAATTACAATGAAAATAAAAAGTTGTGATGATATCCAAAAAATAACTGCACATGAAAATTTAATGTAAGTTTTTGTTTTTATTTTTCTTTTAGGGATTTGCAAACAACCTATATGTTGTTTTTCCACTGTAGAGTTATGCTTAGCATAATTATATTACTAAATGAAAACATTAAACACATCACTAGGTACTAGAGGTAGAGAGGATGATTACATTAAAGTTTTTCTTAGGTATTGAGGGTAAGATAGTGTGAAAAGTTGGGAGTTGGGTCTTGGGGATGTGAAGTTACATTAAAATATATATTTAAATTTGTCTATCTATATTTTTAGATTTAATAAGGTCACAAGGAGGAATTGGTTATGCTATTTATGTAGGGATTGCTCACAAGTACAAGTTAAATGCTAAATGAGTGACATTATGAAGGTAGTTGTATACCATAAAAAAGATACATGTTTGATTTAGAAAGAGGGATTTCACCTACATGTACACCTTCTAGGACAATATATATAAGGTAAATAGGAAACAAATGTTTTTATGGGCATATGCTATGAGGGTATCATACATCAAATTACTGTCTCAATAATGATAAGAACACAATCTTACCTTTTTACCATTTTTAAACATGTCTTGTAGAGCTTAATAGATACCTTATTTAGAGGATTGTGACATGATAACAAATAAGAATATTTTTTTTTAATTTTGATGGGGGGATATGATATGGGTGAATAGTTGTATTTCTAGTTTCTTGCAATTTACCATATACAAAAGTATTAATTTATTTTCTTGATCCAAAGATGTAAATAAGTCAAGAATGGCCATGTATTCACATCAATTAGTTACCCTTAAAATTTACCGATAATATTTTTCATTAGAGTTCAATGTAAAATCATTGTAGTATAAAAATAATTTTAATGTATTTTATTCATGACTATCAAAATTCATTCAAGTGTTTTCATTTAGAGTTGTGTAGTATTGGGATGAAATGATGAGTTATATGCATGGGTGCTATAAATAGATATGGTTATATAATAAATTTAATTAAAAATAGTTAACTAGGATATATGGTAAGTTGAGGGGATATTTTAATAGGAATTATGTATTAGGAAAGGGTATAAAATTTAATATATAGAGGTACAAATGAAAATTAGGAGTATTATTTAATACTCTATGATTGAAGGTGATATAAGATTAGTTTATTTAGAGAAAATTCTAGACAAAATCTTAATTTTTTTTTAATGAAATGACACTCTTGGTCCTTTGCAATACTCCTTTATTCTCTATTTTGAGTAAAAATGAGTATTAGAATACAAATATCATAATTTGAATGATTAGTACCTATGAACAATTAATTTACATGCAATTGTCTAATTTTGATTATATTGCATGGCTTTTGATAACATACATGTGATTGAGGATTAATGTAGATTAGTTACACTAGGCCAAGAGATTAAAGTGTGAAGGAATTATTTAATATGGACTAATGTTCTTGAGCTATAATGCTATAGATTTAATGTCCAAAATTTGTGTGATAATTATTTTATATTAAGGTTCTACATAATTAGATAATAAGTTTTTTTACTAAAACTTATCATGAATTTTCATATGGAGCTTGATACATTAAAAATATGAAGGAGGTAAAATGATGTCATGGACCAATCCAACCAAGTAGAAGAGGGTTATAAAACTTCAAAATGATTTTTATTAGTGTCTGATGATGGTGTATAAGTAGGCTAGAAGAAGAATAAAGAGGCCAGGTGCCAATTAAGATGACAACATGAAATTTTAAATTACAAGAGCTAAACAACATATGAAAAAATTGAGGGTAATACATATGAGTTGATGAGGTGAGATGGTAAATAATTTCCACATCAAATTCTTGGGAGGAGGTAAAATTACCCACCTGAACAAACTACCAAATTAAAATCCAAATAAATAGAGCCAAGATATTACATGGCATGGGGAGTCCAAGGAATGAAATAATTCCTTGACATAGGAAAATTTTGGATGATCATAATGATAAATAAATCTACCACCGTAATTAGCCAACTTGATATATGAGATGGATGAAATCATTTTTTTTTTAAAAGGATGATAATAAATTATTGTCTAAAGGATACTTAAACTATAAGAAGCAAACATTGAGCATAGGCTAATTACCAAAAAAAAATTGACAAGGTAAATACTTGGGTTGAAGTGTTATGTAGTTGAATTTATGAATGCCATTCTTATATGCATGAAACTACGTGTCTTTTGATATAATTTGAGGATATAATCCTTATGTGCATATGGATATGATTTATTTTACCATAGTTTGCATGTCAACTAGTGATAATGAAGACTTTATGAACTAAGTAACCTAGGTCATAGGTGGTAGAGGAAATTTTAAAATTAGTTATTAGCTTTGAGATCTCTATGAAGTTGTTCAACCATAATAAATGTAGATAAAATCTCCATGATCATCTTGGTTGAAGCTAGACAGTGGTCATCTCAGTGAGAAAAGTAACTAAATGGTGACCATCTTCATCGAGGTAGGGTGGTAATTATCTCACTTATGGGTATGTGCAGGATCATCATGGAAAAAACAGGCCCTTAAGTGGCAATAAAATTCAGAAAAATCAGAGTTAGGCAACTTGACATAAAAATTTGAATAAGTTATCTATATTATTTCAAAAATATGTAATAATAAAATTTGTAGAAAATTGAATTTAGTTTCTAAACTACTAGGTTTATTTAGAAAAAAAAAAAATCTATTTGGTGAAAATTTAAAATTTCAATGCAGTAGTACTTAAAATTCAGGGGAAAAATAAGAAGTAGGTGTCTGTCTGACCATCCTAACCACAATAAAATGATAATATTTTTTTATAATATTTTAGATATAAGTAAAGGACTCATGTCCCGATGTGATGCATATTTTTTTTTTTAAAATTTCCAAGTAAATAATTAATTATGAATATTTTATTACAACTTAAAAAAAATATAAAAACTCGTACGTCTAACCACCTTATCTTGGTCAAAACTTCATGAAATTCAATTTTTTTTTTTTAATCATATATTATGTGAAGCATAGAATGTGACACATGTTTTTTATTCAAAAAATGTGATATTGTTTGAAAGCTATAATTTTTTTTCAATCAGCCTATCAATCAGAACTTTATTCGTAATTCAAATAGAAAATGAATAATAATTATTTATTAAATTCAAAATAAAGCATAATTTATATGGTGGAAGGATAAGAAAATCCTTTAAAAACCCTTTTTGTTTCATCAATTTTGGGTAAAAAAAAAGTCATCAGCCACATGGGCCATCATATCACTTACATATCGCCACTTTTTGGCCCATCATGATCCTGAACATACCCTTATAACTAGATGTTGTTACCTTGTTGTAGCATGGTATGCTATTTGAAGTTAAATTGTCTTCCTCACTTGTGCTTGGGCCCATTGGAGTGTTTATATCCCTCCCACTCTATGTACATGAGTCCTATTTTTTCATGATGCTAGGTGTTGCATGTATGTATGCTTATTAGTTGAAAGCAATATGTATTGGGTCTTGAAATCTATAAGTAAAGCATTCCATACTTTGCTTGGATTGGCCATAAATTTTCACCATCAATTAAATTAAGAATGTTGGAAATGGCTACACACCTTATTGACACCCTCATGAAGTTGAATACCCCATTGTGAGGGTAGCTAAGTGGAAAACTAGGCTCGATATTTGAGTTGGCCTATGTGTAAAGAAAATTGCACTATGAAGATAGAAATTGGTGACATCTAGTCCAATTATATTATAGTTATTTACATACATATATAAAAAAATTTGTGATCCCGCAGCTTGTAGGACTAGTTATTTGGAAGAATTTTGGATTGACCTTGTCCTAGAATATATATATATATATATATATATATATAAGTGATATATGAAGCCTAAGATAGTTTTACATCATTAGGAGAGTGTAGCAAGAAAATGAGTTCCTAGAAGGAGGTCAGATGATACTCATGTTTTTTTTAAAATAAAAAAGATAAAAACAATATCCAAAAACATTGTCATAAATTACAAATTTTCCCAAAGTGTTACTAATAGACTAAGCTAGAGTTAATATTCTTAGAATGCTTGAATAGTAAATTCTATAAGAATGATAATTTATTTGTATTACTATAAGAGAGTATAATGAGATGTTACATGACTTGAATGGTAGGAATATATGTAATTAATGACCCTATATTAAATTTACTCCCTCTTGGGGAGGTTATTAATTGCATGTATATAAATTGTAGCTTGCATGTGTCACCTATGGTATTACCAAATATATAATTCTTATGTAAGAAAATGGATTTAAATTATTATAACTTTATTCCTTGATTTCTAACAACTTGTATATTGGGTTGAAGTTGATTGATACTTGTAAAATTCCCCTAATGCTCCAATGAGATTGAATTATGTATTATGTCGTTGACTAATTTAGCTGTAGATTCTACTTACTATTAATTATAATTGGGTACACAACTTAAAACAATATAAAATTTTAATTGAAATTAATGGACATAACCACAATACATCTCAAGTTTCAAAAATGATAATATCAATGCAAGAAAGGAAAAATATACAAATTCACTTTCTCTTTTAGTTTTAAATACTTCAATGTCACAATACATTAGCAAAGGTGAATAATGAGTAATTTGTTCCCTACACATGATTGAACTATGTGGGAATAGAAAGGATTTCCTACTTGGATGCTTTTGGCATTTATTATATACCTTTTTCTATTTGTGAAGCTAGACCAATTCCTTCAAATCCTCTTATAGAATTGATGTTTGTATTAGTCATCTTCTCCAGTTTGGCTATTGGAGAAATAGAAGAACTCATAGGAGTAAGAATATAACCAACACGACCAAATACCTTCCACAAGAGGGATGCAATATAATAGAATTAATATATAGTCAAAAAATAATGAACATAAAAAATATAATGTAATGAATTGACCTTGCTATAAGGGAAAGGATAAAAGCCTAATACATAGTAAGATCATGTTGCATTTAAATCATATGAAATGAGACAAAAATATAAAAGGGGTCTAAGTTGTCTTATTTGACAAGGTGGGAATAGGTCCTCAAGTTAATTAGCTAGATAAAATGTACATTTTTCATACTAACACCCCCTTAAGTATAGCTTAGAGAGGAATAAAACTATGCATGAAAAGTTGAGAGGGGTCTTAGAGATCTGAAACCACTCTAAAAAATATTTCACTTCATCAAAGGATGTGAGATCCCCATAGGAGAAGTGAGAACAACCATCCTCTTAGGCATTATTGTGTGCATGGCGGGGTCTATAAACAAGGCAAGAATAATCATTAGTTGTGCATCAAAATGAGTAATAAACAAACTATAAGCATAAAAGGATCTAAAGTTGGACATAGGTGCCATTTTAGGACATTGGTGCCCAAGTGGGATAATGGCACCCATTTTGGACATAGGCGCCATAAAAGGACACCGACGCTGCAAAATTTGAAGAAGTCATAAAAAAAACAAAAAATAAGTAATTAAATCATAGGGAAGTGAATAACAACTCATTGATGGCATCACCTTTCCTTGTGTAGTGTCCACTCATAGGACCTTGAGTCTTTGGGGATTGTATGGTCATTGACTCGACATCCTCACTCCTAGGGTTGATAATGTAACTCTCTAGATATTCAGATAACAAAAGTGAAAATGAATTCCAAAATCACACTTTTTCTATATCTTATAGTCAAATTTTTGTAATTACATTTCGATATCACATATCATTCAATTTGAATCATAATGGGGGCTAGCGAAATTTGATTCTAATGTCATTTGTTGCATTGGATTTGTAGTTTCGTTCCGATTTATGCCATATACTTCTTGATAGTTGGTGTTATGATCCTCATGACCCTATCGTAGGAATTTCTTCAACAAAGATGTAATAGTTCGATGTGGTTAGATTGCTACCCTGATTCCACCTCCATAAATCAAGTTAAATAAGGGGGCATACATCTATCCTCAAATTTCATTAGAAGTTTTGGGATTAGCATGTTTTTAACACTTAATGAATCAATTTTGTTTGACGCGGTTCCTAATGTTGTGGTTTTATAAATGATTGTGTTGGGGGATTCATTCTCCTATTTGATAAATGATTCATAATATCCAAGTTATGAGTATCATTTTGACAACATGATTTATATGTACTTTAGCTTTTTCCCTTGACCCACTAACAAGGACAATGCCAATGCAATAGGATGAATAATGTATGTACGAAGGATAAATTGATAAAATGGTTTCTTATCTAGATCAAAAACATTGTTTCATTCCCTAATTTGCATTTTAAATAACAATTTCAAACCATGCAAAGGTGAGTGGAATTATTCTTGAAAATGGGTTGTGACAAGTTGCATGATTTTACCATAAGAATACTATCTTGTCAAGAAAGGAATCTAGTAAATTGACCCATTTTAATCTCCATATAACCCCTTTCCAATTTGAAATTTTTAGAGCCAAAATGACAACATTTAGACAATAATGATCGATCATTTAATCCACTTGGAGAGAGAATAAGATAGATTTATTTACTATAATATGACAAAATTACTTTAAATTCATAATCAGAGTATACTTTAAGTATAAACTCAAACAATAAATATTATGAGATGTTCATATGTGCTAGCATTATAAACATAAAAAATGAGTGAAGAGGAGTTGTTATACTTCCCACCCTCACATCTACCATGATATCGAAAGGATGAAGACTTTTATGAGATTGAAGAATACCTGATGAATTTCTTTGTAAGAGGGATATGTCTAACTAAGGAATTTTCAATATTTTTTATTTTGTTGTTGAAACCTAGGTGTTTGGATTGCCACAAAATCTTCCTATTCCTCCCTACCCTATGTTTAATACAAATTAAATTCAATATTTTCTTAGAAGAATAATAAAACTTTGATAACATAACAAAATCAAAGGAATTGAAAAGGTCATAGTATGCTATATATAGACTCCCAAGAAGGAAATATTGAAACAATGACAAAATCGATGATGAATACCTCTATAAAATATATCAGTGCAATTCAAATCTTTATTCAATGTATCTTTGCTTATAAACTTCTGCACCATGCTTTAATTCCCTTACATTAGCTACCATATTTTAGCCACGAGTTATATTCCATCATACTTGGTTTATATCCATCAATCCTAGGTTTTAAATTTTCTATCTAGGATTTATGGAGATATAGATTTTAGAGACCACCTTTTCCTTTAATCTTTAGAGTAATCATAAAAAATTAATCACTTGGTGTTAATCTCAAGATGGTGCATGTAACTAAAAGGGTGATCTAGATGTACCCTTCATGAAAACTAGAAATTACATTGTTTTTATTTTATAGGATTTGAAAATATATTGTAGTGTCAAACCTAATTTCATTAAAATTTTGGGCTTGATGCATTGAATATATCTTCATTCATAGATTTCTATTTCATCATCCTAGGTTGATATTCATTGAGCCTTGGTTTTGTGTTTACTATATAGGATTGTTGGACCTATAGTTGTGAGATCCAAAATAATATGCATTGATTCATTAAAGAAATAATCAATCATTGATTAGTTGTTTTTAATCTCAAGATAATGCATATGTATATTTAAGGATGATCTAGATGTAGCATTTATTCAAATTAGATTCAACTTAGATTAAATGTCTTCTTTTTACAAGATTCTCACATATATTGTATATCCAAACCTAATGTCACTAAAATTTTAGACATGAAGCATTAAATAGATTTAGATACATATAAGTGAATAAATTATATTCAAATTAGATTCAACTTAGATTAAATGTCTTATTTTTACAAGTTTCTAACAAACATGGAAGTGAATAAATTATCTACAAATATTTGAGAATTCATGAACTAAGATACTAGACCAACTAATTTTACCATGCCATATTTTTGGAACAAAGGATAATTTAACATTATTAAAGCTTCTACATTTCCTTACCTCAAGTTGAACAAACTATCAAATTGCTAGATTATCCCTTAGAATGGAAGTGTATATTTTATTTTATTAAAATCCTAAATTGCAAGCTCAATTCCTAAGGATGGGGGATGTCAACTTAGAAGCAAACTACTAAATCTTATTACTAGGAAAATGATTTAATTGATGGTCAAACCTCAATTTAGGGTAAACATTCTCCAATTTAGGCTATTTTATGCCTTGGAGGGTAATCATTAAGTTCAATACATAATAATTAAAGAGAAGAAACAACTAGAAGTAGCCTTGAGAGAAACCCACAGTATAGATATGAAGCTCCTAAAAAAATTTCACTAAACCTCACTATGCAAGCTTACTAACTCAAGACTTAGGAACCACATGATACATATCATGCATGTGTAAAAAGTTATAGAATTTTTTTATATCCCCAATGCTTTATTCACTTTAATTTATTACTTCATTTAAGAAAATGCAATAAATAACATAACCTAACCCCATACAAAATCCTCTAATAAGGGACCTCATAAGATGTTATATGATTTAAGTAAATTAGGTTACACCAATTTGTAGAAAGAGAAAAATTAAACAAATATGAATAAGATGTATTTTTTAAATATTTTTAGAGTGGTTGGTGGAATATATGGCCAAACAAAAGATTGGTGTCTTGACCCAAATGGGTGGAAATGTTAAATTATCAATCTCATATTCATGCAAATAAGTAACCTTATGTCTAGAAGCTTAGTTTGGTTCAATAACAACATAAAAGACTAGTAATAAATTTAGGACATAAAAAGACTCCAATAATTTGTCACTAATTAATGCACATAGATGAAATGAACATCTTAACAATAACAACTACTTTTATTAATTAAAGTTGAAAAATAATAGACATATATTGAATGAAGATATAATCCTTAAATAATTAAATAATTAACTAAACAAAATATATATATGCATTTAAATTAATCTATATTTATAAAATATACAATTTATGTGTACCTTTAAATTGATATCTCAATAATTTTTAGAGAGAACTTGAAAATATATATATTAATAAAATATAAATGAATAAAATTTTATTCAAAAGCTACCAAATTAAACTGTAATAAAACATGACAGAATTCAACATGTTACAGTAAAAACACATCTTTTGTTAAATAATGGAAACCATTTTCCCCGCGATTTCTATCAAATATAGAATTCGAGTTGATCACATTTCTATAATATAAAACGTATTGAAACATTTTATATTTCAAAGTAAAACAGAGAATTCGACATCAACGGGAAACTCAAGAACTGTGTTGTCATCGATAGTGCCACTACTGTTTGTGGAGCCGCAGCTTGCAACGCTTTCGTTCACCGATAGGAATCTTGCCTTATATTGGAAAACTAAACGAAATTAGAAATTCCCTCTTCAAAGTTCAAATGGAGATTCCACCGCTTTCTTGGCATTTTGTGCTCGTTACCACTGGTTCACTGCTATTCTTCTTCTTTCTATGGCGAAGGGACAGAAAAGGGCTTCCTTTGCCCCCTGGACCTCCTGCTTGGCCTATTGTGGGAAACCTCTTTTAGCTAGGAAAGAGAACTCATGAGTCTCTGGACACCCTTTCTCGGAAATACGGTCCACTCATGACTCTCCATCTGGGCATGAAAACAATGGTAGTCTCTTCTCCTGCCATGTCCAAGGAGGTCCTTAAAACACATGACTACATTTTTTCTGGGTGGATGCTGATAGAATCCACCAAGGCTCTTTCCCACCACAAGTCCTCTCTAATTTTCGGTGAGTATGGAGCTCACTGGCACAATTTCTGACGAATTTCAACAGTTGAGCTTTTCAGCTACAAAAGATTGGAAGCTTTGCAGTATCTCAGAAGAGATCAGATATTTCACATGGCTGGGTTTAAACGTGACTACGTGGGAATAGTGCATCTGAATTTGAACATGGTTTTCTTTATGCGCAGGGAACTGCTAACCGCTGACTGTCAGGGCAATTTTCTAGGCAAACAGATTTTGGCAGAGGAACGAAATAGGTTAAGCGGGCCTACATCCACCACCTAAGCAGTCAAAGTTTAGTGTGTGATGTTTAAGCCCAGCCATATTCAAGCTTGTACCTAACACATAATATAGCCTATCGGCTAAATAAGCTTTTGGATAATGTGATTTAATTATTAGGCTTATAGCATGAAATTATTAGTATAGTATTTTCATGCATGCATATAGTTAAGATTTTAGTTTATTAGAATTATATAGTTTTTATATAATAAATTTTATTTAATGTGTGTAATAAGTTTATAGGTTAAAAGTATAAAGCTATGCCACATTTTCCATCAAATGACGTATATGTGGCATACATAGTTTCAATGAAAGTTTGTCATTCAAAACTATTCAATATTTTTTTCTTTTGAAAATTTGAATTGTGTTTGAATTTATGTTGAAAGTTTCGGATGAAAGCCTTTCAATTGAAAGTGTTTCGGTCGAATCCCTTTCACCCAAAATTGTTTAGTGGCTACCTATGTTGCAGCTTAATCCTTTTCTTGGGGAAATTCAAGAAACCTTCAAGTTCAACTCTAAATTGTTTTAACTATGGCTACTTTTATGAAAATTAAAAAACACCCTTTTGTAAAGCTCGGAGTGTTTTTTTTTGATAATTTGATTAGTTTTATTCTGATTTTTATTTATTTATTGTAAGGAGATTTTTATAATCAAATATTAGGTTGATTGGAAATTAAAAGAAAAATATTAAAACATATTTACTTTTTTGAAAAACATATAGCTCACTAGATGAGAGAATCCTCTCCAAAAGAGTATTATTTTTTTTTAAATGATAAAAAATAAATAAATGAAAGTTGGCATCCCATGAAAACTATGATGTTTTGGTAAAGTTTGACTTTAAAACGTTTTTTTTTTTTAAATGTTTGTTGAAAACTATTATTTCTATGTACTAGATATTGAAGTTAGCTATTTAGGGAAAAAAGTTGTTTTCTCTTTTTCTTGTGACTTTCCATTAACCTCACTTTTAAAAAAAAAAATTAAGAATTCAAATTCTACTTTTACATTTATAAAATATATATCAAACCATTTTTTTAAAATTTTAAATACAAGCATAAGCTTCATCAAGAGTTCTACATATTATTGGTCTATTTCATTTTTTAATTCAAAACATAAATGACACTTTTATGCAATTGAAATTGAAAATATATATTTGTGTTGACCATTTCTTTTATAAAAGTGTGACATAGGTATGTACTTTTACCCTATAAGATATAATAGGTTGGACAATAAGAAACATTGAGGTGCTTCCAAGAACCATTTGCCATCCAACTTCATATTAAGGAGTAATGAACTTCTAATTGTATTTTCCTAATGAATTGGAAAAGTGCATTAAGGACCTCCTCTTTTGTGAAGATATGTTTTGTTCCTTACGATTATCACTTCATTCTATGATTTTATTTAGCTACATATTTTTTATGACAATAGATTCAATGAATTAAAAATGTCTTAAAATTTGCAATTTGTCTTTTTTATTTTAGTCAATTTAGGGGATTATAAAATACTTTTTATTATTTATATGTATTTTTAACCCTCTTGGTTTGATAAATTGGGGTGGGGTAGATGTAAAAAATATTTCGAGTATGGATAAGGGGTTTGTTTGATTACTTATTTGAAACCTTAGGAAAAATATCCATTCATTAGTCATGGTAAGTTTAAGTAGGAGTAATCAATTCAATCTATTATCTTCCAAATAAATGGTAAGTTTAAATGGATTCACAAGGAGTTATACTATGCATTAAATGGTTTTAAGAAGGTTTTCACCTGGGATTGTGTGGTTTTCATGTGCCTCCATCTTATTTATGGAGTAGAATGACACATCACCCCCCATTAAGCCTCTTCCCTTACTTTGAGAAAAGGGTTAATATTTTTATTTTTACTTTTTATATTTGAAACTTAAGAGCTCTTTTGTGAAGAATGATTAGATTTATCGAGGAGATGATGTCTAAAGGACTAGTTATTCTCACATATGACTTATCTAGGAGGTAGGGCCCCTCTATTTTCATCTTTGTATTTAAATTTGTATGTATTATTTTGAATTAAAATAAATGCATTCCTTTTTTAGTAATTCTTTTTATTAAATATATAATGCATAATATCTTAAAATTTGAAAGCGTGAGTGGAGTTATTATAAATTATGTTGTATGCAATTTTCTATTGGCTTCAGTTCTATAGTGAATATTTTAAACTATGATTTAAAAGATCTCTTGGGTTTTCATTTGTTCCATCTCCCCTCTATTGCCTTAATACCTTAAGCCTTGTCCCTTTCTCACTCTTTCAGTTGATTCTATCTATTATATTATGGTCAAGGTCAAATTTATAACTTTTTTAGTTTATTCTATCTCTTATATTATGGTCAAGGTCAAATTTATATCTTTATGGTGGCTCTTCTTTTTCTAACTCACTATTTCACATGGGGAATTATTTATCTATGGGGTTATTATTTCTTTCTTGCCAATGGATTAATTTGATTTGAGAGCATTTAGAGGGTTGTGGTTTATGTTTTATTTTCTCACTTGTAGATACTACTAGCTATTTATCACGAGCATTTGATGGTTCACAGGAGTCTATAGAGAAAGTGAACTTTTTTATAAATCCTTACCATAGGTTATTTACTTCTAGTGACAAGATCCTATTATATAAGTGTAGATAATATTTTTTTATTGGTATAAAGCCTCATTATCATTCAATTATTTCTAGTGATAGGAAAATTATATATGGGTGGTCTCTAGTGGGTTAAGGTGAGATTAATGGGCCCCTACACTATGTAGCTTTAGTTTCTAGAAGAAAACCATCCAAGTAAATCATGTTCTTCTTTGTTCTTCTTTTTTGTCTAGTTGATATAAAAAATTGCTATTGGTCCTCCACACCAATTAGTGGTTTCTTGTTGTAGGTCTTTGTAGTGTAGGAAAAAGTATCCCTTTTTAACACTTAGTTTATGAATTAATATTAAAATAAACATAATTATGCCTTAATTTAATGTTGTAATGTGTATTTTACATATTCACATTGAATTTAGGGAATTATTAATTAAAATGAACTTAATTTTTCCTTAATGTGGTGTTGTAAAGTGTATCGCTTTACACTTTCACACTTATTTAGGGCTTTATTAATTAATTGAGGTTAATTTTCCATAATTGGCCCCTTGAATTCAAATCCAAGCCTAATTAATTGCATTTTCCAAAGAGGAAACTTGACAATCAATAATGCCTAAATATAACACTTCTCATTGAACAATGTGTGTCCTAGGTAGGTGACCCAGGACCCATTCACCCATGGGCAAATTGGTCTTCACTTAGACCTAGGACCTAAATTTTAATTATGTTTTTGACTGTATGTTAATGATTTCAAATCTATATTAACATGTCAGCTTGGGTTATTTTTATATATGTATAAATATAAGGTCATTTCACTAAGGTTCATCTAAGGTTTTCAAGATATAAATTTTATGAGAAAGTATGATCTAAGAAATCCAGAGATTTGAAGAGTATTTCAAGGCATGAAGGAGCAGATTTATTGAAGAATTATTGTGGCAATCAAGATCCTATTTTCATGTCAAAGTATTCTTCCATAATGCATGTTGTTGGAGCTAATAGGTTGATGTAGAGTTCATGATCCATTCAAGCATTCAAGGAATTGTTTCAAAATCAAGTTTCAAGATCACAATCCACATCGATTGAAGTCATTTCATGCTAGTTATAGATCTACATTCTAAGGTTCGTTCAAGGGTTTGGTGAGTTGTGAAATTATTTTGTTCATTCATCATTACTTCATGTTTCATTGTTTCATTTCAAGGTTTAATTAACAAAATGGGGTTTGACCAAGGAAAACCATCATTCACCAAAAGAAAAAGAAAATTCCCTCTTGATTTTGTGTTTTTAGATTAAGGTGGAAGATATCTTGAAGATATATTGAAGAGAAAAATTGAAAAACTTGTCAAAGTTTCAAAATTTGTCAAGAAAGTTGTCATTTAACAAAAACTCAATTATAGAATTTATTTCCGGCTTAACAAACCTGAAACTTGGGAAAATTAAGAGATTTAGATTTGTTGTAGAGGCTCCCAAAAGTTGGAATCAAACCCTAGTGAACCATATATTTTGAGGGAAAGTGGGCTCCCTAGCACTTCTACGGTTTTCACCTAGAAGGAGAGAACTCTTTCACACTCAAGAACCTAGAGGTTCATTCAATATTAGGGGTCTAATGTATGATGTGTGTGTGATTTTGAATGTGTATAAGTGTTGTAATCTAATAAAATGAAGCTATCTAATGAATTTAAACTAATTATATGTAAAAATATTCAAAACACTGTGTAAAATGACCTAATAATGACCTAAAATACATGCAAACTATAACAGAACTTAAAGAGGTAGAAGTGGTGCACTTGAAAACTAGAGGTTGATGGAGAGGATCTCTGAAAATCTTCTATAATCTACTGTTGAAGTCCACTAGGACACTTATGCCAAGTTGGGCGACTTAGTCCTACTTCAGGGAAACTTTGCCAAAACTAGTTTCGGGGAAATGGGTGTCCCAATCTATAGAGATCACTTTTCAGGCTTGGTAGTGGGACTAATTCACCAATGATGGTGACTTAGTCCACCTGTAGCTTTTGAGAATCTCGAGATTGGAATTTGTATCTATCAGCTTGTACTTCTGTTTCTGACAAAAATCTAGATCTGAATCTTCATATGTTGACCTGCAAGTTATCTTCAAGCTCCTTTTAGGGTTTGTTGAATTGGAATGATGTGGATGGAAATATGATACCTTTTAGCACCTTACTCTTTGACTAATCTACATACAAAGATTGCAAAACACACATGCAAAGAGGGGAAAAGGGTTAGGGTAAGAGAATAGGGGTTTACCTTAGTCAAAACCCATTTTGGTAATCAAACCCTAGATAATGAAATAGAATGTAAAGTGAAAGATGATTGAATAACATGCAAGTACAACAACTCACCAAGCCCTTGTTGAAGAAGTCTAAAGATATGCAAGTGATTAGCTCCAATGAATTGTGCTTGAAGTTCTTAGGGTGCTTGAATGCTTGCTTGATCATGAGAGAATGAGGAGTTAGGGGTGAAAATAAGGGGAAAACCCTTTATTTATACATGTTGTGCCTTAATTTATCAAAAATATCACATCATAGGATGACCTTAGGAATTAGGAGACAATATCCTGCCATAATTTTGGATTAAATTTGATTTTTATGCCACATGGGACAAAGTCGCCCAAGGTGGTGAGTTAGTCCACTTGGGAAATTTTAAGTGAATATCAATAATTAAAGTGTGATTAATGTTGTTTAGTGGGATTTTCTTTTGAAACACACTTAAGTGGGACCTATAAGTTCATTAAGGGGTCATTTTATCATAAGAAAGGGTCAATTTATTGATGACAAACCTACGAAAGTGTGAGAGTTTGTTACAACTCTTTACAATACTTTGAAATAGGACTTGGTAAAGGGTAAAAAGAGGTTGTTTAGGTGAATTATGATGGAAAGGTCTTAGAAAAGTGGGAAAATGTATTACAACACTTCACAACACCTTTTTAAGACATCATTAGGTTTTTATTGATTTACAAGTGTTCAAGGACTGATGTGAATGTGGTGGTCACATAACAACATTAAATCTAGGAAAAATCAAGCCAAAATCCATAGGAAAAGAGCCAAATGAAGGTGAAAAAGGATATTTTTTTCTATGTTACATTTAGCCCCCACTTTAGTGAGAATGAAATTTCTTCAAACTCACACTAAAGTAGCCAAGACATGCATATCAAGAGGGATCCATATGTACTCATGTTGGCAAGATGAGACAACAATAATAAAGAGGGATGATCAAGCCCCTAGGATCAAGATCCCGTGGCAAATAGAACATCAGCACAAAAGATCACACAAGAAAGTGATTTGAAGAAATGAAGAGAAAGGTAATGCCAGATTAAGCTTCGACCATTTGTCTAGCTAGTTGTGGATCAGATCTAGGTTGTTTGTTTGAAAGGATGTGTACTCACTCTGAGGTAATGAAACTTATGGTTGTTTATTGGGTGAGAAGGCCAAAATAGTGAGAAACATACACTCATGGCTGGTATGTACTCACACAAACATAGGTAGCTATGGGGAAAGTCATGCCATTGGTTGGGCTTCCCGCTTAACCATACCAAAGTTATACCTCCTGATAAATTTGATAAGGTGCCACAAAAGACAAGGTTTCGAGCTTCATGAGACAACAAAAGCTTTGTATGCTTGGAACTCATTAACATGTGCAAGATGGCACCACAGGCATGCAAATTGTGTTATGCAAGGTGGCCATATATGCAGAGTGCAAAAATGTAAGATGCAAAATGTAAAACGTAAAAGGATTGTTCAAAGGAGTCTTGCTTAGTTCATGTAAGGTCTTTAACTTCGGGAACATTGTGTCTAATGTCTCCAAGAGAGGACCAATCAAAGAACATTACACCCAATTTCATCCACAAAGCGACAAACATAGGGTGATCCCACAAAGTTGGTTTACAATTTCTGAGAGGAACTAATTTTTGCTGAAATCACATATTTTTAGAAAATATAATGATTTAAGCCTTAAAAATTTCCATTTTAAGGATTCCAATTGAAGAGGGTTTGATCAAACCACCTTAGATCAAACCCCCTTGGATAGAACCTCGCTAGTTTTAAACCATACCTATAAATGAGTCTCCTTTACACCTATCAAAATGCTAATAAAAAACCACTTTTGATTTACCTTTTGGGGGATCAAATGAATTCATTTAAAATTTATTTCAAATGATTATGGTAGTCCTTAGAATGACCTATCCAATGAATATAATTTTAATATGTTTTGGTTCTATTATGTATTTGTTTTTTTAGTTTTATTAAACATAGGTTTTTCATCGAAAATGAAGGTCTCTGTTCTACACGTGGTAAATAGCAGATTATCAAAAAAAAAAATTTGAAAAATATGAGTGCACCAAATATTGAATTCCTTGATCCAACAAAAAAAAAATGAATTTCCATATAAACAAAAAAATTTACGCGTTATACAGTCGTGCTATGTTTGAATTGTAATTGGTTTGACTTTGAAACTTGATTAAAGAAAAAATATTCAATAAAAAAATATCTAACCAAGTGGAAGCACTAGATATCAGAGTAAAAAATCTAAATTTGAAAGAATTAGAATTTTATCCTTCATGGAAAAAAATCTATGCGTTATATGGTGTGCGTCACTTTTTAAAAATGTTGTTTTATGAAAAAAAATCAATTTTCATGGGAGATGGAAAAATAAGTGCAATCTGATTCCAAAAATTTTGAATTTTTTTTTTTACAATCTTCGGAAAAAATGTGACGAGACTCTAGTTTGCATCATCTTCAAATTCCTCATGGTTTAGCCACTATAGGTGCCCGAATGTGAAGATTTAGTTAAAAATAATAATTTCAGTGTCTAGTTTGACCAAAAATTGTAAAACAGTATTGTGGGATCACCCCACATTGTATGAAGTAATAAGGATGCACTAAGAACCAAGAAAAAATGCTAAAAGAAATAATTCCAATGTATGCCCCCACTTTAAAGGAATTGCTACACATCGTTCTGTGAGCAATTACTTTAAAGTAGCAAAATGAAAACTGCAAAAAGAAAGCAAGGACATGAGAGCCAACTTGGAAAGCCCTATGCCAAGTGATATGTTTAAGAGTAAGGCTGCATCATGTAAAGGAAAAATAAGAGAAAGGGTAAGGGGTTTCCCCCAAAATGAAAACACCAAACACATAAAGGATCTATGGATTTTGGGTCAGTATGTTCGTTTCTGCAATTTTGTTTGTCTAGAGAGCTCAGAACTGTCATCATTCCCCCAAATACATAGAACTGGAAGAAGGACACAAAGACAAAAAAAGAAAAGAAAAATAAAGAGTCATTTTGGGTCAACATGGAAGAGACATAGGGTGTCTCGATGCTTTGCATCATCCCCAAAAGGGAAACAAAAGAAAAAGAAAAATAAAAAGAGCCTTTTGGGTCAACATGAAAGGGACATTTCGGTCTCAATGCCTTGCATCATCCCCAAAAGGAAGGCGAAAGCAAAGGAAAAAGAAAAAGAGAATTTTGAGTCAACATGAAAGGGACATTGCTATCTCAATGCCTTGCATCATCCCCAAAAGGAAGGCGAGAGAAAAAGAAAAAGAAAAAAAAGGGGGCCTTTTGGGTCAACATGAAAGGGACATTGTTTTTTCAATGCCTTGCATCATCCCAAAAAGGAAGGTGAAAGAAAAGGAAAAAGAGCCTTTTGGGTCAACATGAAAGGAACATTTTTGTCTCAATGCCTTGCATCATCTCCAAAAGGAAGGTGAAAGCCAAAGAAAAAAGCGAAAGAAAAGTTACATATAGAAGAATGAAGATACAAATAGAGGAATGCCATAAAGAGAGAGAACATTAAAAAAAACAGTATGTGGATCATGTTATGCACATACAAAAGAAAAGGAAAGAGACAAGTAAGGAAAATGCAAGTCAGCCATCTAAAAAGTCTTCCGCTTCCTAGTCTTTTTTCAGTGTAAACTGCGGGTGGGCGACTAGCTAGAGGGATAAAAATAATTGTAGAACTAACATCAAGGTCAATGCTTGTCCTAGGAGATTTATCATGTAAGCTCATGGAAGAGAAAATAATGTATTCAAATTTTTATGCACCTCTTCATCTATTTTAGCAAGCTCCTAATCGTCATCATCGAAATTAATGACAATAGGAGGGCGAATGATGATGTCGGTTGAAGCATGTAACTCTTGTGGTGGGTGGGGAGGAGGAGCATCGTGCATTTGTTCTGTCAAGTGTGGATTATGATTATTTTTATTTTCGTCTTCATGTAACCGGAAAGCAAGGGAATGACGTCGATGCCTAGATGCTCCCTAGCTCCTCTATTTCTTTTGATTATATTATCAAGTTGCATCTATGAAGGATAGGGTTGATCAACCATAGGTTTCTTGTTATCCCTAGGGGGAGGAACGAAAGGAACCATGAGAGGTTGTTCAACCACTTTCTCCTTGGCTTTATAAACTTGTTTTATGCAAGGAGACTAGATGAAGTTACTTTCATAATCTCTAGGTTGCCTAGAGGATGTAGATGAAGTTTCAGGTGTTGGTTGAGTTTGGTCTTGTTTTTGTTGAAGCATGGTCTCATCATGGATGGGAGTTTCGGAAATGGATGGAGACATGTTGTGAAGAGATAATTCCATAATTTGTTTTGCTTTAAATTTTTGATAAGAAATGAAAAGGAAATATCTTCTAGGCGTGATGGGTTCCATCGGCTCGGGCCAAAAGGCTTCTAAAGAAAAGTTTCCTTTGGAAGACAAGGTATTAAAGCCACTATGGTGTATAGTGAATATATCATTGTCAAAGGGAAACTTTAAGCACTTGTGAAGAACCAAAGGGACCTCTTTCATTGAGTGAAGCCATGGATGGCCTAGCCGTAAATGAAATTGGTCTAACTATGAGATGATAGAGAATGTAACATCCAATGTCTTAGGGCCTATTTGTAATGGGAGGTCGATCAATCTGATCGTGGGGAAAGAAAAACCATTATGTGTTTTGATCCACGCATTAGGTTTATCATATTCATCTTGATAAAGATCATGTAATACCAAAAATTCTTCCATGATCACATTCTCGCCACAGGCAGGATCTATTAATATCCCATTAGTGAGTGTATCATAAATATGTCTAGCTATGTAAAGAGGACCACTGGGGAGATTGTTAAGTATGTCTTGAAAAGAAAAATTAATATCAAGAGATGTTTAAGGTTGGCCCATACGAGGGATAATGTCTATTCCACCTACCATTTCCTCCATAGGTTTGACATGGGTGACATGTGGAATAGGATCATAATGTTTTTCCTTTGTATCAACATTCATAACATCATTCTATGGAGTTTCACTAGCTTTGAAAAATGAAATATTATGTTTAGGTATAGGATTAGTTAAAATTTTACAAATTTTGATTAGGAGGGGCAATGGATTTATTCCCTTAATCATTAACACTAGAAATAGATAGATGGCCATAATCAATGAGGTCTTGAACAACATGCTTAAGATGCTTGAATTGCTCTGTATCATGTCCATTTTGTCTATGAAAATGGCAATAAGCTTTGGAGTTGAAGTTTGGAGGTAAAGGATTGCTAGGATCGGGTGCATGGATAGTAGGTAAGGTAATCATTTATTGTTGTAGAAGTTGTGACATTGTGTTATGGAGGGTGTTGGGTAGGGGTGTGAAGTTTCATTTTGGATCTCCATAACTGAAAGGCATTGTGGTCTTAACAACTACTATTTGGTTATTGATAGGTGGAGAGGATTGTTGAGGAGGGTTAAATTGTAAAAACCCTTTGTGTTGCTTTCTAAATGGCTGAGAATTATTTTGGTTGGTGGTTTTGGATTTCTCAATTCGACTAGAAGTGGCACATGTATCATGACTACTAATCGAATTATGATAATCACAAAGGGTTGTGCATAAGTGCATGAAGGAATGGAACATAATCATGGTGAGATTTTCTTGAAGGTGAGTTAGCAAATTTTCTATAAACATCTTTTGAAGATGTGGATCATGAATTTTGACATTGATTTGGGAATAAAGTGATTGATAGCATGAGATAAAATCGATTATTTTTTCATCATTGTTTTGCTTACATCTCATCAAATTGGCCAAGGTCTTTTGGGAGTCATGTGCACTTGAAAATGATTGATAAATGCATCAACAAGTTCATTTAATGAACAAATTGAATTATTTGGTAAAGAAGAAATAACCATTCCAAGGCAGTATCTTTTAGGGTTCTATGGAAAAGTTTAGCTAACAATTAATCATCAAGAGAAAAATCACTACACAAAGCAGTGTAAGCATTAACATGGTTAGAAGGATCACCCTTCCCTCCATATTTCTCAAATCTAGGTATTTCTATTCCTTGTGGCATCGAGGTTCACAAGATTTATAAGGAAAAGGAACTGTTGTGAACTTAGTATGTGGGTGGACCATTTTGGTTTTGGTTGATGGTAGAAATTTGTTATTGCATGGATGAGATGGTGTGTAAAAGTTGTGTTATAAGAGGATTAGTGTAAGTGGTATTAGGTGGAAGATAAAGTGGTGATGGGGTGAATGTAGTGGTAGGGAAAGTGAATGGAATGCTAATGGATGGTATGGTGGTGAACCACCAAAAATGAAATAGGAAAAGAGGATTCCCCAATGGGCTCCTAGGGTTTTTCACCTAGGGGCTAGTTGAGAAATGAATCTTTCATGCCAAGTATTCTTGGTTTTTATTCAAGATTAGGGATTTGGAATAGGTTTGATGTGTGTGCCTAAGTGTAGAAAAGTAATGAAATGAACTAACTATGAAATTTAAACTAATAGAATGCAAATGTATTCAAAGCACTATGTAAAATAACCTAAGAATGACCTAGAATGTGTGCAAATTGTAAAGAAACTTGAAGAGACAAAACTGGTGCACCTGGAAACTGAAGGTTGATGGAGAGGATCTTTAGAATCTTCTCGAATCTATTGAAAATGTTGACTGGGACACTTATGATAGGTTGGGCGACTTATTCCTCCTCTCGAGAAACTTTGTCGAAACAGGTTTCTGGAAAATTGGTATCCAAAAACATAGAAACCACTTTTCAAGCCTGGTACTAGGACTAATTCACCAATGATGGTGACATAGTCCACCTAGAGATTTCAGGAGTCTCAAGGTTGGAATCTATAGGTACCCATTTGTACTTCTATTTCTGACAAAGACCTATGTCTGAATCTTCAGAAAGTGACTTGCAAGTTGATTTCAAGCTCCTTTTAGGGTTTGTTGACTTGGAATGATGTGGATGGAATGATGACACCTTTTAGCACCTTACTCTTCGACTAATCTACATACAAACCTATGAACCCCAATCCTATACCTGCATAAACACATAATTAGATCAATATGCAAGATAAAACAAGGATTCCCCATGAAATCCATTTACAATGCTCAAAATAGGAAAATGAAGAAACAAAAAAGGAAAGATAAGTGAAATCCTAATTAAGCAAGAAAACTCCTAATCCCATGGGTGAATTGGTGCCAATTGGTGTGTCGAAATTGGCCCTTTCCCAACTCCTTTGTAAGCTTTGTGATAATTTGTGGATGATTGAAGTCCCTTGATGAGATTTTGGCATAACCTTGCTATGAAATCATGAAAATGATGACCACTTGCTATGAAGTAGACAAAATTAGCTCTCAATGTGAAGAGAGTAACTTTGCTCAAATTGTGGATGATAGAATGAGAGGAAGAGTCTCTCATTTATAGATTCCAAAATTGGAAAAGAGAGTGAAATTGAGCAATGTGGGATCATTCAACATCCAATGGCCAAGTGGCATTTCTCAAAATGTGAATGGTTGAAGGTTGTGCACATTTTGGCCAATGTGCATGATAAATGTTATTAGGTGGAATTTGAAATTGAGGAAATGACATATGAGAGGGAAAATGAAATGAAATAAATGCCACTTGGCTCAATGCACAAGGACATGTAAGAGGAGTGAGTGATTTGTTGGAAGGACAAATCTACTTGGATTTTGAATTCAAATTTGAAGGAATATTCCTCCTTTATTCCATGTTGAGAGAAAACAGGTAATTTAATAAATCAAAGTAATTGATTTATTGTGCAAGTTGCATTCTCTAGAGGATGTGACATGGATTGAGATTAAATTAATCAAAGTTTGATTAATTTAATGAATAATGTAGGAGATGTGACAATTTAGACTTAAATTTGATTTAAATCAGAATTGAGAGGAAAGGTTTAGTTAAATAAATGTTTTGATTTATTTAACCAAAGGGGATAATTTTAGATTAAATCAAATAATGTTTGATTTATTCAATTTGATTAGAGGACTTTAGGGATTTAATTAAATAAAATGAATTATTTAATCAAATAGAGACATCAGGTTAATTAAATCAAATTGATTAATTTAATTAATAGGAGAGAATAACTTAATCAGATAAATAATGATTTATTCAATTAAGGGATGAAAAGTGATGAAAAGTTAAGAAGATGATTCAGGAAGAATTGACGTTAGTAATCAAGATCAAGTGTGTTGGTATATTTTCCATGTCTACATTTTGCCCCTCTTTGAAGCAATGTACTTGTTGCATTGGTTCAAAGAATAAACTATTGTGATCAAAGTTCAAAATTTCTCAATTTTTTCGAACACCCCACTATTGCCCCAGTGGAAGGATTATGCTGGTGTATTTCCCCCTCGAGAGATTGGACAAAAATTTTGAGTTTTTGGATGATCTCATGATAAAAGAGGACAAGGTGCCCGACAGGTCCAAAAGTGCCTCAAGATGTCAAAAAAATGCGTTAAAATACCAAAAAAGATGCAACATGGCCCTCGGTTGGACAATAACGGGATCGAGGGACCAAAACCCTAGCCGAATGATCAAATTATGTCAAAAAACTATAATTTGGAGGCTTAAATAGACCCTCAAGGGTCACTTTCAATACATTTTCATACTTAGCCTTTAGAATTTTCTCCACTTTGAGCTCTGAGTACCAATCGAGATGGTGCAATGGTAGCTTCCTAGGCACATGTCAGAGAGGGTACGAGTGCACTAGCGGCTAGTCGGTGCAAGACCTGTGGTATGTACCCCTATCCTGTCTTTTAATTTTATCATTTTACATGCATTTTGTAGGGTTTAGTTCAACCTTAGGTCAAGTGGCACTATATAGCACCATTGCAAATGCTCAATCAACATCGCGCGACCTCAAATAGCACCGCCACGGGCCAGTTAGGATAATTAGGGTTCCATCCAAACTCTGCTGCATATGCAAATTGGGTCAGGTGACGCAGTTTGGAACTAGGGTTTCATCACAAAGTCAGCCGCATACACAAATTGGGCCCTGCGGTGCACTTTGGAGTTTAGAATCTGGAAAACTCCATCACGGTAGCGTAGTTTAGAACTTTACAAACTGTGCCACATTTGTAAACAGTGCCGTATTTTTTGTTTCAAATGTGAAAAGCTGACGCGAGAGGAAAGTTTTTTTACAAGACTTGACGTGATGGTCTCTCTTATGCAAGAGGACCTTGACATACTTCACTCGAGGGAGCATAGATGGCTAGTGCTCCGCAGATTGTAGGGTATGCACATGTACCTTCAGGAGAAACTTGGTATTCTTGGCCTTTGGTTCATTGTGTACGTTCCTCTTGTTCGAATGCACTTGGGTATGATGATAGCCTTGGCCAAGTGGTGGCACAGTGAGACCTCCTCTTTCCATCTTCCTACCAGTGAGGCCACCATCACACTCAAGGACATCTGGCGCATCCTCCGATTGCCCATCCATGGAGCTAGAGTGACTTATGATCCCAATGCTAGTAGGAATTCCTGCTTTGATGTGATGGGTGTTGATAAGATCTGTTTGTCCGATGGATAGATTGACTTGGAGCGATACCAAGGTATAGCGCCTACCTATAGGTTGATCGTTGCAGCCATCATTTCTGGTCTTGTGGCACCAGATCAATGGGGTCGATACTTCAGTCTAGGCTGGGGACTAGCATGGGAGTGGATGGTCATCCGTCAGGAGTGTTTTGCTTGGGGGCTAGTGATGCTGGCTTCCCTACAAGGATCTACATGAGTTTGCATACCTGAATAGTTGGGCTCTTGGGGCTGAAGTTACTTTGTTGCATATCTGGGCATGGGAGTGAATTCCAGTGCTTCATCCAGATGTCATACCGATTGTTCTCGATATTGATGACCCTATTGTCTAGCCGTATGGTGGGGCACATATCCACTTCACTCATATTAGCATAGGTGGCATCGCCCATTAGCGACAAGCTCTTGATGAGATGAGAGAGTTTCTTTGGAGGCCTTAGATGGGCATAGGCCCATGGTATGATGATACAGAGTAGATTTTTTTGCTTGGCAAGACAGATGGATGCAAGGCCGAGAGAATTCTATGATAGAGCGGTACCTTCCAGATAGGGTGGCCCGATAGCTCGATGAGATTTAGGATAGGCTAGATGATGAATACGTGGTGATCTTCACCCATAGCATGAGAGAGACAGCATGAGGCTAGCCCATCCCGACAGTGGAGTTAGTGTCCTCATTTAGACAGCTAGTGGCCAGGCCGTGGCCATATGATCAGGGGTCGGTAGATGCAGGAGTGACCTAGGCATACAGAGCTTGGTTTAGGCCTCCATTGAGATTGACAATTCCACTTGCGACACTCCCACGGTGATGGCCTAGAGGCAGGTCAGTTGGTAGGGGCAGAGGATAGGGAGGTAGAGGTGATGGTGATGGGGATAGGGACAACGGAGGAGGTGGGCCACCTCCTGATCAGACACACCCAAGAGATTGAGCACAACGTACACCTCCACGGGTAGGGATATAGGATGATCAGTCTAGAGATGGGGACAGAGTAGTCCCACAGTAGCAGCCACTAGGGAAGCCAGATCATAGAGATGCACTGATCCAGCAGTTGGAGGGTCAAATTTAGATATTGACTGCAGAGAGAGATCAAGCTCAGCTGTAGGTTTTGATAGTCACTACTGAGAGGGACCAGGCTCAATCCAAGAGGAATCAGGAGGTCGGCCAAAGGCGATAGCTAGAGAGTTCAACTTCATCTCCTAGGGAAAATTAGTTTCTTTGTGAGCTTACAAAGAGGCAATCAAAGAGGCCGAGTACTATCAACAACATTACAATCAGGCGATGTTAGCAGAAATCCAGGTGCCAGAATTCTCTCACCAGACAAGGATGAGGCCACTAGAGGATCACGGTGATAGGTCAGAGGGTGAGGGGCACAACTAGAAGGGCTATCCCTTTGATCACAGTCAGTTTTCCATTTTTGATTCATGGGCTCTGATTATCGCCCCTATTGTAGCATGGATTTTGATGTACACTTGATCCAATTTTGTACGATGACAATCGTACGTTTTTTTATGATATATACATGAGATGGTCCAATTTATGATATGTCCTACAATGTATGATGCATGGATGCACTTTAATTTCCTATAAGATGTTATGAAATTCTTCTGTTTTATGCTCATGCTCATGCGATATGACATGTGCTTCTATATGATGTGATGATGATTATGGATGCATTTCTTTTTTTGTACTTTTCTATGCATTTTGATGACAATCGTATGGATGCAATGCATGCCAATGATTATGATTCAAATGATATGCAAATGATTATGTAATGATAATGGATGATAATGATTTCTATTATGTTCTTAATGATTCTTGTAATGTATGAATGTAATGCAATGATTTCATAAGATGCTTAGAATAACAAATCTATATTATTCCTCATAACTTAAGATGATGATAATGCGAGATGATATGATGTGGTACGATCTATATGATATGATATGCAATTATGTTGATGATCTTATGGATGTAGGTGAATGCATTAGCGATGTTCTGATTAATTATCATGGTACCTATGTTAGTATGGAAAGAAGATAGAAGAAAAGAGATCCAATCAAGTCATTATTATGATGGTGATTTGCTTACCAGGAGTCAGGATTTTCAAAGGGCCAATTATTTTATGTTTGATAACACATGTAGGTACGATTCATCAAGGTATAAAGAACCAGGATGGCATTGTACCTAGTGTGATGGAATTTGACTTGACAATCAGATAGGAGTATTCTTGTTCACACTTAGCATACAAAACCTTGTTTAGGATGTAGTTCAGATATTCTAAACATCTCAGGCCAAAACATAGAAAGGAAATCCTTCCTATGTGGTCAACAAGATACCTAAAACACCCTTCCTACAAACCAAACAAAGCATGCATGACTAAGTTATTTTACAAGATTATCCCACAAGCACAACAGATAAAAAAGATAATGATCATTACCCCATTCCTTTCTCTCTAAACTTGTTTTTGCTTAGGCATCATCGAGAGGTCCTTGGAATGAGCACAAAATAAGATAAGTCACAAAGACCAAGAAAAAAGTAAACAAACAAGCTAATGTTCTTCATACCACTAGTCAAGGCTAAACTACTGCAAGATACCTGATGCTTATGTCCATCAATGGAAGGATACATCCTAGGACATGTTGTGATCATGGTTTTGGTGCGACTGATTGGGTGATAAGCTATTGATACTCCATGTTGATCAACTTGCTTGCTTACTAACCTAGACTTGAGACTTCGGCAATTAGGGTGTTCACTTTGGAACCTTCTAGACTTTCTTTTGACTGACCCACCAAAGGATGAAGGTGATGATTGATTTATTAGGAATGAGACAATCATGGGTGAAAGCGAGATGAGATGGATTCACCATTTTGGGTTTTTAAAAATGTTTTGAGGCTGTTTTGATTTTTGGATTTTTCAAAATTTTGGTATTTTGAGATGTTTTACAATATTTTTTTGTATTTTCGAGATTTAAGATGAAGAGACTAACTTAAAGACCTATCCTAGGGGTCTTAGAAGCTGATCCATAGATTAGCTTTGCCTACGTTATATATGTAGAGACCACATAGTTAGATTGACGATAGACTTGAATCGATGATGAGAAAGATGGGCAAATGTATTGTGAAATTGCGACGGACGCCTAAAGAACTGACCTAGGGTGTGAAATAGATGGGAAAACAGATCTCCATTGTGACGGAAGCCTAAAGGACTAATCTTGGGTGTGAAATAGATGGGCAAACAGATTTCCAGTGTGACAAACGCCTAAAGGACTGACCTAGGGTGTCTCAAGGGATGATCAAAGATCAACCTTGCCTACTTTCAAGCTCAGAGACGACTTAGTTTGGCCTAATGATGTTTTTGATGTTTTATATTTTTATGAATGTTTTTGGATTTTTGATATGATTTCGATGATTTGGATTTGGATATGGATATGTGATGATATCAGTGCTCTGTTTTGGGATTTTGTTGGAAACCAAACTAAGGTTGATTGATCAGATCAATGGATTGATGATGATAACATTGTTAAGGATACACAACAATGCAAGGATAGTGTTAAGAAACACACGATTTTGAGATTGATGATGATAACATTGTTGAGGATACACAATAATGCAATGATAGTGTCAAGCAACATGAGGATTGGGAAGGATATCCCGAGATGATGATGGATTGATTGGATTTGATTGATCAAGATTTTGAAGCTTGATTTGGAACAAAATTATTTTGAATGATTTGATGTGACGCTGAAGTACACATTAGATGCATCTGATATTAATTTTGGATTGTTGTTCGATGAAAGATAAAGCTTGATAAGGAACATCTTTTTGTCAAAATATGCCATGGGCTAGTGATTTGGATTTTGGCTCACAAATGTTTGACCAATTTGATTTCATGTTTTCCAATGTTTGGATCACCACATAAGCTGGAGGATATAGATCAAGATTTATTCCTAAAACAAGATGTAAATATTTGTCCCCAATGTCTAGCAATGTATGGAAGGCCACAGGTGGATTCTTGGATAGGTATGTGGATGGATGGATATGGTAAGCATGCAAAGGATGCCAAATATTATCTTGTGATAGGATAAGGGGTTCAGATAGAGGATGCTCATTTGGATAATGCTTCAAGGCTCAAATAATGTTGGATTGGATAGGATCAATGAAAATGACCCATGTCAAGATGACTACCATAAGCAAGTGTAAAGTGTGCACCAAAATTTTTCAAGATCGAGATAAGGTGGAAGATGGATGTACATATATGAAAATGGATTGGATAAATGGTTCATGGATGAATGAAATTTTGACTTTATTATGGATGGGATGAGATTCTTTTACCTGAACTAGCACATGTAGATGCTCGATTCTACACATGATGCTTGTTTTCTAGGTTTTCATCATGGTACTTGTCCAAAGCACCACCAAAGTGGTTTTCACTAGAGGATGATTTTTTTTCTTTACTATTTTCAATCATTTTTCTGATTTTTTTGGATTTTTTATATTTTTTATTTATTTTGTGAAATATTTTAAGCTCATGTTGAACCACTTGGTTCTGTTGATGTAGATTCTTCTATCATAATGTGCCATCGATATCCTTCTTGAATATGTTGCTTTTCCAAGATACATGCACTTGAATGCCACTTTTGAGAATTCTTATCTTCTTTGTTGATATTGGAGTTAACTCTGTCCTTGTGTGCATATCACAATAGAGTGTCTTCTAAATCCTTATGATGAAGGGTTGTTGCCAACAAATGGTCAATGTGAGAATTGGATATCATGCGTGGAGGCGTGGATGACAGAGTTAGTTTAGGAATAAAAGATGGATTGGTTGACAGTTTGGAACCTTTCACTCTCCAAACTTGGGAACTGAGCAATGATGAGTGGATACGGAAGTGTGCATGGAATTAGGACCAACAAATTGATATACTTTTTACGTTGCTTGAGAAGCTTGATTTTTTCTTTATTGACATTTTTTATGGATACTTTTCCCTTTTTTATTTTGCCCCATAGTTTCTTTGACTAATGGAGTATGATAGGGATCATCATTCTTTGTATTTTTTGGTATCCATATGTATTTGATTTGTCTAATATGCTTCTTAGCTTCTTTTTCTTTGATAATTTTCTTCATGATTTGATTCAAATATCCCTTTTGATGTTGGTCCCAATTCATGGATGGGGTGATGGGTGGTGTTGGAACTATAAAATTTTGAAAAAAAATCTCACTAGCCATTCATGCTCATTAGTGTCCCAAGGAGTCCTAAAGTTGTCTTCATATAGCATACTCACCAAGATCTGGATAAATTTTATCATATAATCTTGTAAATTTTGTCTAACCTTGAAAATTTTGATATATAGAACATATCGGCATAAGATGATGCAGGTCTCACTGATACTGATGTACATTTCCTCCAGTATATCGGCAAGAAACGGGTTATGTCACATCGATGAGGACATATGTTGGGAGGACACGGGTTCATAGTTTCTATCGGTAGGACAATGACTATCGGCATGACGGTCTGAGATCATATCGAAATTATATTTATCCCATCACTCATAGCAAGGAAATACGTATCGGCTAGATTGGAGTCATCAGACTGAGATTCCAAAAGACAACCCAAGACCTTTATCGATCTTGCCGATAAAGCAAAGGAAGACTTGTTCGGTGAGAGAAATGATCCCGAGAGGAGTTCGGGGAGTCTTACCGACATCCCATGTTATACTGACAAGGTGGTGCATAACAACACACATCGAGCTAGAATGTCGGGAGAAAAATGTGTGTGGTATCGCCGAAAGGAGGATGTATCGGTAAAATAAACCTCAGCGGGGAGATCTAAGGAAGGTTACAGTGAGTGTTATTCTATCGACTGGACAATTGCTTTATCTCGGCGATCTGAGTAGACAAAAGGGAATATCTTGGTGAGACAAAAAACCTTAGGAATAAGGTAGAGAACTGTTGGCTTGATTCGTTGAGTCATGGCGATAGGTTTTTCAGTGGAATTCAAGGTGATATTCAAAAAGGAAATAAAGTGAAAATGTTGGGGAGACTTGTGATGTCGGGGAAGCTGCAAGATGTCTTAGCGGATATGTGAACATTGAACAGAGGGATCGACTGAAGATTTAAAATCTCTTGCTGATATGCTACGTGATGTGACAGCGAGAATTTTGAAGAGCCTGCTTCATTTGTGTCACAACCAAGACATTAATGGCGCCATGAAAACATAAAAGATTTTTCTAATCCAGGTGAATTCAATTAAAGGTATATTTCGCGGAATTGACAACAAGGAAGAGGAGAAGAACGAGCAGAGGATTGGGCCGTTCGTTCAAATTGGAATTTTAGGCAAAATATAGTAAGTCTTTCATCCCTTGAACATTGTAATTTTCATAAAATGGAAAGCACTGGTCTAGAGAAATCAAAAGGTAGAAAACATGGGGAGAGTAGTCAATCAAAAGGAAAAAAAAAGAAAACAGAAAGTCAGCTGGAGGGCATCGAGCAAAAATTGAACCAGGATCTCATAAACTAGCTACTCGGTTCTAGACCTAAAGTCAGATGCTCTACACAACTTAGGGATGAGGTGGATAAATTAGATGATAAATGTAAGTTCATTGGAGATATTTGGACCCCAATCAGAGGCTATGAACTATTCAGTTTCCATTACTATCGAAGGAATCATTTTGAGCTAGTATGTAACCCTTGGAGGCTCAATTTAAGCAAACTAGTTTTCCCTTATGTCTTTGTTAATGTCGAATTTGTGAAAATGTTGGCTAGTCATTAGAATCCAAAACATAGGGCCATATGTGATCTATCTAGGAATCCATTAATACATGTGTCTGAGAATGCAATAAGCGAGGTTTTCAAATTATAAGGGATGTGCAATGAGAAAATTGTAAGTGAAGAGCTCGAGAGTGAATTCAGAAGAATGGTCACCATTTATAAGGGTTAGAGATTACCCCTACACAGAATTAGGCATGGTGGCAAACTGATTCCACTAGAGGAAAATGAGGGACCACCTTTTCATGTGGATCTTTTCGAACCTTATGTGAAGTATACCTATTTTTCGGTGGGATAGGTATTGGGAATGGAGGTTCTAGAATATATGGCAATTGTGCCTATGGTGATAGCAGCAGATATTCAATATCACAATTCTAGGCCTTTGGATTATGCTTCATTTGTATTTAAAGAACTTGATGCAGGGTTGATGGTGATAAAAAATGGAGCCTCTGTCCTTCACCTCAGGAATTATTCATTGTTGATGCACTTGGTGCTCTACTTTGGACATGAATTAGGGTTGTGGCCCCAGGAACTAAGAGTTTCACAAGTTGATAAAGAAGGCAAGGCATTGCCTATTCTGTCATGGACTACTGTTTGGGATAGCAGGTTTGCTAATTCAAGTTTCGTACACTTTGAAGAATGCTTTATAAAAACCTTGTATAAGTTATACAATCATCCATGTGATTATTCCTTATCTGATAAGATAAAGAGGTTCCTTAGACCTAGAGATTTAGTGGACCAATCAGCCATAATTGGGGGGATTGGTATTGTCTAGAGAATGCGACCATGATTAGGGTGTATGGATTTGAAGATGCTCCATTTATCTTGCCTAGAATAGTTCCAAACAGAATTGCCTACTTGGAGATTGTTAGGCAGATGGATTTTTCTAGTGTCATGAATTTAAGCTCTTTTGGAAAACAAGCTTTTATGCCCAATACGTTGTGCTTTGGTGGCTTTACTGTGTTAGCAAAGGAAAGATATAACCTGATTCTTGATAGGTTATTACAATACAATATGAAGAGAGAGCCATTAAGGAAAAATTTTGACCCAGAAGGGTATATCCACTCGGCCAAGCAAAATATAAAGTTTGGAGGGTATCATCATGTGCCCTACCGGTTTGATGATATGATAAGAAATTTGGAAGTAGAAGAAGCAGAGGTGGTAATTGAGTGACACAATCAGGAGTTGCTGGATATGGAGATGTTATCCTCTAGTGAAAAGGTATCAAGGACAAGAACTCGGGGCTATACCTACTCTGCTAGAGAAATAAATATTGAGGAAAATGTATGTACAGATGTAAGACATGAAGAATATAAATCTTTTATAGCAGATGACGAGTTTATATAAACTTCAGAATCCAAAACATTTATGTATAAGCAAAAAAGTAAGGAAGTAAGATAACTGGTTGACAACGTGATACCAGGAAATGAAGAGCAACTATTGAAAATTTTGAAAGATGATGTAGAGATAGAAATGACAAATATGACCCCTAAGAAAGGGAGAGAAATGTTGGAAAAGGTTGGTGTCATGATTTTCCTAGGGTTGGACCTCAATTCTGGATTATTTTTTGATAGTTTCTTAAAAGACAACAATACTACACATAAGCTCAGCATAGAAAAGGTAACAAAAGTATATACAAGATCAAGATATAATCCTGATGAAGAGACATTGATGATTTGGGATTTATACCCACCCCATAAAAGGGAAATTGTTATTGACACTAAGAAAGAATTTGGACATGTCATGACCTTGAAGGCTGGAGAGGCTAATCCAATTGCAACAATAGAGATTGGGATTAATGTGGAAAAATTGAATAAAGCCCAAATATAGGCATTGATCAGAGAAAAGGAAATGTACAAAACAAACAATGAAAGAATGTTGAGGGAAAATGAGTGTCTAAAAGACTTAGTGGATGTTGCAACAGGGCCTAGAAAGATGCTCACTCAGGGTGAAAGTTCACTAGTTCAGGACCATTGGGAAGGATCAAGTGCATATGCTCAAGGGAAAATGGACACACTTATAGCAGTAATAAAAAAGAGGCAGACCATTTTAACCACTTGGTTGAATAAACTTTGGGGAAAGTACTCATAGTATTTTGATGCAATAAAAGAACATAAAAGAGTGGATGGTAGAATCCAAGAGAAACTTGAGGAAATAAAACAGCGAGATACTCCTAATAATGCAACAATTGAGGATGCTAATCGTGTTATGGACAAGCATAGAAGTTTCTTTGAAGAGTTACAAGAGGATGCACAAGAATTGATGGAGACCGTTGAGAATGGATTTGCTACACTCTTTGATGATGGAGGTAACTTGAAAGAAATGGCCACATGGAAGAACGAAAGTGAATTAATACTCCAGAAGATTTTAAAAATAGCCACTGCGAAAGATGCAATGTTGGATGAAGCATGTGATGAAAATGAACGCATGGTGGTGATGGAGATCATGATCTGCAATGTACTAGGAGATGCAGACACTCATGAGCATCAAGACTACATAGATCATATGTCAAGGGTCCATTTATGGCTTAACAAAGCTTAGTCTATATTAGTTTGTTAGTATTTCATATTTAAGACATTTCTGAAAAGACTCATCTTTTCATGCGGTTGATGTATATAAATATCCATTTTTGTAACCCAAAATAAAATTAGAAGAATATAGATAGAAAGTAGATGGTAAGAAATACAATATTTTCAAAATGTTTCAAAGGACCATGATGCATGTATGAAGTTTTGAGGGATGAATGAAAGAACACTGATTTTGTGGCTTTCTTTTGGTATCAATTATTTGTTAAATTAATTGAAAATATTATCAAGTTGTCTCCAAGTTTGATATTTCTTTGTTATTTAAATTGACATATCAAGTATATTCTCAGTTTATCAATACACATTTGTTGTGTTTGTGTGGTGTGATTGGTTGGTTCTTTCAAGTAAAGATTAAATCCTTCAAGTCATTCACAGTAATCTGGAAAGTACCATTTGGATCACTAAGAAGAGCTTGGTAATTAAATTCTTGCATGTTTATACAAGTTATAAACTAATATTCATATGCCAAATAATTAGAGTCTCTGCCAAATAGAAGTCATTCATCTAAAGCTTTCACCTGACTCTGTTTTACCCAACAAGGCACTGTTCTTACTTATCCTTTTAGGTTTCATACATTTTATTTACATCTCTTAATTGAACATATTAATTCCTACCTTGATATTGCATACACAATTTATACCGAATTTAGACCATATCTCTCCACTATCAAATTGCCATTGTGGATAGTTTAGTCAAGCAGGAAACATAGTTCAAAATTTGCAGCATTCATATAGGTACACCCACCTAAGTTTAGCAGAGCCTTAAGAGTAGAAGGTTCAACTGTACTGGTTGGCCTTGTTAGTTGGTCAATAACATTGTGAGAGCTTGGCAACCTCTCATGGTTTAAACCTTCATTTTTGAGACCCAACAAATTGGCGACTCTACTGGGGAATACTTGAGAAAAATCTAATGGCAGGAAGCCTTTCCATATAGAGTCATTGAAGAAAGATTCACAGTTAAAATATTTTGAAAAATGACTCCGTTGGGTGAAATAATAACATTTTCTCACTTTTAGAAAAAGTGGGTGCCGACTCTGAATGAACAAAAGCATTGAAATTGATACAATAAAGTACAAATCATAAAGGAACCAACCTAGAGTTCAGACCATCATGATTAATCACAATATGCAGGGAAGAAGATCCTTATACAGGGATAATGATGGTCCTAATGATAAAAGTAAATGGAATTCTAAAAATTATCAGGGTAAAAAAGTATCTGATGACCGGGGCCCAACATCAAAAAACAAAACATCGAAACCACCAGTGGAAACACATAATTCATATGATGCATTGACAAATGAAAATAGCCCATCCAAAGAACTTCACACTCTAGAGGAAAAGAGAAACCCCCTCTGGAAAATAAACTATGAGAAGGATGACGAATACATGGCTAATTTTGAGGCTAGAAAAAGGAGAGAGTTTGAACATGAGCAAAGAACAAAAGTTTTTGAGGAGGGACTTGGATATGAAGAAGCTTCTAAAGAAAATCATGAATTTATGACCCAAGATGAGCCAGATGCACAGTTAGAACGCATGAGGCAAGAATCATAAAAATTAAGAATAGAATATGAGCAAAGGCTTCAGGCAATAAAATAATTGGAGAGATTGAAGTTACAAACGGCTCAGATTAAAACACCAATGGCTGACTCACCTAAATATATGCCCCCTCATAAGAATAATAATATGAGACCATCAAATTCTCCACAGGCCCACTAAAATCAACCAAGGAACCAATATGGACATCAAAATGCTTCACCACAACATAAGGGTGTTCAACCACCTCCTTATCAGCAACATGTACCCCCACAAGGTTAGCAATATGTGGCAAATAGGAATCCATTATACCAGCATCAACATTACCAAAACCCTCCTCCATAATATACAACCATGATCAGGCAATTTGACTTGGCCGGATTTCAGATATACCCTTATCCACTGGATAACAATTGGAGAAACTTAGTCCCAAAATTCATAGGAAGTAGTGCAGTCACAGCCGAGGAGCATCTAAGAAACTTTAGAGCAGTTATTCAAGACCCAGATATGTAATATGAGGATGTACAAATGAAATTATTTATGATGTTGTTGATTGAGGATGCCAGAGACTGGTTTAACAATTTACCGACAACATTTATTGATTCTATTCATATATTTTATAAGCAATTTCTCCAGCAATATGGGAATCAATGTGCATCAAAGTTTTCTTTGCATGAGTTGTAACTATACAAAAGCATCAAAATGAGTCAACTTATGACTTTAATAAGAGGTTTTCCAAGCTACATAATAAAATACCTTGTGAATCCAAGCTGGCTGACCCTGTTGCATTAAGCATCTACTTGAAAGATTTGGGTCCCAACATGATATGAGCTTAGGAATAGAGATCTTAGGAATTTAGCTGAAGCCAAAACAAGATAGCACTCACAATTGAGAATAACAGGAAAGTTGCAGGAATGATTTATAAAAGGGAAAACCCTAGGGCTCCCCCATATGCTCCCTCAAATAGACAAGAAAATACATACAAAAATGAAAGACCAAGGTTACATGACATGCCTTATAGTACAAACTGGAAGGATGGGAAGCCGGTGAATGATAGACCCAAAAATAAAGAAACACCGGATCCATTGAAAAGGAAGGGAGTGTATATGGTAGATAAGAGTCCCTGGTGCCCAATGTGTTACACACCACATTCCCAAGAGCATTATGTTACAACTCAGTCAATATCTGAAGAGGATACACTAAATAATGATGGCGATGAAGACTAGAATGTCTATTTAACTTCCCACACCCTTGTTGCTTTGAAGCAAGAATATTCATCTTCAGAGGAGGAGGGATATGAGTATGATATTGACCATCAAAATTACAATATTCATATGGAAAAATAAGTTTTCTCTGACCATGAAGAAAGTGATAATGAGAAAAATCCCCCCACTGCATCATGTCAAACTAATAGGTACAATATTAGGAGACCAAGTGAAGAAGAGATTGAGAGGTTGACTATTGCAGCAGTGGAAGAAGCTAGAAACAAATATTGGTTAAGGAACAGAACAATAAATAAAGATGAGGGTGTCCCAAGAGGAATATTTGTAAAAAATGAAAAAGTACCAAATGAGACTTCAAAAAAGATAGATGATAAGCAATCAGACAAAAAAGAAGAGAAGGGAGCTCCTGAAGAGGAAAGTAAAGAAATCCCCATTGAGAATAAAAAGCGAAGTCAAACATGCAAAGAGGAAAAGGAAGAAAGCAATGGAGAATTGATAGAATCAAACAAGGTGATCAGAACCAAAGGTACATCTTTTGATTTCATACAAACCTTATCTCAACTAAAAATATCTGTCCCATTACTTGAAATGATGAAAATTCAGGTGTATAGGGAAGGTGCCATTCAATTGATGTCTAAAGGGAACCGAAATATAAACCTTGAAAATAAGGAGATCCCCAGAACCACCAACAAGAAGAAGGAAATAAAAATCCCAGAAGCCTGCTTGATGAATATGCCACAGATTGACCCATTTTTTACCACCCTGCTCATAAGTGGCAAGTTAGTAAGAAATTGCATGATAGATTCAGGTGCTTCCATGAATATTATGCCAATAGGAGTAATGAAACAGCTTGGTATGTGGGTAGATGTAGAGGGAGGTAAATGTTACGCCATGGATAGTAGGCATGTTCCGGTTGTAGGAATAATAAAGAATGTGGAAGTGAGATTAGCAAGTTATCCCAAAGCTACCTACAATATTGATATAATAGTGATTGACCCACCCTCTCAATTTGGAATGCTCTTGTCAAGACAATGGACTGCAGTAGTAGGGGGTAATGTGAAGTTCAATTTATCATATGCCACTATACCAGTAAATGGTGAAGAGGTCAAGGTATATAGGGAGCCAAGAATGAATCAAATTGTTGAGTGTATTCCTTGGGAACAACTTAATTGCTTCTGTGATGTAGATTTGGGGATTTTTAGAGTGTAGTTATCACAGCTTGAATTAGTAAACAAAGACCCAATTGATAAGCATATTTCTGGAAACCAACAAGGGGTATGGAAAATGTACTTTGATGGGGCATGTAGCCAAAAAGGTAATGGAGCTGGGGTAGTCTTCATATCTCTTGAAGGTACAACATTTAAATATTCATTTTTGTTGGAATTTGAATGTACAAACAATGAGGCAGAATATGAAGCCTTGTTAACTGGTTTGAACATGGTAGTCAAGCACAAAATTAAACTGTTAATTATTTTTAGAGATTCAGAGCTCGTTGTGTCATAGGTCAGATCCAAATATGTTGCAAATAACAAGAGGCTGAAGCAATACAGGAATGCTATATGGAATACAATCGAGCTATTTGATGCTTTCTCCATAGATTGGGTGGATTGGTCAAAAAATATAATGGCAGACTTCCTAGCCAATGTAGCACTAAAAAAGGATGACATGACATTGGAAGGAGTGTCTCAAATTGAGTTCAAGACAAGACCCCATGTGCCTGACAATATATACAGTTGGCAGGTTTTTAATGAGGACATTGACCTCCTAAAGTTTCTTCACTGTATAGACCAATATGAGGCCCAAGAAATTGACTTTATGGCCTTTGTAGAAGAAATAAATGGAGAGCAAATAGTATTTGGGAAGAAGGTCTTACAAATTAGAACTAATAAACTCCCCAAAGGACTAGTAGCATTGGAGAGAGTATATGATGGAATTGATCGATCTCTTATGAAGAAAACACAAGTTAAGAAGGAAGATATTGAAGAGATAAATTTAGGGACTGAACTGGCACCAAGAAAAGTATATAATGGAAAGAAAATAAGCCCGATAGTTCGAAGAATGTTGATCTCATTACTAAGGAAATATAAACATGTATTTGCATGGTCTTATGAAGATCTCAAGGCATATAGGCAAGACCTATTTCAACATGAAATCCCATTGAAACCAAATGCAAAGTCGTGTAGATAGAAACAAAGACGTATTAACCCTACATTAGAACCAAAGATGTAGGAGGAATTGGAAAAGCTTAGGGACGGGGGTATCATTAAACCAGTTAGACATTCAACATGGGTGTCAAACCTAGTTCCTGTGAGAAAAAAGAATGGAGATATCAGACTGTGTGTGGACTTCATAAATTTAAATGTGGCATCCCTCAAGGATAATTACCCTCTACCTAATATGGAGGCTATACTCCACAAAGTGACAGGGTGTGAGCTGTTATCTATGATGGATGGTTTCTCTAGTTATAATCAGGTTAAAGTTAGGGAATCTGAGCAGTACAAGATAGCTTTTACAGCTCCATGGGGAACATATGTTTATGTGAGAATGCCCTTTGGTCTCACAAATATAGGAGCAAATTTTCAAAGAGCTATGTACTTAGCATTTGCAGACTTGATTAATGCTATAATGGTAGTATATCAAGACGACCTTACTGCTTACTCAAAAATGGGTGAAGATCATGTAGAACATTTGGAAAAAATATTCATAAAAGCCTTAGAATATGGCATTAGTTTGAATTCAAAAAAATGTCATTTTGCTATCACAGAGGGAAACCTTAGGACATATTGTGTCAAAGGAGGGAGTTAGAATAGACCCTAAAAGAGTTGAAGCCATAGATAAGGTTCCTATCCCTAAAAATATCAAATCCATCCAATCATTCTTTGGACAGATTAATTTTGTTAGGAGGTTTGTGTCTAACTTTGCTGAAATTATTAAGCCCATATCAAAAATGCTAAGGAAAGGACAAAAAATTGAATGGAATCCAAAAGCATTGGAAGCCTTTGTGTCCATTAAAAGAGCCATCAAGGAAGCCCCTGTCCTCAGGTCTCCTGATTTCACAAAACCTTTTCAAATATTTTCATTCGCCTCCTTGCAGACTATAACTGCTATTATGTTACAAAGAAATGAAGATGGTGATGAGCAACCTATGTCCTTTTTTAGTAAATCATTGCAGGGATCAAAATTGAAATATGACATAATGGAAAAACAAGCCTTTGCACTAGTAAAAGCCACAAAATCTTTTAGACCGTATCTTGTTGGAGACAAAGTGATTGCTTATGTCCCTCATGTAGTTGTCAAAGAAATTTTAACATAGTCAGAAGTAACAGGGAAGAGATGCAAGTGGATTAATAAAATCCAAGAATTTGATATGGAAATGAAATTACTAAATTGATAAGAGGCCAAGGATCGGCCAAATTAATAGCGGAAGCAAATATTGAGGCAAATAAAATTTGTAATGTGGAAGATAGAGGAAATGCAATTGCAAGTATTGAGCATACACCTTGGTATACAAAAATCATGTATTACCTCAGAAACACGAAGTGCCCTGAAGGATTTAATGATAACTAGAAAAGAACCTTGAAACTACAAGCATCTAAATATGTATTCATCGAAGGTGATTTATTTTGGAAGAACAGGGATGGAATATTGTTGTTATGCTTAGATGGGTCACAAGCTAATCATGTTTTGAAAGAAATGCATGAAGGGGTTTGTGGAGGCCATTATTCTGCAAAGACAACTGCACATAAAATTCTCAGGGTAGGTTATTACTGGCCAAAAGTTTTTAAAGATTCTTTTTCATATGTAAGAAAATGTGAAGCATGTCAAAAGTTTTCAGGCAAAATGAAATATTAGGGAGCTTTACCACTTAGACCTATGTAGATTGAAGCCCCTTTTCATCAATGGGGGATTGATTTTATTGGGGAGATACAAGAGAGATCCAGTAGAGGACATAGATGGATATTGGTAGCCACTGATTACTTCACCAAATGGGTAGAAGCAATCCCAACCAAACAGGCGACAAGTAAAGTTGTGATCAATTTTATGATGGATAATATCATTACCAAGTTTGGTACACCATTGAGATTAATCATAGAAAATGGGATGTGTTTTAGATTAGATGAGTTTAAGACCTTTTGCAGTACGCATGGTATTACTATCTCTTATTCTGCCCCTTACCATCCACAAGCTAATGGCCAGGCAGAGTCTAGTAACAAAAGTCTTCTAAAAATCATAAGGAGAATGCTAGGTGGAAACAAAAAGATATGGGATTCAAAATTAAAATTGGTTGTATGGGTTGATAGGATCACTGTCAAAACGGCAATTGGAAAATCCCCATATGAACTAGTATATGGAGCACAAGCTAGAATGCCTTTACAAAATTTGTTGCCAGTTTACAAATTTATCCTTCAAGAAGACATAAAGGTTCCTGAACCAATGGAAGAGAGAATGGAACAATTACTAGAGCTTGATGAGATGAGAAGACTAGCTCAAAACCAGAACATGAAGTTTCAAACACAAATGAAGTATTTGTTTGATAAAAATGCAAAAAATAGAAAATTTGAAGAAAATGACTTGGTATTCATGTGGAACGCCAGGTGCTAGGAGAAGGGAAAACATGGGAAATTTGGAGCTTTATGGTTGGGACCTTTTCTTGTTGTTGGTAAATGAGGAGAGGATTCATATTATTTGCAAAATATGAGTGGTGAAGAGCAGGAGTTGCCTGTACATGGGAAATTTCTAAAAAACTTTTTCTCTTGAAAATTACAGAGGATCAAGGGTTGCCAGTGCATGGACAACTCTTAACAAAACCTTCCATAAACTCTCCATGCACAGTAGTATAGGAAATGAAAGGTACAGGAATTGCTAGTACATGGACAATCCTGGGATGCCTTTATTTAAATTTTTTCTCCATGTACAATAGTTTAGGATCATGTTCATCTCTGCTTGCTTTCATCCATAAAGGTTGGTCTGCTTAACTAGAGATCTGGATCCTTGCAATGATCTCACAATCATTCATCCCTAGATGGAGCCACTATTGGAACTATAGAATTTTGAAAAAAAAATCTCACTAGCCATTCATGCTCATTAATTCCCCAAGGAGTCCTAAAGTTGTCTTCGTATAGCATACTCACCAAGATCTAGATAAATTTTATCATATAATCATGTAAATTTTGTCTAACCCTGAAAATTTTGATATATGGAACATATCGGCATAAGATGATGCAGGTCTCACCGATACTGATGCACATTTCCTCCAGTATATCTACAAGAAATGGGTTATGTCACGTCAATGAGGACATATGTTAGGAGGACATAGGTTCATAGTTTCTATCAGTAGGACAATGACTATCGGGGTGATGGTGTGAGGTCATATCAAAATTATATTTATCCCACCTCTCATAGCAAAGAAATATGTATCGGCTAGACTGGAGCCATCAGAGTGAGATTCCAAAAGATAACCCGAGACCTTTATCGATCTCGCCGATAAAGCAAAGGAAGACTTGTTTGGTGAGACAAATGATGCCGAGAGGAGTTCGGGGAGTCTTATCGACATCCCATGTTATACCGACAAGGTGGTGCATAACAATGTACATAGAGCTAGAATGTCGGGAGAACCATGTGCGTGGTCTCAGCGAAAGGAGGATGTATCGGTAAAATAAACCTCAGTAGGGAGATCTAAGGAAGGTCACAATGAGTGTTATTCTATTGGCTGGACTATTGCTTTATCTTGGTGATCTGAGTAGACAAAAGGGAATATCTTGGTGAGACAAAAAACCTTTGGAATAAGGCAGAGAACTGTTGGCCCAATTCGTTAAGTCATGGCGATAGGTTTTTCGGTGGAATTCACGACGATATTCAAAAAGGAATTAAAGTGAAAATGTCAAGGAGACTTGTGATGTCAGGGAAGCTACAAGATGTCTTAGCGGATATGTAAACATTGAACAGAGGGATCAGCCAAAGATTTAAAATCTCTTGCCAATATGTTACATGATGTGACAACGAGAATTTCGAGGAGCCTGCTTCATTTGTGTCACAACCAAGACATTAATGGCGCCATGAAAACATAAAATATTTTGTGAACCCAGGTGAATTCAATTAAAGGTATTCTTTCACGGAATTGAAAGCAAGGAAGAGGAGAAGAACGAGCAGAGGATTGGGGCGTTCATTCAAATTGGAATTTCAGGTGAAATACAGTAAGTCTTTCATCCCTTGAACATTGTAATTTTCATAAAATGGAAAGAATTGGTCCAGAGAAATCAAAAGGTAGAAAACATGGAGAGAGTAGTCAATCAAAAGGAAAAAAAACAAAACAGAAAGTCAGCTGGAGGGCACCAAGCGAAAATTGAACCAGGATCTTATAACTAGCTACCCAGTTTTGGACCTAAAGCCATATGCTCTGCACAACTTAGGGCTGAAGTGGACAAATTAGACGATAAATGTAAGTTCATTGGAGATATTTGGACCCCAATCAGAGGCTATGAACTGTTCAATTTCCATTACTACTAAAGGAATCATTTTGAGCCAGTATGTAACCCTTGGAGGCTCAATTTAGGCAAACTGGTTTTCCCTAATGTCTTTGTTAATGTCGAATTTGTGAAAATGTTGGCCAATCATTATAATCCAAAAAATAGGGCCATATATGATCTATTTGGGAATCTATCAATACATGTGTCTGAGAATGAAATAAGTGAGGCTTTCAAATTAGAAGGGATGTGCAATGAGAAAATTGTAAGTGAAGAGCTCGAGAGTGAATTCAGAAGAATGGACACCATTTATAAGGGTTGGAGATTACCCCTACATAGAATTAGGCATGGTGGCAAACCGATTCCATTGGAGGACAATGAGGGACCACCTTTTCATGTGGATCTTTTCGAACCTTATGTGAAGTATACCTATTTTTTAGTGGGACAGGTATTGGGAATGGAGGTTCCAGAGTATATGGAAATTGTGCCTATGGTGATAGCAGCAGATATTCAATATCATAATTCTAGGCCTTGGGATTATTCTTCATATGCATTTAAAGAACTTGATGAAGGGTTGATGGCGATAAAAAATGGAGCCTCTATCTTGCAGCTCAGGAATTATTCATTGTTGATGCACTTGGTGCTATACTTTGGATAGGAATTAGGGTTGTGGCCCCAAGAGCTAAGAGTTTCACAAGTTGATAAAGAAGGCAGGTCATTGCCTATTTAGTCATGGACTACTATTTGGGATAGTAGGTTTGCTAATTCTAGTTTCGTACACTTTTAAGAATGGTTTATAAAAAAATTGTATAAGTTATACAATCATCCATGTGATTATTCCTTATCTAATGAGATAAAGAGGTTCCTCAGACCTAAAGATTTTAATGGACCAATTAGCCATAATTGGGGGGATAAGTATTGTCTAGAGAACGTGACCATGATTGGGGTCTATGGATTTGAAGTTGCTCCATTTATCTTGCCTAGAACAGTTCCAGATAGAATTGCCTACTTGGAGATTGTTAGGCAGATGGATTTTTCTAGTGTCATGAATTTAAGCTCTTTTGGAAAACAAGCTTTTATGCCCAGTATGTTGTGCTTTGATGACTTTACTATGTTAGCAAAGGAAGGACATAACCTGATTCTTGATAGGTTATTACAATACAATATGAAGAGAGGGCCATTAAGGAAAAAATTCAACCCATAAGGGTATATCCACTCGGCCAAGTAGAAGATAAAGTTTGGAGGGTATCATCATGTGCCCTACCAATTTGATGATATGATAAGAAATTTGGAAGCAGAAGAAGCAGAGGTGGTAATTGAGTGACACAATCAGGAGTTGCTGGATATGGAGATGTTATCCTCTAGTGAAAAGGTATCAAGGACAAGAACTTGGGGCTATACCTACTCTGCTAGAGAAATAAATATTGAGGAAAATGTATGTACAAATGTAAGACATGAAGAATATAAATCTTTTACAGCAAATCATGAGCTTATAAAAACTTCAAAATTCAAAAAATTTATGTATAAGCAAAAAGGTAAGGAAGTAGGAGAACTGGTTGACAACGTGACACTAGGAAATGAAGAGCAACTATTGAAAAGTTTGAAAGATGATGTAGAGAAAGAAACGACAAATATGACCCCTAAGAAAGGGAGAGAAATATTGGAAAAGGTTGTTGTCATGATTTTCCCAAGTTTAGATCTCAATTCTGGATTATTTTTTGATAGTTTCTTAAAAGAAAACAATACTACACATAAGCTCAGCATAGAAAAGGTAACAGAAGTATATATAAGATCAAGAGATAATCCTGATGAAGAGACATTGATGATTTGGGCTTTATACCCACCCCATAAAAGGCCAATTGTTATTGACACTGAGAAATCATTTGGACATGTCATGACCCTGAAGGCTAGAGAGACTGATCCAATTGCAACAGTAGAGATTGGGATTAATGTGGCAAAATTGAATAAAGCCCTAATATAGGCATTTATCAAAGAAAAGGAAACACACAAAACAAGCATTGAAAGAATTTTGAGGGAAAATGAGCGTCTAAAGGACTTAGTGGATGTTGCAACAGGGCCTAGAAAGATGCTCACTCAGGGTGAAAGTTCACAAGTTCAAGACCATTGGGAAGGATCAAGTGCATATGCTCAAGGGAAAATGGACACACTTACAACAGTAATAAAAAGGATGCAGGCCATTTTAACCACTTGGCTGAATAAACTTTGGGGAAAGTACTCACAGTATTTTGATACAATAAAGAACATAAAAGAGTGGATGGTAGAATCCAAGAGAAACTTGAGGAAATAAAACAATGAGATACTCTTGATAATGCAGCAATTGAGGATGCTAATCGTGTTATGGACAAGCATAGAAGTTTCTTTGAGGAGTTACAAGAGGATGCACAAGAATTGATGGAGGCCGCTAAGAATGGATTTACTACATTCTTTGATGATGGAGGTAAGTTGAAAGAAATGGCCACATGGAAGAATGAAAGTGAATTAATACTCCAGAAGATTTTAAAAACAACCACTACGAAAGATGCAATGTTGGATGAAGCAGGTGAGCAAAATGAATAGATGGTGGTGATGGAGATCATGATCTGCAATGCACTAGGAGATGTGGACACTCACGAGTGCCGAGACTACACATATAATATGTCAAGGATCAATCTATGGCTTAACAGAGCTTAGTCTGTATTAGTTTGTTAGTATTTCATATTTAAGACATTTCTGAAAAGACGCATCTTTTCATGTGGTTAATGTATATAAATATCCGTTTTTGTAATCCAAAATAAACTTAGAAGAATATGGATAGAAAGTAGATAGTAAGAAATACAATATTTTCAGAATGTTTCAAAGGACCATGATGCATGTATGAAGTTTTGAGGGATGAATGAAAGAACACTGATTTTGTGGTGCACTTCTAGTATCAATTATTTGTTAAATTAATTGACAATATTATCAAGTTGTCTCCAAGGTTGATATTTCTTTGTCATTTAAATTGGCATATCAAGTATATTCTCAATTCATCAATACACATTTGTTGTATTTGTGTGGTGTGATTTGTTGGTTCTTTCAAGTAAATATTAAATCCTTCAAGTCATTCACAATAATCTGGAAAGTATCATTTGGATCACTAAGAAGAGCTTGGTAATTACATTCTTGCATGTTTATACAAGTTATAAACTAATATTCATATGCCAAATAATTAGAGTCTCTGCCAGATAGAAGTCATTCATCTAAATCTTTCACCTGACTCCGTTTTACCCAACAAGGCACTGGTCTTACTTATCCTTTTAGGTTTCATCCATTTTATTTACATCTCTTAGTTGAACATATTAATTCTTACCTTGATATTGCATATAAAATTTATACCAAATTTAGACCATATCTCTCCACTATCAAATTGCCATTGTGGATAGTTTAGTCAAGCAGGAAACATAGTTCAAAATCTACAACATTCATATAGGTACACCCGCCTAGGTTTAGCAAAGCCTTAAGAGCAGAAGGTTCAACTGTACTGGTTGGCCTTGTTAGTTGGCCAATAACGTTGTGAGAGCTTGGCAACCTCTAGTGGTTCAAACCTGTATTTTTAAGACCCAATAGGTGGATGAAGATTCGTGATGTGGCTAGTTATAGCATTGGTATTGGTTTCATCATAAGGATCCTTTGTGCTCCATATGTTGAAGTTTGCTTGAGACATAGTTGCCCCCAATATGGAAGTAGTACCTTCATTCTTTGATTCTTCTTGTTTTGAGATTTCCTGTTGAGAAGGCATTCTCTGATAAATGACCACTGTAGATGATGTTATTTCAATTTGTTGCTCTGCTAATTCTGGAATATCTTGTTCTATCTGACATGTTCCCTTGAGTGGATAATGCTAGATATCTTCATACATGATGTCCTTAGTTAGAATTTGGGATATATATGATCCTGATGTTGATAATTGAGTTTGACCATAGGAATCAATAACCTGCCCCTTTTGTGTAATAATGTCAGGAGTAAAGGAATCTTGTTCTGAATGAAGATCATCTACATGTCCATCCACGAGAAGCATCTCATGGGTAGATGGAGGGGTATGTGCTATGTTGATGTGATCATCTTGTATAGATAGGAGAGTGTCAATTATATCATTGTAGTAGCTTGGAAATGCAAATTCTTGATCTCGAGTGATTTTGGAATTGCTTTTGACATGCTTTGGATCAAGTTCTTGACATGGTTCAATTTCAAAGAATGGATTGGTTATAAAGGGTTCTTGGATATCTTCATTAGGCATAGGCAGTCTCTCAAATGTCATGAGGTCAAAGGATGTCCATATGTTCTAGAAAGGATCATTGCTAGATCTTGGTGAAAGATGTTGATCATGCTTTGGAATAAATTCTTGAGATATGTCCTCTAGCTCATTAGGTGATGTAGAGATAGTTTCAACATGATCATTGGTCAAACGATATTGATCATCATTTTCAACAATTGTAATGGGATTATGTTGCAAGCTTTACTGAGGGAGGAATTCCTAGATTTGTTGTTGAGCCAACAACGCTTGTTATTGGTCATTTTGTTGTTGTTCCAACAATGCTTGTTGCTGGGCTTTCTGTTGAGCTACTTGTCGTTGTGCCTAAAAATATTGTAGGACTTATTGATACACTTGTTGATGAATTGCTTGCAATCGTGCCTAGTTTTTTGCTTGTGCCTATCAAGCCTGGTGTTGGGCTTCAGCTTGAGCCTATGATTGTTGGGCTTCTTATGCCACTTGCGCAGCTTGTGCAGCTTGTGCAGCTTATACGGCTTGTGCAGCTTGTGCAGCTTGTTGGGAGGCTAATTGCGCTTGCGGTTGTTGAGCAGCTAGTTGTGTAGCTTGTTGGTTTTGGAGTACCGTTTGGAACGTATCTTGTCGAGTGGCTTGTAACACGATGGAGAATGAATTCTCCATGTGTTTTGGCAGTGGATTGGGAATGGTGTTGACTATTGTGATGAGTAGAACGGTCGCATTGATTGCCAGGATTTGAGTGGTGAATGGTGTGATTGAGATGCTTGGTCCTTGAGACACTTGAGGGACGGTGGTTGTGTTGATCTTTGGGGTTGCTTGGATGGTTTCCGCTTGACTTATGAAGGGGGTGTTGCTCAGATTCAGTTGTTTGATGGTTGGTAAAGGGGGAAGGCTCATGCCTTGATTGTTTGGTTGATAGATTTGTAAGTTTTGACTTTGATTTAAATCTACCAAAGGAAAAGGTGTTCCATAATTTAGATTGGGAAAACTCACATTTGTTGTACCATTGAGGTTTAGAGGAGATAATGATCCCATGTATAGATTGTACAAATGCAAGTTTTCAAAATCAATTGGAATCGTGAGACTTGGATAGTTTGGTTGATTTGGATTACTCATGATGGATGGATCAAGTTTATATTCCATGTTCCTCTTGTGTTTTGACCTTGTTGACCTCTGAGGGGTTTAGGACCAATGATGAGATGAAGGATGAAAGGGGTGAATGATATGGGTGTTTAAACTTTTAGGAACTTTGGATCAATGCTAGACTTTAGGACTTGTTTTGATTTTGATTGCGGATAGTTTGACTAAGTGTGTTAAGTCAAACAAGGTGATAATGCACTTGTTAACTCTAGGAAGTTGTGTTATCCTGGAGTAAACTCGCACACAAAAGAATAATTTGGCTAGGTGTGTTAAGCCAAACAAGGTGATGTTGAACTTGTAAACCTTATGAAGTTGTGTTATCCTAGAGGTAAATTCACTCAAGAGGTTTGATAATTTGACTAAGTGTGTTAAGTTAAACAAGGTGATGTTGATTTTTCCTAAAAATCTAGCATAAGTGATGTTTTCAAAGTTCCCAAGAATTTTTTGGTGAGATGATTTTTGATAAATGTTTGGATGGGGTGAAGTATTTGACTCGATCCTAGATGAACCTAAGAGGATTTGTTTACTAGACCAAGATATTGAAGAACATGCTTTTCCCTAAAAGTGGTTCAAACAAGAAGACCAATGTTTGCATGAAAACCAAATGACTCAAAAGGGACCAAGCACATGTCTGGTTCAATTGTATGTTATCTTGCTTAGGTTTGGTTCTTTTTACCACAAACATATTCTTGATTATGATTTTCAAACTGAATGTCTATCTCTCAATTCCTTTTCATTCCATAATGTCCATTATGTGAAAATCAAGGTTTCGAGAGCATAATTTCGTAGGTTGACTTTAGTATGAGAAAATTATGATGTAAATCCAAATGCTTAGAGACCTCGAAGGATAAAATCCCTAGGGAAAGCAACAACACTTGGATTTGGAAAAAAATTGAAGATTTTGTGGATGTTTTTTTTTTGAATGTTTCTGATCAAAGCAATGTGTTTTCAATTCCAAGAACATGTACAATCCTAGGATGAAGAGACAATATTTGTTGGGATCCCACTTGGATAAATCTAGCTGTGCATATTTAGTGTGGATGATTAGATGCTTGACCACATAGGCTCCCCCTTATAGTGCACTCGCTTCTCAGGTCAGGCAAGCATCAATACCCATGAAACTCCCATGGCATAATTTTCATCTCTACAACAGAATCACATGTATACGTGGGGCGGCTTTGGTCTTTGCTATAAAAGGAATTTGAATGTGGGCATTATGTTCATGGGGGACTATCCAATATGGCGAGAGACCATTGTTGCCCTTCTCATCAGAATAATTCTCATGATTCTCAAACTTTCCTCGAGAATCCACACTTATATACCAGTTGGAAGTCACTTGGATTTAGCGTGTTCCTATTTGGGTAATTCCCTTGGGTGATTACTTTTTCCCACAAGGCAAGCCCGCTAAGATAAATAGAAGAAAGAAATCATATCCCGTAGTTCAATCAACCTTCATTGAAAAACAAAGGGAGAACACTCGCAATATACCATGCTCACACTCCCAAGATTGGTTCAATTTTAATCCCAAAATGAAACATGGAGGTAATTACTTTACTCAAATTAAGATCACCAAAAGAGTTTTTGATTCTCAAGATCGCCGTGAGGCGCGAGAGAAGTGCATATGTCCTTTTGATGATTTTACTTTGAGTAAACAATTACAAAACAAAATAACACTTGCTCATTTTAAGTCCACAAAGCAAAAATGAATTATTTTCATAGCACCAAATCAAATGTGTGATTTTCCTTGTTCAATTGTTAAACTTTAAACCAAATCTATTAAGTTATTCTAAAGTTCTTTTTAACCTTTTGTTGCAAAATTTGAAAGCTTTTGTAGTGTTCTTTGTAGAGCCCAAAAGAAATTTAGTGTGTCCTAAAAGCATGAAAATAATCAAATCCTTAGAAAGGGATTATAAGTTCTCCCAAAAGTGTTTAAAAACACTTAATAAAATGAGATGATAAAATCATAAAGAACCCTTGGCCTTCGTTTTCCTTCCTTCACTTTTGATCAAGAAATTTCCTTTTTTTGGCAGATTTCAACAATTGTTAGATTTTTCTATTTTTGGTAATTTTACATGCATGACTTTGAGAGTCTTGTTTTTTCCCAAAAACTTTCTAAAACTAAAATAGGATGAATTTTCAACTAACATCCTAAATTCAAAACATGAACTTCGAGTTATTAACAAAAATGACTTTTAAAAAATTAGAAAAAAACACTTAGTTGGCATTGTGAGGGCCAATGTGCATGATAAATGCTATTAGGTGGAATTTGAAATTGAGGAAATGAAATGTGAGAGGGAAAAATGAATGAAATAAATGCCACTTGGCTCAATGCACAAGGACATGTAAGAGGAGTGAATGCTTTGTTGGAAGGGAAAATCCACTTGGATTTTAAAATTCAAATTTGAAGGAATATTCCTCCTTTATTCCATGTTGAGAGAAAATAGGCAATTTAATAAATCAAAATAATTGATTTATTGTGAAAGTTTCATTCTCTAGAGGATGTGACATGGATTAAGATTAAATTAATCAAAGTTTGATTAATTTAATGAGGAATTTAGGAGATGTGACAATTTAGACTTAAATTTGATTTAAATCAGAATTGAGAGGAAAGGTTTAATTAAATAAATGTTTTGATTTATTTAGCCAAAGGGGATAATGTTAGATTAAATCAAATAATATTTAATTTATTCAATTTGATTAGAGGACTTTAGGGATTTAATTAAATAAAATGAATTATTTAATCAAATAGAGACATAGTGTTAATTAAATCAAATTGATTAATTTAATTAAGAGGAGAGAATGACTTAATCAGATAAATAATGATTTATTCAATTAAGGGATGAAAAGTGATGAAAAGTTAAGAAGATGATTAAGGAAGAAATGACGTTAGTAATCATAATCAAGTGTGTCAGTATATTATCCATGTCTACAAAACCTACAACGCACACATTCAAAGAGGGGAAAAAGGTTAGGGTTAGATAATAGGGGTTTGCCTTAGTCAAACCCCATGTTGGTAATCAAACCTAAAATGATGAAATAGAATGTCAAGGTAAATATGATTGAATAACACATGCAAGTACAATCACTCACCAAGCCCTTGTTGAAGAAGTCTGAAGATATGCAAGAACCAACTCCAATGGATGTTGTTTGAAATGATTAGTGCTTGAATTTTTTATGCTTGCTTGAGAAGATAGATTGCTTGAGTGCTTGTGAAGATGAGAGATTTTGGGGGAGAGAGAATGAGGAGAAAAACTCTTATTTATACATGTGATGCCCTAATTCCTCAAAAATAATACATCACAAGCCGACCTTAGGGTTTTGGAGACAAAATCCCATTAGAATTTTGATTTAATTTTGATTTTTATGTCAAACGGGACTAAGTCATCCAAGGTGGCGACTTAGTCCACTTGGAAAAATTCAAGTGGTAGTCGAGATTTAAAAGGTGATTAATGTTGATTAACGAGATTATCTCCCAAAAAACACTTAAGTCAGGCCTATAAGTGCATTAAGGGGCCATTTTTTCATTTAAGAAAGGGTTGGTTTAGTGATTACAAGCCTAGGAAAGTGTGAGGTTTAGTTAAAAAACCTTACAAAACTTTGAAATAAGGGTTGGAAAAGGGTAATTTAGATTAATTATTGTAGAAAAGTCCTAGAAAACTAAGGAAATGTGTTACAACACTTCACAACACTTAGGTTTTTATTGATTTTCAAGTGTTCAAGGCCTAATGTGAATGTGTTGGCCACATTACAACATTAGATATAAGCAAAATCAAGCCAAAATCCAAGGGAAAAGTGTCAAGGCTACACTTTTTTGCAGCATAGGTGGAAGAGGATATGGAATGCAATGCCACATAGGAGGTAGGAATACTAGTAGGAATACCAAGGGAAGGAATCACATTGCTAACTTGTTGCATTGTGGTTGTGACATTAGGAGAGGCATAAGTAGGTATGGAAGCTATTGTGGAGGGAGGAGGAGTTTGAGGTCCACCTTGGCTAACCACAATGTTTGTTGGTTGGAAGGAACATATTTTTAATATATCTCAACTATTTTCTTCACAACATCTAGGCCTTCATCAGTTTCAAGCATGTGATGGATGTTGTCTATAGTGGGAATTGTAGTAGCAAAGATGGTTTCAAGGATCATCACTTGATTTTGCAAGTGTGCTAGGTCCTCATGAAGGTGAATGATCTGGTCATGTGTGATATCATTAGGTTTGTGTTCAATATGCATGCTAACCGAATGCAAATATTTACTAAGGGTGGTTTCCAAGCCTAGTGTACTATTATCAATAGTAGGAGAGGAAGCTCGAGGCAACCCAAGATCTACAACAAGAGTATTGTCATGAGATGCCATGAGTCTTGAACTTCTTCTCAGTAATGTATCAGCAATAGGACACCAAACACTCATGCAAAGTTTTCTAAATGTGGGGTGGATGCAAATGTAATGCAAACAAAGGGCACTAAAATGTAAATAACTAAAATTATGGAAAACAATACAAAAATGTAGAAACATAAAACTAAAATGTAGAAAATGCTTTGAAATGCTAGAAATTACAGTGCAAAATGTGCGCATGGACTAAGTCACCCAGTGTGACAAATTAGTCCCAACAATGATTTTTTTGATATGTTTTAAAAGTTTTGAATGATTTTTATGATTTTTAGGCTTTTCCAATGCAGCTATAATATGAAAATATAGAATTTTTGGATTTTTCAATGAAAATGCAATGCAAGAATGTAAGCTATATGAACTTTTCACTAATGCAATTTTTTGAAAACCCTAGAATGAAAACAATGCAAAAACCTAATGCAATGTGAATGCAAGCTTTCTCTAGGATGAAAATGCACTTGAAATCAAAAGTTAAAAAGAAATGTTCTAAGGACAGGTTCACCAAAATGAACCATAGATTTTGAGGGAAAGTGGGTTCCCTAGCACTTCTAGGGTTTTCACCTAGAAGGAGAGAACTCTTTCACGCTCAAGAACCTAGAGGTTCATTCAAGATTAGAGATCTAATGTGTGATGTGTGCGTGTCTAAGTGTTGTAATGTAATGAAATGAAGTTATCTAATGAATGCACACTAATGAAATGTAAAATTATTGAAAACACTATGTAAAATGACCTAATAATGACCTAAAATGCATGCAAACTATAACAGAACTTAAAGAGGTAGAAGTGTTTCACCTAGAAATTGAAGGTTGATGGAGAGGAGCTCTAGAATCTTCAAGAATCTTTTGTTGAAGACCATTGGGAGACTTACACCAAGCTAGGTGACTTAGTCTTGCTTTGGGGAAACTTTGTCGAAACTAGTTTTGGGGAAATGGGTGTCCAGATCTACAAAGATCACTTTTCAAGCCTAGATGTGGGAATAATTCACCAATGATGGAAACTTAGTCCACTTGTAGCTTTCAGAAATTTTGAGACTGGAATCTGTAGTTATTAGCTTGTACTTCTATTTTTGACACAAATTTGGATCCGAATCTTTAGATATTGACCTGCAAGTTGTCTTCAAGCTCCTTTTAGGGTTTGTTGACTTGGAATGATGTGGATGGAAATATTATACCTTTTAGCACCTTACTCTTTGACTAATTTGCATACAAAGTCTGTAAAACACACATGCAAAGAGGGGAAAAGGTTTAGGGTTAGAGAATAGGGGTTTGTCTTAGTCAAACCCTAGATAATTAAATAGAATGTAAAGGGAAAGATGATTAAATAACATGCAAGTACAACTCATTGAGCCCTTGTTGAAGAATTCTGAAGATATGCAAGTGATCAACTCCAATGAATTGTGCTTGAAGTGCTCAGAGTGCTTGAATGCTTGCTTGAGAAGATAGATTTCTTGATCATGAGAGAATGAGGAATTAGGGGTGAAAATGAGGGGAAAACCCTTTATTTATACATGTTATGACCTAATTTTCTGAAAATAACACATCACGGTCCGACCTTAGGGTTTAGGAGACAATATCTCGCTAGAATTTTGGACTAAATTTGATTTTTATGCCACATGGGACTAACTCACCCAAGGTGGCAACTTAGTCCACTTGGGAAATTTCAAGTGGATGTCAAGAATTAAAGTGTGATTAATGTTGTTTAGTGAGATTGTTTTCTGAAACACACTTAAGTGGGACCTATAAGTGCATTAAGCGGTCATTTTATAATAAGAAAGGGTCAATTTATTGATGACAAGCCTAGGAAAGTGTGAGTTTGTTACAAATCTTTACAACACTTTGAAATAGGACTTGGTAAAGGGTAAAAAGAGGTTGTTTAGATGAATTATGATGGAAAGGTCTTAGAAAAGTGGGAAAATGTATTACAACACTTCACAACACCTTTGTAAGACATCATTAGGTTTTTATTGATTTACAAGCGTTCAAGGCCTAATGTGAATGTGTTGTCCACATTACAAGATTAAATCTAGGAAAAATCAAGCAAAAATCCATAGGAAAAGGCCCAAATGAGCATGAAAAATGATACTTTTTTCTACATTACACCTAGAACAGGACTCATTCGCCCTTGGGCAAATGAGTCCCGGGTCAGCTTCAATAGAGCACTTTTGGTGACTGATAAACATCATCTTTCCTTTCTTAGATTTGTAATTTGATTTCTTGTTCCATTAGTATTGAGCTTAATCTTCAAGATCAAAGTTGTAGATTTCATTTTGGAGTTAGTTTTCTATTTTTAATCTTTCTCCCCAAAGTGTTGTTTAATCAAGACCCCCGTCCTTGCAAAAAAAGGAAATCAACAGATTCAAACTTTGACTTGACTCACCTCAAGGTTGATAGTCCTTTCATTTTGTGGATCTCATTTCCTAATGAATTGAAGAAGAATAGATCACATAATTGGGTTATCAATCTCATTTTGGTAACCCACTGTATTTTTCTTCATTTTAGTCTTAATATAAGATTTCATAAGTAGTAGTGAAACCATGTGATTTTAGCATGAAACATGGTTGTGAGGAAATTAAAGGAGATAGAAAATATTTGAACTCTAGCATAACCTAAAGATACATGTCACCAATTTGTAATCTTGCCAAGAAAATAATGAATAAGATTGTAGCATTTAAGTTGGTTCATAAGAGTTTAAAGTAGGCATATAAATGGTATAATAGTTGTAACTAGATTAGTAAATAAAAATAAAAATATCACACTGACTTCTTTTTTGGTACAAGTAGCTACCGGTTTTGCTATGACTTTTTACTATCGTCCCAGTGTTCTAGAAGCTTTCGCCTCTATTCAATACATAATGACTAAAGTGAACTTCGGTTGGCTAATCCGATTGATCCATCGGTGGTCACCAAGTATGATGGTTTTAATGATGATCTTACATGTATTTCGCGTCTATTTAATAGACGGATTCAAAAAAACTCGCGAATTAACTTGGGTTACGAGTGTAATTCTAGTTGTATTAACCGTATCTTTCGGTGTAACCGGTTATTCTTTGCCCTGGGATCAAATTGGTTATTAGGCAGCCAAAATTGTGACCAGTGTGCTTGAGGCCATTCCATTAATAGGAGCTCCTTTGGTAGAGTTATTATGCGGAAGTGTTAGTGTGGGTCTAAAATTGAAGGTAGGACTTTGTTTCTACAAACTTCTATAGATTTTTCCATAGGGGGTGAACTGGTCTAGGAAGAACCTACTAATTATGATATGTGGAAGCAAGATAGGGAGGTTTGGCTTATCATTCAATGGGGCAAGCTAGCCTCGTATGTGGAAGGCATGAAGGGGCATGCCCCCAAGCTTTCTATAGAGTTCGCTACCTCTTGGGCAAATGGCATTGTCGCCATTGGTGGGTGATCCTTCACAGTGACCATTAAGTTGATTGCTAAGGTGATGAGGCTTCCATTGGAGGGTGCTTGTATTCCCTGTAAGCCTAAGGGTCATTATCATAAAGATATGGAGTGTTTTTTGAGAGAGGGAGAAAAGGTTAATGGACTCTAAAATAGTTTCAATAGGGCCGACCTCCTTGAGGTTTGGAGTAAGATTGTAGAATTTTTGATGAGGTATGTTATTATTGAGGGCCAATTCCATTGTTTTCATGCTCTTTTGCTTCCTATGCTTAACCATCTTCATTATAATTTACAGATGAACTTTACCTTTTGGATATTTTCCTCTCTTGACCAGTTCGTTAAAAATGTCCAAGGTAAAAGTAAGAATATCCCTATTCACTAGGGTTGAATATTTTGGCTCTACCATTAATAGGATGCTCTATTACCCGCTTCAACCACTGTTAAAAAAAACACCTTGGTCATTTGTGACATTGTTGAACCCCCTGAGCACCCTAGTCCCTCTTTCACCCTAGATGAAAGCCCACCCACTACTTGTCATATCACTTGCGCCTATGGTAAAACCCCTGCCAATAAGGAAACCCCTGCCAACCCCATTAAATGTGTTCCCTTGTCAAAGCATACTCTAATTTCTACTTCTAGATCTGATAATTTGGATAACTCGAATGATGAATCTTGGAATCCCACCCCTAGTAACTCTCCTACACACTCCCCTATTCATGCGAAGGGTTCTGATGTCCGGAAAAGCCCTCCTATCATTAACCCTACCCTTCAAAATTCCCTTAATTTCTACATAAAGCTAGATGGGACCCATGCTAAACCTAAGGTGGGTAATGGAAATTGTGCCTTTGATGATCCCCTTCACAATAAAATTAATGAAATCTCAGATATTGTTAATGTCTAGAATAGCATCCTCAAGTGGCTTCTAGGTGAGCTTGTTACTATCAAAGAAAGAATCCAAGTTCTAGAAAATAAGGTGTTGTAGTAGCAAGTCCTCTGGTTGAGTGAGGTGGAGGATAGTGGCCATTGGGATATGATTGCCTCCCTAGCTAAGTCATTTGAGCACTAGGCCAATTGGGACAAAGAGGTGGAAGAGCTTAGAGCTCTTGTGGGAAGGGATGAGGATAAAAAGAACTTACAGATGGAGATTTATGTTATTCATAGGAACTAGGAAAAAACCATGCAATATCCCCAAGTCATTACTGATTATAACAAGGAGACTGTAAAGAACACTGCTCTAACCATCTAGGTCTTTCAACAATAGATAAGGAAAAGTAATTTTAAATAGGTGGTTGAGGGTGGTCTTGATGATAGTCACACACAAAAGAAAGGCAAGGTGGTGGGAAGCTCAGCTCTAGACACTATGGTGGATACTCACGCTATTCAAGAGATTCCCTTGTCTTTTGAGGAAAATCTCCACTTCTTGGCTCAAGAGTGGAAGGAAATTAGTGGTCTCAAGATACTGGGAGACCAACAACTATTTTTGGTCCCTTTCTAGTTTTTTGTCTATGTGGTGTCTCTAGTTATTCTGCTAGTCAGACTCTTTTAGTTTCTTTTGTTTTAGTTTTTTGGGCATTTCACTTCTCGTGAGCCCCTCGTTGGCCTCAATGGCCATTTTGTAATGGGTACGGGCCCTTCCAATTTTAATCAAATAAAATCATAATTGAAGGTAGGAGGTGAAGCTAATGTGAGTGCTTATTACTTTGGAATTTTAAATTATGGTATACATACTTTAGCCCTACATTTATATACTTGGATGCTATTGTGGTATGCAAAGCTAAGTAGCATAGCCCTCTACAAAGGATGTGTTGGAGTAAATTAATCAATTAATCATCCTTAATTTACTCTAGTGCCTAATGTAAACTTAGGAAAAGATCATCTTGTTCTGATTGCGAGTGTTATTGCATTAATCATGCATTTCAATCAGATAAGTGACTTAACTGATTCATGCATTCTATTATCTCACTCCTATTTCAATCAGAACTCCATCACATGTTGAGTTGAACTCCATCGTTAAGCGATCTGATGTTGATTCCATTTTAGTCTACATAAGGATATTCAATCCTTCACTGTATTCATTCAATAATTAATAATCATTATTGTTTAATATATTTCTCGGTGTGCTTTATCATTTTTCTTCCTAGATCTACCAGAATTCTACATGGTATTAGAGCTTAGGGGAGATAAGAAAAGCCATAGTTGAAACAAATTTGTTGTATTTTTTTTGTTTTGCATCTCAATTTGTATTGAACGATTGAGATTCCCACACATTTTGCAATGCATTTGAATTCTATGTTTGATCGTTGGTCAACTATTTGTAAGTTGTTAGTCATGCATTTTAGAAGCATCATCATTTGAAGGCAGGAAGCTTGCACCTAGCATTAATCACAGGTGAATCAGGAGGTGCCTCATGTATTTCCTGGCCCACACCTTTCTTGTGCAAGCCATTGACCCTCAAAATTCAAGCACAAGGCCACATCTCATAACTAGAGGCGACCATTGCAGTCAACAAGCCATTTAAGCCAAACTGACAGACAAGGAGGAGGTAACACATCAAGGAGGGTGCAATTTTATTTCTTGAGGCATGATTAAATGTAGAGGCAATGGTTTGTGAGAGGCCCGATCTATTTGTTAGATTGGTTGCCCCTTCATTTGGAGGTTTTAGACTTCCTTATTGGAAGCCATGGCGTAAATCTATTGAAAGCAGTGATACACAATCCACGATTTAAGGTTTGTGTAGGGCATGAGAAGGTTGAGACCCTCGTGCATGGACAATTTCACTTTGTGCAGGGCGTTAGACATCCTCAGTCCCTCCACGCGACCATTTATTTACTCAAACCTCCATTAAATTTAATTTGTGATGTGATTTGAGCTTGCACATGGTCCTCCATTAACGCCTTTAATCTGTCAATTCATCGACTAGTTTGCAAAGCATTTGTAGAGCGATTGACATGATTGACTATCTTTTGCAACCAAATTCTTCTCTTCATTCTGTAGGAAGATTTCTGAGAATTTTTTCACCAAAATGGAGGTAGATGTAAATATTTGTTTCTAGATGCATGCATGTTTCTTTCAGCATCTAGTATCTAGGTTTCTTTCATTTTGCTTCTAAATAAATAAACTTAGAATATTAAAAGTTGCTAATTAACTATCAAGCTCTGCATTGTTCCTCCAATTAGCAGCCAAAAGTGTTTTTTTGTTCTAAATTCTTGACTACATGAGCTTCTAGAGTTGCATCCTTGTGTGCTTCCATAGTTTCTTTCTAGCAAGACAATATTGAGAATTGGATAGACAATGGCATCATCCCTAATAGAGGGAATCTCTGTAGTTCAGTTGCAACTTTCTTCTTTAGTTTGAATAAATTGTTGAGTACATTCATTTCCTCTTTTTTGATAGTCGCATCATCACTATTGGCCCACAATCTTCATCGCCTTTGTAGCTTGCTTTATATTAGTCTTCATAAGATTCTTGGATCGACATCATCACTTTCTGACATGTGGACACAAGAACAATTTTCAGAGGTACACATCATTCGGATTTGGATTCTAAAATCACCCATTCTTTTGGATTGGCTTCTCCAATCATCAGTGGATCTGTTTCTTCAAACGTTCATCATTAGCACGAGAGATTTTTCTTTATGGGGTGGATTCATATCTTCTTTTTCTCTCTCCTATTAGGGGTAAATTTATTGTACTTATATGACATAAGCAATCCTTGAGAGGTCACATTGAGTCCTCCTTCTATCCTTTGTTTTGTAGTACATCCATTTCTTTTTCTCTCTTTTGGAGAGGATTTTTTCCCATGTGGTTTTCTCCTTTTCTCCAGTTATGAGAGATTTCATGTTGTTCATGGGTATCTCATCTGGCCTTGTAGCTAGGACCCATTCTGCATCCATCATTGCATTCTTTCCTTCATCAGTTTTTGCTTCTCCTCAATTTTCATTTAGGGGGGTGTTGAAGTAAATTAATCAATTAATCATCCTTAATTTTCTCTAGTGCTTAATGCAAACTTAGGAAAATATCATATTTTTTCTATTATGAGTGTTATTGCATTAATCATGCATTTCAATCAATTAAGTGACTTAAATGATTAATGCATTATGTTATCTCACTCCTGTTTTAGTCAGAACTCCATCACATATTGAGTTGAACTCCACCATTTAGGGATCTGATGTTGAGTTCATTTTAGTCTACATAAGGATATACAACCCTTCACTATATTCATTCAATAATAAATAATCATTACTGTTTCACATATTTATCTATGTGCTTTATCATTTGTCTTCCTAGATCTAGCAGAATTCTACAGGATGTATCTAGTGTGAGGAAAAGGGCTACAAAATCCTTCTAAAGTAAAATAAAATAAATGATAATTGGATGCAAACATATTTGATTGGTATTATTAAATCTATTCATAGGACTAGTGCATAGGAGTGTATAATGAGACATGGTGCACTTGTGTGAGGAAAATAAACTTTATTTTATTATTTATGTAGAGTTTGGAGAATTTTAAATCACAAGTGTATTTTATAATTTGACATGAAAATATGAAGAACAAGAAATGATAATATTTAAGGGACATAGAAGGATATAGAGATCTTGTTCTATACAAAATAAGTAATCAAAATTAAGAGCCAATGCAACATGCTAACATATTATAAAAAATATTACATGGTCAAAATGTTGATGACATTCAAATGGTTATATTATGTCATGTGTTGGATTTTTCCTCAAAAATACACATGTTAATATAAATGATTAAGAGTTTCTTGGAGACTCCAAACCTGCCATGGGAAGGACTGAAACCAATATGTATGAATACTAATATAATATAAAAGTGATGAATAATCCATTACAAAAGGTTAAATTGCAGCATGGCAGAAAATAAAGGTGCCTTGTGTAAATCCATAATTATAAACTTGCATGAAATTTGATATTATAATGGTTGAAGAGTGTAGAGAGCTCACCACTTTTATTTGAAATAACATGCCCAAAAGATATTACTAAAGCCTCAAGTATATTTTTGAAGAAGAATTGGGTAGCTAATATCTTATTATATTAATCTTATATCTCATTAGTGATTTAAGGTTATGAAGGTTTTTGGAAAGATGAGCTCCTACCAACCATTGATTTCCCTTATCTTATGATTTTGTCAAGGTTTTATATAAAAAAAGGTATAATGTTAAATATTATATACCTAGTGATTTAAAAACTAAAATATATTATGATTGATATTCAAGTGAATTCCAACAAGTGAATATTGTGCTCTTCCATAACTCTTGATCCTCTCGCTCTCCTACCTATTCAAATGGTTATTTCTCACCTAATGGTTCTTTGTCTCCTCCTGCATGTGATTTGGTGGTTGATTTGGTGCTCCCTACTCTTTGTGGTGCTTCTATTTCTCTACCTATGCTACACAAAATATCCCTTGTTGTTCCTTCAATTAGGACCTTTCTTGTGGTGGAGGGGTGATGGGGAGCCCTATACCTCAAGAGCACTCTTGCTCTACCCAAGACCTATTCTTTGGTCTTCTTAGGGTATTCCACTCTACCCTACTCAAGGATCTCTCCTAAACCCCTAACTCCTTATAGGTCTCTCCACCAATTTCAAAATCTTCACCAACACTCTCATTCCACCACTGGGCTTCCTTGAGCTCCACACTGACCCAAATGTGTCCTAACCACTCCAAGGCTAGGGTAAGGTGGTCTTGTTGTTCTTTAGGTGTTTTGACTCCTCAGTGATCCATCTCATTGGATACTTTCACCTTTTTCCCTTCGCTTTCAAGAATTTATAGTTTCTAGGCCTTGTAGCCTTTTTGCCCCATTTTGGCCTCCTAGAACCCATTTTCTTGGATTTTCTCAAAAATGGCCTTAACAACCCCCAAATATTTTTGGATATTCTTTCTAGTAGTACCCTAGGCTTCACGATTTACCAGGTTTAATATTCTGCAAGTGTCCTTACATAGGATTGTCCTCATACCCCCTAATTTCAAGGGTTTCTAGGGTTTTGGCTCCTTTTTCCAACTTTGAGGGCTTCAATGACCTTCTCAACTCTCCTCCTTGAACAAACATGTCTGGAATACATGTTCCCAAACTCTCATGCTCTTTATTGGCACAAACCAATCCATTTATCAGCTTTCTTTACTGCTGTCCTCTCCAAGCCACTAGCCAAAATGCACTTGCACTTGCCTAGTGTTTGATGAATTCAACTCTTCCCATGAAACCAAGACTCCACACACACTATTTACACTGTAAAAATAGTCCCCTACTTTATTCCAAGTGGCCATGGTAGCCTTTCCACGGGAATTTAAGTGGGGATCATGATTTCCAAAAAACTGGCCTAAACCGGCTATAAGGCCAAAACTCCAAAAAAAAATTGAACTAAATGGCTAATCTAATGCTTCAAATAGTAAATAAGTGACACAATGGTAAGCCTCAAACCATCAGAAAAGACCTTTCAATCCATCATTGATTGGATGAAGGCTCAAACACAAAAATTCACTCAAAAGTTGTTGAATTCCAATCACACATATATGCTCTCCAAGTCTCAATTCATGAAAATGAACTTCCAACCCAGGTATTAGGGTTTGGCTGACCTTATATACCTTTCTCCCATGTGCTAGGACCCTTGGGTTGGACTTAGAACAACATTAATGCTATTTTCCAAGTTTTAGGACAAATAGCCAAGTCTACATTGCCAAATTTGCCTAATTTCATGATTAAGACTTCTGCAAACCTCAAGGTTCTAAACCAACCTAAGTTTTCCACTAAACAGCATGAATTATACCTTGGGACTTTACATAATATTCCTTATTACCTTGGTGGTTGGCTAGAACCACCTACAAGCCAAAATTGCCAAGATTTTCCAAAAACCTTAAGGTGCTCCTGCACCATTCTCCCCCTGCAACAAAGAAGTTAAGGAACTTATGGTGTCAAGAGCTCCTCACTAATTCCATGCTTCTGAAAGTCACCTTCTGCTATGCAAGTAGCTTCTGAATCTGGTTGATATTTCCACTTCACTAGGTGCTCCTTGTATGTCTTGTGCCTAGTCTTCTTCACCCTTGAGTCTAAAATCCTGTCCACTTGTGGTCTGATCTGATCAGGTACCTTGAGTGCTTCCACATCCTTGTTTATCTAAGCATTGTACTGTTCTTCATCCATTTTTGGTCCTTTATACTTCACCAAGTCTTTCACATTGAATATAGGAGAAATAGACATCTCCTTGGGTAACTCCACCTTGTAGGCATTTGATCCATACTTAGCCAATACTTTACATGGCCCTATCCTCTTCATCAGTAGTTTGCTTGGTATGCCTTTCTGTAACATTGCCTTGTTCAAGTATACCATCACCAAATCACCTATCTCAAATTGTAATTCTCTTCTCCCTTCATCTCTCTTAGCCTTCAACTTTTGATTAGCCTCTATCAATGTCTTCCTTACCTGCTCATGAACCTCTCTCATTGACTGAGCAAAATCATCAGCATGTCCACTAATTCCTTCATGACCTTTTAGTTGTCTAAGCTCAAGTACACCCCTTGGATGTAAACTATAGACTATCTCAAATGGACTCTTACCCGTAGTCCTATTTGTGCTATCATTGTAAGAAAATTCTTCTTATGGAATCACTTGCTCCCATCCTTGTCCATACTCCTTAGTTAAGCATCTCAATAAGTTCCCAAGTACCCTATTGATCACCTCTGTCTGTCCATCCGTTTGTGGATGATATGCTGAGCTATGAGACAAGTTGGTTCCTAGCCTCTTCCAAAGAGTTTTCCAAAAATGCCCCATAAATTTCACATCTCTGTCTGCAACTATGCTCCTTGGCAACCCATGTATCCTCACTACTTCCTTGAAGAATAGGTGTGCAATCTGACTTGCATCATGTGTTGTCTTGCATGGGATAAAATGACTCATCTTGATAAATCTGTCCACTACCACAAACACACTATCAAAACCAGTTGGTGTCCTAGGTAGCCCTACTATGATGTCCATGCTTATGCATTCCCATGGTCTACTTGGGATGGGTAATGGCTGATAAAGACCTGCATTGCTTGATGTTCCCTTTGCCTTTTGATATACTCCACATTGTTCAACGTATCTTCTCACATCTCTTTGCATTTTAGGCCACCAATAGAACCCTTCCACTAAGTCTAGTGTCTTGTTCAAACCAAAGTGACCACTTAAACTACCATTATGCTTTTCTTGGATCAGATTCTCCCTCATAGAACCTATAGGAACACACAATTTCTTCCCCTTAAAAAATAAACCATTTTGCAAGGTGTAATCAGCATATTCACTGTGAAAATGGTTCTCAAAATCAGTACATACCTTGTATATTTCTAAGAAATCAAAATCTTCTTCATATAGATCTTTGAATCCTTCAACCCCTATACTTTGTATTTGTATCTCTTGGACAGTAAGCAACCTCCTACTAAGAGCATTAGAAACCTTGCTGTTAATCCCCTTCTTATGCTTGATGGTAAAGGTGTATGACTGCAAAAACTCCATCCACTTGATATGCCTCAAACTGAGCTTCTCTTGGGTGTTGATGTAACTTAAGGCCTGATTATCAGTATATACCACAAATTACTTTTGCAATAGATAGTGCCTCCACTTCTTAAGAGCCTGCACCAAAGCATATAGCTCTAAGTCATAGGATGAGTACCTAGACTTTGCTTCATTCAGCCTTTCACTAAAGAATGCCACCGGCCTGCCTTCTTGGCTTAGAACAACCCCAACTGCTATGTTACTTGCATCACATTCCACTATGAATGGTTTTTCAAAGCCTGGTAAAACTAGGATAGGTTGGGTAGATATCTCCCTCTTCAATCTTTCAAATCCTTCATTGGCTTCTTTGGTCCACACAAACCTAGTTTTCAGTCCTCCTTTGATGGTGTCAAGAACTGATGCACAAATTTCACTAAACCTTCTCATAAATTTCCTATAGAACTAAGCTAATCCATGGAAACTCCTAACTTTTGTCCCTATTTTGGGAGTAGGCCAACTAAGAATGGCTTCAACCTTGCTCTTGTCCATCTTCAAATTCCCTTGAGACACTACAAATCCTAGGTAAACTAACTCTTGCTTCATGAACTCACTTTTCTCAAGATTTATAGTGAGCTTCTCCTCTTGAAGTTTCCTCAACACAATTTTTAGGTGCCTCATATGTTCTTCTTTTGTTTTGCTAAAGATGAGGATATCATCTAGGTAGACAACCACAAAGATTCCTATAAAGTCCTTCAAGACCTCATTCATCACCCTCATAAAAGTGCTAGGTGCATTTGTAAGCCCAAATGGCATTACTAACCATTCATATAAGCCTTCTGTGGTTTTGAATGCTGACTTCCATTCATCTCCATCTTTCATTCTAATTTGATAATAACCACTTTTCAAATCAATTTTGGAATAGTAGTTAGCACCCCCTAAACAGTCCATTAAATCTTCTATCCTAGGAATAGGAAACCTATATCTAATAGTTATCCTATTTATTGCCCTAGAATCAGTACACATTCTCCACTTATCTCCCTTTTGAGGTGCCAACACAACTGGAACAACACATGGACTTATGCTCTTTCTGATCAGCCCTTGGTCCAAAAGTTCTTGAACTTGTCTTGCCATCTCCTTATTTTGCTCCGGTGTCATCTTGTATGCAGCCTTGTTAGGTAGTGTTGCTCCTAGTATAAATTCTATTTGATGACTGATTGCTCTCTTAGGTGGTAGTGTAGCTGGTGTACCTTCACAAATAATGTCCTTGAACTGATCCAATAGTCGCTTCACTTTTGCTGTCATAGGTAGCTGATTAGGTAACTCCTCTTCCTTTGGCTTCAACATGATTGCATAGACAAATCCTTCTTCCTCCTTGATTTATTTTATGAATTCCTTTCCACTCATCAAAAGGACACTAGTTTTTTCCTTTTCCACTATGTTTTCTTCTAACAAAGACTGTATTTTGTAAGTCACGCAATCCTTCTTAAATGAGTACTTATTCTCCTTGCCATGGTGCACTGCCTCCTTGTCATATTACCATGGTCTTCCAAGCAGCATATGGCATGTATCCATTGGTAACACATCGCATAGTATCCTATCATGATACTTTCCTATAGTAAACTCAACCCACACTTGTTCATTGACTAGTATATTCTACCCCTTGTTCAACCAAGTAACCTTGTAAGGGCACACATGGGGTATCTTGGTGAGTTTCAACTTTTGCAATGCCTCCTCTGAGATGACATTATCAGTAGAACCTAAATCTATGATGACCTTGCAAACCTTTCCTAGTATCTTGCAGTTGACTCTAAAAAGAGCTCTCCTTTGTTTGTGTTCATCCTTGGTAGGTGCTTTGATCAAAATTCTTCTTAACATGAGATTCTCACCTCTGATTGTTTGGAGCAGTCCTCTTCTTGAACATAGTTGATCTTCCTCTCACTTTGTGAAGATGTTCGCTTGTCCAGACACCTATAAGCTGGATGACCCAACTGTCCACAATTGTAGCATTTCATGGAAGCAAAATGAGAGCTTCTCCCAAAGCCTCCTGATCTGCCTCTTCCTCCTTTGTTTGAGCTTCTACTTCTGTAACCCCCTCTACTATTTGACTCATGGGATTGTTCACCAACCTTAGCATCACCTTGGTTTATGTTCTCATTGCTTCTTCCACCAAAACCTCCTCTTTTTCCACCTCTAGAGTCTCTACCTCTTCCTTTACCTCTAGTATTGGAATCTTGTTTCTTTTTTAGTTTCTCTTCCACCTTAATGGCCATTTGATAGCAGCTATGGAGGGTAGTAAGTGTGAAAAGACTCAACTCCTCTTGTATGCTCCATCTAAGACCATTTAGATACCTAGCAACTTTGATGCTTTCAACTTCTTGCACTCTAGATCTAAGGCAGTTTTTGGAACTCCTCTATAGATGCAGCTACATCTAGGTCTCTTTGTCTGAGATTTTGTCTCTTCTTGTGCAATTGAATGTCATAGTCCTCAGGTAAATAGTTCTCCTTCACTTTAGCCACCATAGTTTTCCAATTTCCTATGGGTTTCTTTCCTTCCATCTCTCTTTCTTCTTGTAGAAACTTCCACCAAGTTAATGCTTGTCCTCCTAACCTTGATTTGGCTATCTTCACTGTTTGTGCCTTAGTAACTCCATCACATTCAAAGTGATTCTCCATTCCCTCAATTCATTCCATAACTAGCTCTGCATCCATTCCTCCAGTGAACACAGGGACACCTTCAAGTGCCTTGCCACTCAATGCATTTAATGCTTTGAGGAAGGGTTCCTCTGCTGTTGGAGGGTCAAGTTCTGGTTCTATGTCCTCCTCCACTTGGTATTTACCCTTGTCTTTGTCCGTTGACAACTGCACCTTCATCTTGCTTGCCGATTAAACAACTTCTTTCAATTTTTGCTTCATCTCTTCCATAGCCTCTTCAAGATGCCTATTCCTCTCTTGATGCTCTGTCAAGTCTCTATCTAGCTCTGCATTGGTCACCATGGTATTCTCTCCTATAGATTCACTTCTCTCTGACATTCACTAGTTTCAATTTCCAAGCCTTTATTGGCTCTAATACCAATTTGATGGGGAGCCGTATACCTCAAGAGAACTCTTGATCTTCCCAAGACCTATTCTTTGGTCTTCTTAGGGTATTCCACTCTACCCTACTCAGGGATCTCTCCTAAACCCCTAACTCCTTATAGGTCTCTCCACCAATTTCAAAATCTTCACCAACACTCCCATTCCACCACCGGGCTTCCTTGAGCTCCACATTGACCCAAATGTGTCCTAACCACTCCAAGGCTAGGGTAAGGTGGACTTGTTTTTCTTTAGGTGTTTTGAATCCTCACTAATCCATCTCATTGGATACTTTCACCTTTTTCTCTTCGCTTTCAAGAATTTCTAGTTTCTAGGCCTTGTAGCCTTTTTGCCCCTTTTTGGCCTCCTAGAACCCGTTTTCTTGGCTTTTCTCAGAAACGGCCTTAACAACCCCTAAATATTTTTTGGATATTATTTCTAGTAGTACCCTAGGCTTCAATATTTACTAGGTTTAAGGTTTTGTAAGTGTCCGTACATAGGACTGTCTTCATACCCCCTAATTTTCAAGGGTTTCTAGAGTTTCGGCTCCTTTTTCCAACTTTGAGGGCTTCAATGACCTCCTCAACTCTCCTCCTTGCACAAAAATTTCTGGAATACATGTTTCCACACTCTCACTCTCTTGACTGGCACAAACCATTCCATTTATCAGCTTTCTTTACTGTTGTCCTCTCCAAGCCACTAGCCAGAATGCACTTGCACTCGCCTAGTGTTTGATGAATTCAACTCTTCCCCTACAAACCAAGACTCCACACACACTATTTACAATTTAAAAATAGTCCCCTACTTTATTCCAAGTGGCCATGGTAGCCTTTCCATGGGAATTCAAGTGGGGATCATGATTTCCAAAAAACTAGCCTAAACCGACTATAAGGCCAAAACTCGAAAGACTTGCAAAACATAAAACAATTGAAATAAATGGCTAATCTAATGATTCACCCAGTAAATAAGTGACACAATGGTAAGATTCAAACCATCATACAAGACCTTTCAATCCATCATTGATTGGATGAAGGCTCAAACACAAAAATTTAGTCAAAAGGTGCTGAATTCCAATCACACAAATATGCTCTCCAAGTCTCAATTCATGAAAATGAACTTCCAACCCATGTATTATGGTTTGGATGACCTTATATACCTTTCTCCCACATGATAGGACACTTGGGTCGGACTTAGAACAACATTAATGCTATTTTCCAAGTTTTAGGACAAATAGCCAAGTCTACATTGCCAAATTTGCCTAATTTCATGATTAAGACTTCTCCAAACCTCAGGGTTCTAAACCAACCTAAGTTTCCCACTAAACAACATTAATTCTACCTTGGGAATTTACATCATAGTCCTTATTACCTTGGTGGTTGGCTAGAACCACCTACAAGCCAAAATTGCCAAGATCTTCCAAAAACCTTAAGGTGCTCCTGCACCAAGGGGTCTATGCATTTTGTTGTGTTATCTCCTCTTTCTAATTTTGTGTAAATTTTTTCTTTTCTACATTCTTCTTAGGATTACATAGTTTATTCTAACTTGTAACTTTCCTATGAAAGATAAAAAATTATTCCCTTGAATACATATTTTATTCTTTAACTTATTTAAGTACTAGTTCCACATATCAAAAAGTGAAACTCCCAACCCATATAGAGTACCCAAGTAGCAAGAGATCTACCCATGTTTAATTTTCTTCCACTTTTTTGATATCCAATCAAGGATAGGGTCAATTTTCATCATAAGAAATTCAGTTTTATGAGCAGCCAACTTACAACCAGATACAACAAAATATAATTCAAGAGCCTCTATCACATTCTCTATCTCCTCTTTTGAGTTATGCAAGAAAATTGAACTATCATCAACAAAGTGTGAATTAAGAATTGCATCACCATTAGGTAAATAAATACCCCTTATCAAGTTCTTTTGATTATACTTCTACAAAAGATACCCAAGAGCATCAACAGTGAGGATATAAAGAAAGGTGACAATGGACAACCTTGTCTAATTGAACATTCCAAGGGAAAGGTCCTTGATAACTCTTTGTTTACAACCAACTGCACATTAGCATCAGTGGAAAGCATTTGGATATGATTACATATTTTAGGTCCAAAACCTAGCCATTGAAGCATTTTAAGAATAAATATCCAACACATTCATCGTAAGCTTTATCAAAATCAATCTTTATGAATAAAGCATTTTGTCTTGATTGTTGAGCCCATTCAATCATTTCTCTAGAAAGAATGATGCTATCAAGAATAAACCCCCACCAAGGAACCCAATTTTTTTGGCCTAACAATTAGCTTTGTCATCAATTTAATTCTAGTAGCAATAGCTTTAGCAATAATTTTATATGAGGTGTTAACCAACATGATAGGTCGCCATCCAGAAATAGTATCTTCATTCTTCCCTTTTAGGAGCAGCTTAATAATCCCTTTATTAATATTGTGACCTAAAGAACCATGCTCTAAAGCCTCTAGGTAGACAAGATAAAAGTCATCTTTAATGTGTTGCCACATTGTTTGATAAAATTCCACTAATAATCTATCAACCCTAGGACTTTTGTTATGAGGCATTGAAAAAAATAGCATGTTCAAGGTCCTCCATAGATAACTCTCTATCCAAAAACCAACTATAATCAATATCAACCTTTTTAGGAATAACATCTTTGACCATTTCTTCCAAAATTGGTTGTGTTACACAAATGACCTAAGAAACATAAAAAAACTATTATAGAAATAAATAGAAATGAAGGGGTGACCCTGTAAATGTGTTACAAATTGGAAATGCTACTGATGCTGAAATTATGGCCTATTGGGACACTTACACCATTCTGGGCGACCTAGTCCTAGATCTAGAAAACTTCATCGGAGCCTGTTTCGACCAAATGGGTATCCAAATCTACCAAAATCTCTAAAAAGTAGGTTCGGAGGCATTAGGTCGCCATTGTTAGCAACTTAGTCCTCTTCTGATTTTTTGGAAATCAGAGAGTGGAAATGGAAGACCCCAGTCTGTGCTTTCTTCTCCTCTAGGTATCTGGTCCCGAAAGTGAAGAATCTAGTCTGCAAATGTTCTCCAAGCTCCCACTAGGGTTTCTCCAACCTTGAATATTTTTGACACTTTGATGACAACACTTTCAATCCTATTCTTTGGAAAACCTGCAAACAAAACTTGTAAATCACACAAAGGGAGAAAGAGATGTTGGATGTTAGGGTATAGGGGTTTTCCTTGGTCAAAGGCCTTTTAGATAATCAAATCAAATGAAGAGACAAGATAATAAAACATGCACAAATGAAGTTAGCACCTTGCCATGATGAGAGATATTGGATTGTTGCAACAATGGTTGGAGTTTTCAGCGCTTGAATGCTTTAGAAAAGATGTCTTGTTGACCTAGGATGTAAAACCCTAGCTTGCTTGAGAAGATGAGAGATGAAGAATGGGAGAGAATGAATGGAATAATTAGGGTTGTTAGAGAGAAAAATGAGAGGAAAAACCCTTATTTATAGAAGCTATGTTCTAATTTCCCTGAAAATAACACATGATAGGCCAACCTTAGGGTTTTGGGGGCAAATTTACGCAAGATTTTTTATTTCATTTTGAATTTTATATCTAAAGGGACTAGGTCACCCAAGGTGGCGACCTAGTCGACTTGGAAAAATTCAAGTGGTGGTCGGGAATAAAAAGGTGTTTAATGATGTTTAACAGGCTTGCCTCCTGAAACGCACTTAAGTCGGGCCTAAAAGTACATTAAGGGGTAAATTTTAACATAAGAAAGGGTTGATTTGGTGATGACAAGCCTAGGAAAGTGTGAAAATATTTTACAACACCTTACCACACTTTGAAATAAGACTTGGAAAGGGGTAAAAAGAGGTCTAAAATCCATAGGGAAGTGTCCAAATGAGTGAAAAAGTGTCAAAGGCTACACTTTTTGGTGACACAACCGGTTTAATTCTAGTAGCAATAACTTTAGCAATAATTTTATATGAGGTGTTAAGTAACGTGATAGGTCACCATCTAGAAATAGTATCTTCATTCTTCCCTTTCGGGAGTAGCTTAATAATCCTTTTATTAATATTGTGACCTAAAGAACCATGCTCTAAAGCCTCTAGGTAAACAAGATAAAAGTCATCTTTAATGTGTTGCCACATTGTTTGATAAAATTCCACTGATAACCTATCAACCCTAGGACTTTTGTTACGAGGCATTCAAAAAACAACATGTTCAAGGTCCTCCATAGATAACTCTCTATCCAAAAACCGACTATAATCAATATCAACCTTTTTAGGAATAACATCTTTGACCATTTCTTCCAAAATTGGTTGTGTCAAACCAAAGGCGGTCTTCCTTAAAGAGGTTCTCATATTTTTTTTGAAATAAACACTTAACCTCTTCAGGATTAGTATGAACACACCCCAACACACCCCGAATCATTTTGAATTGCTCCGATATACTCCTTGTAATGTTTATAATTTAAATATTTGAAAAAATACTTAGAACCTCTATTGCCCTCCTTATCCCAATGAAGTCTAGCCTTGATTTTAACTCCTTGACCCCTATACATTGTCAATTTTCCTAAGCTGAGTTCCTAGAGCACCTATGGTAGCCTGTACCTTAGTATTATTAGGATTTCCCAGAGGTATTTTCTTTTGCAAGTGAGCCAGTCTGAAACCAAAGTCGTCAAAGTCACTCGCGTATATTGAGTGAGCTCAAAGGTATTTTCTCTTCCAAGTGAGCCAGTCTGAAACCAAAGTCGGTCAAAGTCATTCACAGTCACGTGTATTGAGTGAAATTATGTGATTTGCCAGTACATTTATACATTTAATACGCCACACCTTCGCATTCCAGATTGGGTTCAGTTTCATTGGAGCAAAGCGTCTGTACTCTATGCCCGCCCACAATTACAATTACAAATGTCTAAGAAATCAAATTGGTATGATAAAATCTATCCGCAATTCGCGTTACCGTGCTACTCACGGGCACTCCAATTGACTTCCTAATTATGTTGCTACGAAAGTGCAATTGTTTTTGTGAATTTTAAACGATTTGAGCGGGTCAAGAACAAATATCATGTTTTCAGGGAACATAGAAAAAAGCTTCAGGTTTTCTAAATTGCTCTACAGATTAAGTGACGTTGTTTAAGTGACGTTGCTCTACAGATTAACCATGACAAGGTTGTCAAGTACGGTGAAACTAGGTTCGCTTTTTTGTTTACTTTTCGTTACACCATGAGCGGTTTCTGCAGCTCTTGTCGAAGAGAATTTCACTGTACGTTTCTTTCAACGATTCCTTAAAATCCTAACCGTTGAATTAAGCTTGATGTAATAATCGTTGAACAAATTTATATTCCTTTCGTTGTTACAGATTGCAACACAGAGTGTGTAACGCGCAGAAAATTGTAACAGTCAATGTATAGTTTCAGGAATAAATATACCTACAATTTTACAATCAGAGGTCAGGAAGGGACGGTGTGGTGGCATGCACATATCTCATATATGAGAGCTAGTGTGCATGGAACATTCCTTATTTTACATCGTCTTGTTTCAGATAAATTCACTGTCATTATCATCTGAAAAAAATTCACCACCAATAATTCATCACGAGATGAAATTTTCCATTCAAACACTTCAATTACTATTATGCGATAGACTTGTTCGGTATTAATTTGAGAAAAACTGTTCTAGGAGATTTTTAAACCAACATTTTGCATATAATAATGGAGGCACTATTATATTAGGGAATTTATCTCTGTCAAAGAAACATTGACATTATGCTGTAGCCAAAAGTACAAATTATAATTAAATATAAATATTATAATGGATAGAAACATATTTGTTTTAAATTTAGGTTTAATTATTATGGATGTTTGAAGTTATTGGTATTTAAAATTTAACTATTTTCATATATTTTGAATTAATATAATATATATATTTTTTTATGATTGATATATTTGAATTTTTTTTGGCTGGTTTAAAGTAGTTGAGGTTATAAAGGGGAAATTTCCTTAATGTGTTAATGTACATCATTCAAATTTATGTAGTTTAGTAGAGACAAAAGCTTGTGATTTCAATAGCTTAATAGGAACTCAAATCTTGGGGTCTATAACACGAACGTCAAGTTTGAACTAAAATGTCTATTCTCAAAAATAATATAATATAATTTAGTAATATAATTTTGTTTAATAATACAATTTCATGTGATTTCTGTGATCTATTGTTTTAAACACTAAATGATTCTATATTAATCTTTTAGTTAATACAATAGATGATTTAAGTTTTTTTTGTGAAAGTTTAGTTTAGAAAGCTTAATTATAAATGTAAAGGAAGTTGAAATTATAAAACTACTAATAAATCATAACTTTATCAACTTGTATTTTTGTTTTCTCTTTATTATAAATTAAAAAATTATAATGTATTAATTAGTTAAGTAATTAAAAATAATTTAAAAATAAAAAAGAGCTGAATACATATTTCAATTAATAGTAGACATAAAAGATTAAAGTTATTATATTATTAAACTTACATATAAAAAATTATGATCAATTACAATATTGCATACTACTAATAAATTTTGGTTAGACATCTAGTGGTTACAAAAGACATATAGCATAATATTTTAGTGATACAAAGTTCATTAGTCACTCAAAAATAAATTTTATCAATAAAAAATTTAATTGTTATTATATATATTTACATTTTGAACCTCAATCTAGCCCTTCTTCATAAGGGGGTCTTTATTAATATATAAATCTCCCCAAATTACATTAAAAAACTTCAAGAGACTTTACAAATTGTAGAATTATTCATAACACTCTTGGAGGATCTTAGAATCATTTGATGGTTGGAACTATTCCTATAATTCTCCTCCTATTTCACTAGTGTAAATTATTGATTTAAGGAAATAATGGCTTGCAAATTCTCAACTAGAACATAATCTATAGTGTTCATTATCCTACCTATTAAATATTTGATCGCAACATTTAAACAATTGATTTCTTAAGAAGGCTTAACCACTATTATTGCTAGATTATAGTGAGCTAATGTTGTAGTACGAGAAATATCTCAGCATCATTTTTGTAGAAATATATAAATACAATAAAAATCTAGATTTAGCATAGAATAGGAACTCAAACCTTTATTTGATAAGTGACTCAAGAATAAAACTAGTATAATAACAATAACTTTTAAGTTCATGAGAAATGAGTATAATATTTTAGGACAAGAAATCCCTTCACACAATATGAATTAATTTTTTTTATAAAGAATAATTAGAATTAAACGTAAAATTAGATGATAGAAAAATAAAAATGGGAGGAAAATATAACCAATTAGATTTATGTGACTCTAACTTCCAAAAAATAGGTAGGAGTAATTCATGGAAGATATTATCTACCAACATATATTAATCATTCTTAACAAACTAACCAAGCTAAAAAATATGTACAGTTCAATATATAATATGGAATTTGTAGCTCCATGTGTTTACTTGTTGCTATTCATGTTGGTACAATCTTATATTCTATCATTATCCATCTATGGTAGTAACACAATAGTCTCTAGCATACTTGTCATTGCCTATACAATTTGGGGGAAAGCATAAGTAGTTGATGAGGTTTGCATCCTTCTTAAGGATCGTATCTTCCCCTTTCTTTTCCTTAAAATATTAACATAACAAGTATACTAAAATTTTAAGACGGGGCACATTGTCCTATCCATTTTATATATCTACACATTGGTGTCTTGTGATCTTTGAATTATTGGCATCCCCCCTTGGTGGTGGTGTTGTTTATAATGCACCCTAAGGTGTGGCTATCAATTTATCCCTCATGACAATAAAAATTTATGTGCTTGTTGAGGCATGATTATCAAACCATGAATATCTATAAACCTAGCATAATGGAGCTTGCTAAGCATGCAAATTTTTGTATTTCATATGACCACCACTTGCTAGTTAGTTGATCCATGTGTCTCATGAGTAAACCATCATAATACAACTTTCTAGCCTTACAGGACCCATCATTTATCAATTTTACATAGACACTTAGCATAACATAACTTGCTAGCTAGTAGATCTATGTATCTCATGAGAACTTTTATTTTTCATTTCAACATTTTATATGTGTATGTTGTGCATTTGATGGATGATGCTTGGTAATTGAGAAAAACTTATATATTAAGGTCTCTTTACCTTTCTAACTCAAATCTTTAGGTTTTGTGTACTATTTTTGTTTTATGTTCCTTGTGTATGTTTGCTTTATGTGCATATCATGTTTTATTTACACATTCGATTTGTTTGCTTCATGTATTCCACATGTTCTCCTTGTGTATTCCTTGTATGTATTGTGTCTTTCTTATGTATGATTTGTGTATACTTTTATGCACTCTCCATGCATTCCTCATTGAATTCATTATTTATAATTGAATCTTGTCTGATCTTGCATGCACTATATCTGCTTCATGTTTTTCTTAACATTGTTGATTGATGGGATCCTATGTTCGGGGCTTATACACCCTCAACTTGGGCTCATCTTGTCTCTTTAATATTTTGATAAATAAATCTATTTTGTTAGTGTGATCATGAATGTAAGATCACACTCTCATTAAAGTAGGGGCTAAATGCAGCATCGTCAAATTGTTACCCTTGACAATTTCATGCTAATATTAAACCATGTTTTTCCTATAAAATTAATTATATGAATAATTTATTCAGTTTGGATACATATTTTAAAAATATCTTAAAATCCTTGACATCCCAAAAAATTTGGCCCAAAATCACTCGATCAAAGGTGAGGGCACCCTTGACCTAAAGGTGACCTATTTCAAATTTTAAAGTTTCAAGGTGTCAATCCTTGGGGATTTATAAAGGATCCCAAGTTAGCCTATAATCAAAAAGAGCAATTGGGATGCATATATAAACAAATTTTCTTCTCATTTGTACATTGGAAGCTATTATAATCAATCATGCACTACTATACTCTTATTGTGAAGATGTATTGAGTTATCGTCTACATGCTAGCTATGGTAATCTATTGTGTTTTATAGACTAATATCTTCTAGTTCTCCAATATATTTAAGGATTAGTGCAGGATCATGGGGGTCCAAACTAGACCCTTAAGTGGCAATTAAAGTTGAGAAAAATAGAGTTAGGCAACTTGACAAAAAAATTTGAATAAGTTATTAACATAATTTGAAAAATATTTAAGAACATAATTTTTAGCAAATTAAATGTAGTTGTAGACATGCAAAATTTACTCATGCATCTGATCATGCTCCATTCAACATTATTTCATCTATTAATTAAATAAACCAATTTAATTAATTCACTAAACTTATCTCTTTAATTAAATAAATCAAATTATTTAATTATCTCCTAAAGTTTCCTGATCTAATTAAATCACATGTATTTAACTAAATGGCTAATATTCATTTTCATCTCATTTGATTTAAAATTTAAAACAAACATTCAAATCAAATGTCACACCACCTAATCACTAGCTAAATTAGTCAAATATCTGATTAATGCTAAGACTAACCCATGTCCCATCCACTTGCACAATAAATCATTGAATTTGATTTATTAAAACCCCTATTTTCCTCACAAGGCATATTCCCAAGGAATATGCCCTCATTAACTCCCCTTGTTTGACTTTTTTGTTCAAACAAAATTCCCCCCAAATACCTCAACCATATGCATTCAATGCCATTTTCAAATTTGAAATGGGCACATTGGCCAAAACTTGCACAATCATGGGCCAATCACATTGTGACAAGTGGATCTCTCCTATTTGTTGGGGATTAGTCCCACATTCTTCAATTTGGCTTCTCCTCTCTTCAAGCTCAACTATAAATTCAAGGATTCTATCCTTCAAACACACAACACACTCTCATGCAAAGTTATTCTCTTCATTTGAGAACTAATTTTGTCCACAATCACATGCATTTGCGTTATCGCTATCATCTTGGCAATCTTGCTTATCAGGGCGTGGGAAAGGACATCCTTTCTACATCATGAGGAGCACCACTCCCCCTATGGGATTGAAGTTTGAGTGATTTAAGAATAGTTTTCATATTCATCTTGCTAGTTTGATAATGTGGTTATTTTCTTTATATTGCTTGATAATTTCATAGGGAAGGTTGTCTCATTTGTTCAATATTCATAAATTTAACTCGTATTTGTCAATCTTGGATCGATGTAGATTTTAGCCTTCACATTCTGGCACTAGGAGGGCAATTCAAGTGCCTTCTCTATACTTAGCTTTTCTACCTGTACCAAAAAAAATAAAAAAGAATGGAAGTATATATAAGGTGATATTTCTTTGATGGTTTATACAGTTCACGTGCCTGCCTATGCCTCTATATTTAACATACATATGATTATGATAGAATACTCTCTCTCCTCAAGCTTAGCCTCTGCTGAAACTATATCTAATGCAAACCCATTGAAGTGGTTGCAAACATAGATTTTCTTGCAGATTCTAGTTAATATGGAGCAGACTATTTTTATGCTAAAAGATTACTTTTAATACATGGTTGGAGTGTAATGAAAATATCACAAAACTGGTTTCCATTTTCTTTTCTTTCTTCATCTTTTTTACTTTTTCTCAAGAAATGTGAGTGGCCAAGTCAGCGAATGGAGATTAGGTATCAGGGAAGAATGCATCTGCATGGATGATAGCTCCGGGAAATCTGAAAGCGCGTGGGTGTGTATGTGCTCATGACATTCGTACATCATTTCTTCCCTCAATGAAAACAAGTTGGCCTGAAGCGACTCATTTGGGGACTACTCGGTGCATTAGACTGTCACCAACCACTCTATTAAATCAGGAGATAATATCAATAATGTATGATCATTTTTTTCTTTTTGATTTGACAAGCGTGGCATTCAAAGGGAAAAGGGTCAACTCTTTAGCTGCACACCTTGAATACTTGATACAAATGCTTTGGTGTTTCGTTTGATCATAATTGCAACCTTTTTTTCATTCATATGATTGTGTGAGGTGACACTCTTTCGTAGAGTTAAGCAAAAAGGGGGGTTTTCTTGTCATTCATTTGGTTATAATTCTTTCCTTAGTGTTATAAATGGTTTTGTAATCTGGTGTTATGAGGTTCTAATATATGGATGCTTTTTTTCAATTATTTTGCAATATGAATATCAAGTGTCAAATTTTATTTTCTCTTTTGAAATTGAAATGAATCTTATTTATGATGGGATAGGTACACAAATAGAGCTTAACGTTGGAGTTTGACATTGGAATCAAGCAAAAACGAAGGCGAACAAAGTGGAGTTGGAGATTTGTTTTGAAATCAAGACTTGGAGAAAAGCATTTTTTAATGCTTGTTGTAACAATCTAGAGAATCCATTATCTACTCTTGTTTTCTGTTTTAAACCAACTCACATTTATTTTTGGGTTTAAAATCAATCACTAATTTGATCTTTTCGAAGTTGGTTAAAAAGAACCTTAGAAATTTACTAGATTTCGATTTGGTCTAAAATTTGAACAAGGCAACTTTCACATCTTGTTTTGGTGCTTTTAAAATGAACTCATCATTGCTTGATTGACTTAAAATGAACAAGTGTTTTTCATGTTTTGCAACCTTTTTCGCAAATTAATGTCATTTAAAAGGAGTATACGCTTCTCTCGTGCTTCATGGCGATCTTGAGAATCAAAAGTCATTTGGTGATATTAAATTGTTTAAAACAATTCCTTCCCACTTTGATTTGGGGATCTAAAATTAAACAAAACATCTTGCAAGTGTGGGTAAACTTATTGTGAGTGTTCTCCCTTTGTTTCTAAACGAAGGTTGATCGAACTATGAATATGTTTTCTCGCTTTTGTTTATCGTAGAGGGCCTTCCTTGTGGGAAAAAGTACTCACCCAAGGGAATGACCCAACCGGTAACACACTAAAGCCAAGTGTATTTCCAGTTGGGATATAAAAGTGGTTAATGGAACAAAAGCTAGTATCATGTGGTTTGCTCCGATGAGAAGGGCAGCAGTGGTCTCTCGTTGCATGGGTCACCCTCCATGAATGGAAAGTCTGAACTAAAACCCCTTGTTTAGAAGGCCAAATCCTTATCTATTTTGTTGGTGCAAAAGGTCATGTCCTTTGAAGCCGCCCCACGTTATACATGCGGTTTTGTTGTAGAGATGAAAATTATGCCATGGGAGATTCATGGGTACTGATGCTTGGTTGACCTAAGAAGTGTGTGTCATGGAGGGGAGCTAGTGTGGTCAAGCATCTAGTCATCCGCACAAAATATGCACAGCTAGATTTGTCCAAGTGGGAACCCAACAAAATATTGTCTCTTCATCCTAAGGTTGTACATGCACTTGGAAATGAAAAATACATTGCTTAGGTCTCAAAACAATTGAAAAACAAACATTCACAAAGAGCTTCAAATTTCAAACCCCTTAGAGGAAACAAATATCTTTGACGAATTTAAGTACTCTTGCTTTCCCTAGGGATCATATCCTTAGAGGTTTCTAAGTGCTTGGATTTTATCATCATTTCTTTTCACCAAGGTTAAACCTAGAAAATTTTTGCCTTGATTTCCTTGATTTCCACATAATGCACTTTGTGGGATGAAAGAAAATTAGGACATTAGACATGCAGTTTGAAACATAATCAAGAAAGTGTTTGTGGTAAAAAGAACCGAATCTAAACAAGATAATAGACAATTGGACCACACATGTGCTTGCAATCTTCTGTCTTATGGTATTCATGCAAACATTGGTCTTTTGGTTTGAACCACTTTTAGGGAAAAACATGTTCTTCATTACCTTGGTCTTCTAAGCAAGTCCTCATAGGGTCATCTAGGATCAAGTCAAACTCTTCACTCCCTCCAAACATTTATCAAATTCCATTTCACTAACAACTTTTGGAACTTTGAAAACATCATTCATGCTAGACTTTTGGAAAATCAACATCACCTTTTTTTACTTAACACACTTAGTCAAATTATCAATCCTCTTGAGAAAATTTACCTCTAGGATAATACAACTTCCTAGGGTTTACAAGTTCAAAATCAACTTGTTTGGCTTAACACATCTAGCCAAACTATCATTTTTTGTATGAGTTTACCTTTAGGATAACACGACTTCCTAAGGTTTACAAGTTCAAGATCACCTTGTTGGACTTTACACACTTAGTCAAATTATCCGATCCAAAATCACCTTTTTTGACTTAACACATTTAGTCAAACTATCCCTAATCAAAATAAAATCAAATAAAGTCCTAAAGTCTAACATTGATCCAAAGTTTCTAAAAGTTTAAAACACCTATATCAGTCACCCCTTTCATCCTTCATCTCATCATTGGTCCTAAAAACTTTAGAGGTTCACTCTTGTATCAAGGTCAAAACACAAGAGAAACATGGAATATAAACTTGATTCATCCATCATGAGTAATCCAATTCAGCCAAACTATCCAGGTCTTACAATGCCAATTGATTTTCAAAACTTGCATTTGTACAATCCATACATGGGATCATTATCTCCTCCAAACATCAATGTTACAAATGTGAACATGCCCAATCTAAATTCTGGAGCATCTTTTTCTATGGTAGATTTAAGTCAAAACCAAAACTTACAAATCTATCAACCAAACAATCAAGACATGAGCCTTTCCCCTTTACCAACTAGCAATCGGCTGAATCCGAGCAACACCCCCTTCATAAGTCAAAGAATCATATCAAATCCTCCCATTTTTCCATCGATATCGCAACAACCGGTGGAAACCATCCAAGCAACCCCAACAATCAACACCATTCCCCATCCACTGCCACCACTGCCAAAACACAACATGACAAATTCATTCTCCATTGTGTTGCAAGCCGCTCGAGAAGTTGCCCGCCGAAAGGCACTCCAAAACTAACTAGTTTCCCAACAAGCTGCACAAGCCCAACAAGCTGTACAAGTTGCACAAGCAGCTCAAGTAGCCCAACAAACACAGGCTCAAGCTCAAGCCCAACATCAGGCTCAACAGGCGCAAGCACAATTCTTGGCACTAATGCAAGCAATCCATGAACAAGTCCATCAACAAGTAGCACAAAAAGGAGCCCAATAAAAAACTTTGTTGGCACAACAATAGGTAGACCAACAACAAGCTTTGTTGGCACAGCAGTAGCAAGACCAAGAACAAGCTTTGTTGGAACAACAACAACAGGACCAACAACAAGCATTGTTGGCTCAGTAGCAAACACAAGCATTAATCAGTCAACAAGGCTTGCAACAGATTCCCACCACAATTTTTGAAAATAATGATCAAGATCTATCCATCGATGAACACCTTGAAGATGTTTCCACCTCATCTGATGATCAAATCAACATACATCAAGAGCCATTTTTTAGTCATGATCAAGACCCCTCCTACAAAGATCTATTTCAAGGAGTATTGATGTTATTTGATCCTCTTGACATAAACCAAGATCCATCCACAAGTGATCGCGTTGACAATATCTCTACATCAGCTAATGAGTTAGAGGACATATCTCAAGAATTTACTCCAAAGCATGATCAACATCTTTCACCAAGGTCTAGCAATGATCCTTTCCAAAACATATGGACATCCTTTGACCTCATGAAATTTGAAAATCTTCCTATGCCTAATGAATATATCCAAGAGCCCTTTATAAGCAATCCATTCTTTGAAATTGACCCATGTCAAGAACTTGATCCAAAACATGTTGAAAGCAATTCCGAAATCATTCGAGATCAAGAATTTTTATCTCCAAGCTACTACAATGATATAATGGACACTCTCCTATCTATGTGAGATGATCATATCCACATAGCACATACTCCTCCATCTACCCATGAGATTCTTTCCTTGGATGGGCATGTAGATGATCTTCATTCAAAACAAGAGTCTCCTACTCTTAACATTTGTACACATGACCAAGATATGGAAAAATTTGGAGACATAACGGAAACAAATTATGTAGAAGGCTCCTACAGAAGTCATGAATCAGAAACATCCTGTGAAATGAATCATGAGGAAGAGTTTTATGGGGAAAATGAATCGTCAACACTTCTTGAAGAAGCAGTACAATCTGATATCTCACAAGATCAAGTGGAAGCTATCAATCAGACACTCACCCCACATATGGAGGATCTCACCACTCATAAAGTTGGATCACTCACCTATCTTAGGGCAAGCTACCTCATCAATAAAGAAGCTATCACTTTTGAAGATCCACCACAGAGCAAAGAAGGATTAGCACCTTGTTTCCAAGGTAAATCATATCCTATTGCAAACAAGTTTTTTGAGTAGATGAATTATCAGGGCAAAGGATTAGGTCTTCATGAACAAGGTATCCTAGAACCAATGCAGATTATTGGTAATCCTAAGCATCAAGGCCTTGGTTATTCGACAATCAAGGGATCTCAATATATCAATAATACTTCCACAAAACTGGGGGCAACTTCGTCTCGAGCAAACGTCAACATAGGGAGCACAAAGGATCCTTATGATGAAACTGATGCCAATACTACAACCTACCACGTCACGATTCTTCATCCACCCATCACCCCATCCACAAATTGGGACCAACATCAAAGGAAAGATTTGAATCAAAATATGAAAAACATCATTAAATAAAAAGAAGTACTGAAGCATAAAGGACAAATCAAATACATATGGATACCAAAGAATACAAAGAATGATTGCCCCTATCAAACTCCATTAGTCAAAGAAATTATGGGGAAAAATCAAAAAGGGAAAAGGGTATGTGCAAGATCATCATGGAAAAAATGGGTCCTTAAGTGGCAATAAAAAGACAGAAAATCAGAGTTAGACAACTTGACATAAAAATTTGAATAAGTTATCTATATTATTTCAAAAAAATGTAAAAATAGAATCTGTAGAAAATTGAATGTAGTTTCTAAACTACTAGACCTTTATTTTTTTTTTTAAATCTATTTGGTGAAAATTTGAAATTTCAATGCAGTAGTATTTAAATTTCAGGGTAAAAATAAGAAGTAGGTGTCTCTCTGACCAACCTAACCATAATAAAATGATAATTTTTTTTATAATATTTTTGATATAAGTAGAGGACTCATGTCCTGATGTGATGCATATTTTTTTATAATTTTTTTCCAAGTAAATAATTAATTATGATTTTTTTACAACTTTTTAAAAATATAAAAGCTCGTCTGTCTAACCACCTTAACTTGGTCAAAAACTCATGAAATTCAATTTTTTTTTTTAATCCTATAGTATGTGAAGCATAGAATGTGATGCATGTTTCAGATTCAAAAAATGTGATACCGTTTGAAAATTATAGATTTTTTTCAATCAGCCTATCAATCAAGACTTTATTCGTAATTCTAATAGAAAATGAATAATAATTATTTTTTAAATTCAAAGTAAAGCATAATTTATATTTGTGGAAATCTGAGAATCTCCTCTAAAAACCCTTTTCGTTTCATCAATTTTGGGTGAAAAAAAATTCGTCAGCCACATGGGTCATCATATGGCTTACATATCGCCACTTTTTGGCCCATCATGATCTTGCACATAGCCAAAAGTATCCATTAAATATGTCCACAAATAAAAAGCAAGATTCTCAAGTGACATACAAAGTATATCAAGCAATTGGTCCTAATTCCACGCACACTTCCGTATCCATCCATAATTGCTCATCTTCCCAAGTTTGGAGAGTCAAAGGTTCCAAACAGTCAACCAATCCATCTTTTATTCCTAAGCACACTCCACCATCCATGCCTCCATGCATGATATCCAATTCTCACATTGACCATGTGTTGGCAACAACCCTTCATCATAAGGATTTAGAAGGCACTCTATCGCGATGTGCGCACAAAGACAAAGTTAACTCCGGTATTAGCGAAGCAGAACAGATTTCTCAAAATTTTCTTTCAAGTGCATGTATCTTGGCAAGGCATCTTCTTCAAGTAGGATACCGATGGCACATTATGATAGAAGCATAAACATCAGCACCACTAGGTGGTTCAACATGAGCTTAAATATCTCAGAAAATACAAAAAAAAAATAATTTAAAAAAAAAAAAAAATCAGAAAAAGGATTGAAAACAATAAAGAAAAAATCATCCTCTAGTGAAAACCACATGGGCAGCGCTTTGGGCAAGTACCATGATGAAAACCGGGAAAATAGGCATCTTGTGTAGAATCGACCATCTGCGTGTGCCATTCCAGGAAGAAGCATCTTATCGCATCCATAATAAAGCCAACATTCCATCCATATCATCCGTTCATCCATGAACCATTTATCCAACCCATTACCATTTATCTACCTTATCTTGATCTTGATGAAATTTTGGTGCACACTTTATGCTCGCTTATGGTAAACATCTTGACATGGGTCATTTTCATTGATCCCATCCTTCCCAATGTTATCTGAGGCTTGAAGCATTATCTGAATGAGTATTCCTCTATTCGAACACCTTATCTTGTCACAAGATAGACCTTGGCATCCTTTGCATGCTTACCGTATCTATCCAAGAATCCACCCATGGCCGTTCAAACATTGCTAGACACTGGGGGCATATATTTACATCTTGCTTCGAGAATAAATCTTGATATATATCCTCCAACCTATGTGGTGATCCGAACATTGACAAACATGAAAGAAAATTGGTCAAAGCATTTGTGAACCAAAAATCCAAATCACTAACCCATGGCATATTTTGACAGGAAGACATTCCTTATCAAGTTTTATCTTTCATCGAACATCAATCCAAACAATTCATATCAGTCGCATCTAATGCACATGTTAGCATCACATCAAATCATCAAAACAATTTTGTTCCAAATCAAGCTTCATCAATCTTGATCGATTGAATCCAATAAATTATCACCTTCTTTGACTTAACACACTTAGTCAAACCACCCTCTTGTGTACGAGTTTACTCTAGGATAACACAACTTCCTAGAGTTTACAAGTTCATTATCATCTTATTTGACTTAACACACTTAGTCAAATTATCCAATCCATCATCAAATTGTTTGACTTAACACACTTAGTCAAACTCCCCCCTCGTGTATGAGTTTACTCTAGGATAGCACAACTTCCTAGAGTTTACAAGTGCAATATCACTTTTGTTTGACTTAACACACTTAGTCAAACTATCAATCCATCAATCCAATTGATCAACATTAAGCTTGGTTTTCAAAAAAATCCCAAAATAGAGAACTGATATCATCATGCATATCCATATCAAATTATCAAAATCATGTGAAAATCCAAAAAAATTCAAAAATCCAAAAAAAATCCAAATCATTCAAAAAATCAAAAACATGTCAAAAGTCAGAAAACATCAAAAACAAGGTCATCCAACTGAACTACGTGGTCTCTGCGTGTATAACGTAGGCAAGGCTAATCTATGGATCAACTCTTGAGACCCCTAGGATAGGTCTTTAGGTTAGTCTCTTCGCCATAAATCTCAAAAATACCAAAACATTTGCAAAGCACTTCAAAAATAACAAAAAAAGCCTCAAAATATCTAAAAACCCAAAATGGTGCATCTGTCTCATCTCGCTTTCACGCACAATAATCACCATTCCTAATAAAGCATCATCACTTTCATCCTTTGGTAAGTTAGTTAGAAGCAAGTCTAGCAGGTTTAAAAGTGAACGCTCAATCGTCAAAGTCTCAAGTCTAGATTAGTGAGTCAACAATTTGATCAACTCGAAGTATCAATAGCTTATCATCCAATCATTCTCATCAAAACCTTGATCACAACATGTTTTAGGAATGCGACCTTCCTGCGATGGACATCAACATCAGGTAATCCCGTAGTTTAGCCTTGGCTAGCGGTACAAAGAACATTAGCTTGTTTATTTACTTTATCTTGGTCTTGTTTAGACTTATCTTATTTTGTGCTCATTCCAAGGACCTCTCGATGATGCCTAGACAAAATAGGTTTAGATTGAAAGGAATTGGGCAATGATCATTATCTTTTTATCTACTGTGCTTGTTGGATATTCTTGTAAAATAAGTCTTCATGCGTACTTTGTTTTGTTTGTAGGGAGGATGTTGTAGATGTCTTGTTGACCACATAAGAAGGCTTGCCTTTTTTATGTTTTGGCTCGAGATTCTTAGAATATCTGAACTTTATTTTGAATAAGGTTTCGTTTCTCAAGTGTGAACAAGAGTACTCCTATTTGTTTGACGAGTCAAAGTCCATCACAGTATTCGCAATGCCATCCTAGCTCTTAATACCTTGATGCATTGCACCTACGTGTGTTATCAAACATAAAGAAGGGTATGCTCTTTATCTCTCCCATCCTTGGATAAGAAATACATCATCATCATTCATTATCATATCCAATAAAGTCTCGACGACTAGGGGACTTGTTGGACTTTTGCATCTTCTTGAATTTAAGGGCTGATCCCTCTCATTCTTTTATCCTCTTTCATGCTAACAATGCATCCATCTTGCATCCGTACTTTAATCTTGCATATCATCATAGGACAACATCATCCATCTAACATCTCATCTTTATAATCATTTAATTTGTTTAGGATAATATAAATTTATTATTCTGAGCATCTTTCAAACATCTCATTTACATCATCATTATCATATAGATCATATAGTCTAAGCATCCATACATCCATTTTGAACCTCTTTATCGCAAGATCAACCTCAAATCAAATCTTTTTGCTCAATCTCTCGAGGGGGAAATGTACTAACGTACTTCTTTTCGCTGGAGCATCTGAAAAAATCAGATTTTTTTTTTAATTTTGATGTCAGTGGCATCATTCTTTGAACCAATGCAACAAGTACATTGCTTCAAAGAGGGAAAAAATGTAGACATGCAATATTTACTCATGCATCTGATCATGCTTCATTCAATATTATTTCATCTATTAATTAAATAAACCAATTTAATTAATTCACTAAGCTTATCTCTTTAATTATCTCCTAAAGTTTCCTGATTTAATTAAATCACATCTATTTAGTTAAATGGCTAATATTCATTTTCATCTCATTTGATTTAAAATTTAAAACAAAAATGCAAATCAAATGTCACACCACCTAATCACTAGCTAAATTAGTCAAATCTCTGATTATTGCTAAGACTAACCCATGTCCCATCCACTTGCACAATAAATCATTGAATTTGATTTATTAAAACCCCTATTTTCCTCACAAGGCATATTCCCAAGGAATATGCCCTCATTAACTCCCCTTGTTTGACTTTTTTGTTCAAAAAAAATTCCCCCCAAATCCCTCAACCATATGCATTCAATGCCATTTTCAAATTTGAAATGGGCATATTGGCCAAAACTTGCACAATCATGGGCCAATCACATTGTGACAAGTGGCTCTCTCCTATTTGTTGGGGATTAGTCTCACATTCTTCAATTTGGCCTCTCCTCTCTTCAAGCTCAACTATAAATTCAAGGCTCCTATCCTTCAAACACACAACACACTCTGATGCAAAGTTATTCTATTCATTTGAGAACTAATTTTGTCCACAATCACATGCATTTGCGTTATCACTATCATCTTGGCAATCTTGCTTATCAGGGGGTGGGACAGGGCATCCTTTCTACATCATGATTTTTACCACTCCCCCTATGGGATTGAATTTTGAGTGATTTAAGAATAGTTTGCATATTCATCTTGCTTTCATGTTCATCTTGCTAGTTTGATAATGTGGTTATTTTCTTTATATTGCTCGATAATTTCATAGGGAAGGTTGTCTCATTTGTTAAATATTGACAGATTTAACTTGTATTTGTCAATCTTGGATCGATGTAGATTTTAGCCTTCATTGTAGTATCTAAGATACTAGTCCTTTTTTAGAAAAATCGTAAATTTATTTGGTGAAAATTTGAAATTTAAATGTAGTAGTACTAAATTTTTTTGGAAAAAATAAAAAGCAGGTGTATGTCTAACCAACCTAAGTACAAGAAAAAAATAATTTGTTTTTTGGAACTTTTAATATAAGTAGAGGATACATTCTTGGATGTGCCACATTTTTTTGTGATTTTTTTGCAAGTAAATGTGGTAACGAAAAAAGTATCCCTTTTGCTTTTCCCTTGCTTGTTTAGGCCCTCCTTGTGAATTGATCTTAGTGATGCCTTGATTTAGTGTTGTAATTTGCTTGAAACATTCACATTAGGTCTTGGGCCCTTGTGAACTAATGAATTTAAATGGTACCTTGCTAAAGTGTTGTAGAATGTTGTAACACATTTTCATACTTTTCTAAGGTTTTATTAATTAACTATACCTAATAAACCTTAATCATGCATTATCTAAAGTGTTGTAACACACTCTCACACTTTTCTAGGGTTGTCATTAATAATTGGGCTTTCTTATGCTTTAATTGGCCTTAAATTGCATCTATAAGCCTCATTTAATGTATCTTTTTGAGGATAATCCTGACACAAATCATCACCCAATCATAATTCAGATGTTTCAAGTTGAATGGCCCCAGATTTAGTGATCTAGGACTCATTCACCCACTAGATTTTTGGGTCTTGAACCTGGTTTCACACATTTCTAAGAATTTTTGAATTTGGTTTCATACATTATGCCTAATGGGACTCATTCTCCACCTTGGGAAAATGAGTCCTGTGTGACCCAAAATCAAAATTAATTCAAATTATTGGTTGTATTTTATCATCCTAGATCTGATGTCAGCTAGTAATGTTGTAATTTCAAGAATTCTTGAATAATCAAGTATAAATACAAGGTTATTTCACTCATTTTCACCTGAGACTTTTGTGACAGAATTCATACTAGCATAATTGAGTTCACAAGAGCATTCAAGAATCTTCAAGAGAAGATTATCAAGCATTCTAGAGCATTGTTTAAGCATCAATCATCATGTCAAGGACTTCATGCATCATTTTTTTTTCGGAGCTAACAATTTGGATGTAGGGATTATGATTCAAGCAAGTATTAAATTCAAGATCTATCACCTTCAAGCAAGAGTCAAGATCTACATCCATTGGAGCCATATCATACATGTTTGTAGCACTTTATTGCTAGATTTTGGTGAGTTGCAACATCATATCTTGTTCATTCATCATTCTCCATTATTATTTTATTTTATTTCAAGGTTTGATTACCAAAATAAGGTTTGACCAAGGAAAAAGCCATATCCACTAACAAAACAACATTTTTCCCTCTCATTTGAATGTGATTTGTAGGTCTAGGTTGCGGATTTTCTAAGGAGAAAGATTGGAGAAATTTTTTCAAGTCATTCAAAGTTCTCAAAGTTGTTAGCAAGCCATGGAGAACATTGGAGAACACCTACAAGTCAATTTACAAAGATTCAGATCTGGAAACTTGCAAAAGTATATTGAGAAGATTGAGAGGAGAAGATTTAGACTTTGAAGCTTCAAAAAACCCTAAATGGACTAATTCGCCACTTTTGGTGAATGAGTCCCAGTTTTAGTCAAAATTTAGATTTTTGTAGATTTAGATGTAACCATTTGGTAGATTATTGTTCTCGCACAGAAACCCAAATTCTGGACTGATTCACCCAGCTTGTTGAATGAGTCCCACTCAGCATGAAAGGAAAAATTTCTAATGTTTCAAAGCTCCATTCAACCATCTCCAGATTCCTAGGTGCACATATTCTATTATGTAGCTTTCTGTTTTATTTCATTTACTTTTCTAGGATATTTTGTGAGTCATTGCATCATATTAGGGTTTAGTGTTACAACTTGCACTGCATTTATATTTCCAAGATCTTACTTGGTGGTGAACCCCTTATTAGTTTGCAATCAACCCCTATGACAACCCTATTACAAGATCTCTTTCTCCTTTGCATTGAGATCTCTAGGGTTTCCCTTGAATGTGGTAGGTGGAAAGTGGGTATTCTCTATGTCCTAATTCATATGCTAGCATCTAAACCCCATTTTCCATACACATGTTCAATAAATAATTAGTTATGATGTTTTTATTAGAACTTTTTAAAAATATTAAAACTTATTTGTCTAGCCACCATAACTTGGTAAAAAAATTATGAAATTTGATTTTTCCTTTTTTATCCTATAGTATGGGAAGCATAGAATGTGACACATCTTTTAGATTCAAAAAATATGAAATCGTTAAAAAACTATAGATGTGTTTCAATCAACCTATCAATTAGGACTTTAGTCAGAATGTATGTAGAAAATAAATAATAATTATCTATTTAAATCCAAATAGGGCATATCTTATTAAATTACACATCAAAATTACCCTCCTTGCAACTCAGGAGAACCAAACCCTAAGAGTTTAGCCCTCCCTTGTGGAAGCTAGCCAATCATTAAAATCTGGTTGGTTTGTGTTTAAATGTGGAGGCAAGGAAAGAATTAATCCTAGTTAATCTATTAGTTAGGTCTAGGATAACTTTTCTTACACAACATACAACTTTCACAATAAATAGTTATTGTAATCATGTAAAATATATATTTATCTTTGATACATGTGTTAGGAGATGTGTTTAGCCACATTAGATATTTTTTGTGTCCACTTGTAAAGTTGTGTGAGATATTGGTTAGATATTTATGTGTGAGTAACACATGGAAAAATATTTAATACTAGAAAAACCTAGTACAAAAAAGTAAATGTTGGGATTAATGGCTTTGTACACTCATGGTATTGAGTCACATGGTTTTACCTTGACCAATTGGTTGTTTTATGTGAGCTCGAGTCTTTAAAAGTAAACATGTGTTTAGTGGTTCGGTTGGTTAGTTGGCTAGTTAGTTATTTGGCTTGGTTGTTATTGTATTGATCTCTCTTGTTGGGCGCATATGTGAAGCATGCCATTTGATGTGTTGCTAGATCCTTGGACACATGAAAGATACACTAGAGGAGCTTGATGTTTAAGTTTAATTGTTGAATAATACACTGTGTGGATACTTTCGGAGGCTATTTTTGTATAATGCATAATAAAATGAGGAATGCCATATCTGATGAAAAAATTATTGGTGACATAAAAAATAACAAATACTTTAGAGAGACAACATAAAAATAATTGTCACATATGTTATGATTCCTATCACTAATCTTATGAAAAAATTAACTTTAGAGGATTCCATTATATTTCTTGAAGACCTCTCCTACTTATGGTGGGGTTGGGTTTTAATGGAAAATTGAATTTCCATCTCAAGTAAAATGCTAGGATTACAACAATGGCAATGAATGTTATAAACAAAGTGGAAATTTTTAGAATTTGTGCTGATAGTTAAATGATTGCGTTAAGGTTATAAATAATAGAGTAAGTACATTTTTCTTTATAGAAAAATGCAAGTGCATTAGGGGAGAGGGGACCATAGTGGAGTGGGCTCCAATGGTGGGGATAGAAGTAGTCCTCAGTGGGCTCTAGAGTGGAGCACCTTAATATCCAATTGCGAAACAATTTTTATCCATAAAGTACACAAACTGACAAATCATGTGATGCCACATCGACACACCAATAAAACATGACTTAGTGCACCACTATCGGTCTCACTTTTTTTTGGAGCCTTTTTAGATACCTCAACAAAAAGAATATTGATGTGGCATCATATTTGATGATGTGAGCCTAAAATTAAAATTTTTAAGTAGTTGAGTTTCCAAATAAATTGGTGTACAAAATTGAGACTGATTTGAAATTTCCATGTAGGATTTTGAGAAATGCAAAGTTAGGGTGCTCCATTATGGGACCCTCTCCCCTATAACATGCTTTCTTTATGGATCAGAAATGATTAAGCCACTACCAAGCCATAAGGTGAGCATGTTATATGTAATATGGAATAAGAAGTGGTTTTAGCCAAATTTTTCTCCTTCATCTTTGTGCACACGACCCTATGTCAAATCCAAAATTGTAAAGGCAATGAAAACCACTTCTAGAATTGTTGAAATATTTTTTTTCCTTTTAAAATTAAAATACTAATTTGGGATTAAGTTTACTTTTGCGTGTGACCATTTTTTGGGAACTGAAGGGACAAAGATGTTTCATTTGACCCTTGATGTTGTATGAAAGGCATAACCCTATTTCAATTTAGATGATTTAATTATCACACCCTAGAGCTTTCAATTTTCCACTTGAATGGATAATGAAGGGGTACCTTATCAATGTATATGCAATGGATAGACATTCTAATAGGATTTTATTAATTGTGACTGCAGATCATTACACACTTGACAATTATTTTAAAACTCTTAAGCACATTTCTATGATTGAAATGGTAAGGAATAATACATATAAGATACCTACAAACATAATGACAGTGATCACCAATTATACCAAATCCATTTATAATAAAAGAATCAAGAAAAATTTGAAAAGAGAAAAAAAAAAATAAGCCCTCTTTGTTGTCTTCTAAGGCTTGTTAAGACAGAGGGGAACTCATAATTCTCATCCACCAAAAACAAAGAAAGAGCATGATAAACCATATCCTTTGAATGTTCCAAAGCAAAGAAAGTTTCATCTCTATCTTAAGAAGCCAAAGTAGAAGAATCAATTTGATGATAATATTACTATATCTTTTGAAGGCAAGACACTATTTATTGATTTTGAGGCATCTATTTGATCTTTACTAATATTTATATACTATTGACCAATCATCATTCAACATCTATCATAATTTTTCAAATAAATTATTTCATTATTCTATATTCAATTTTCAAAACATTATTTATTGAAGTCTATTTATCATTCTTAACTCTATTATCTAAAATAGATTCTAAATATTGATGTTATTTAATTACCCTAAATTTATTTTAAAGAAATTTTATTTTCCTTTTAACATAAACTATTTTTAATATTATCTAGGAAATTTGTTGCGTATAAGATATATTTTATTATTGCTTTTAATGTAACCCCATTTCACATTGTATGTTCACATTCATTTAACTTGAAGTAAAGAATTCATGTTTTTCATTCACATTTAGTTAAGTTGTAAGATTTTGTGAACATGAAGCAGAGGGATATATGTTTTTGAATAAAGCTATGTCATGAAAAGGACAAGGGGTTGCTCCCAAAATGAGACTCCAAACACATGAGGGATCCATGGATTCGGGGTCAATATGTTTTATGCAATGTTGTTATAGAGCTCAGAACTATCATCATTCCCCAAATACTCATGGAACAAGAAGAATGACACAAGGAGAGCGAAAATAAAGAAAAAGATTTTGGGTCCACATAGAAGAGACATGAATATCTTGATTCCTTGCGTCATACCCAAAAGGAAAAATAAGACAAATGAAAAGATTAAGGAAAATATTTTGGGTCAACATGGAAGAGACATAAATGTATCACCATCTTGTGTCATAAGGAAAACACAAGACAAATAAAAAAGATAAAGGAAAAAGGTAAAATATTTATGACATAGAGAAGAATGTAGGTACAAATAGAGGAATGTCACAAAGAGAGAGGCACATTAAAAAAAATGGTACGAGGAATCACATTACGCACTTGCAATCACATAAAATAAATATGAGAAATAAAATAATGCAAAAGACTAGTAAGGCACATGTGAGTCAACCTATTAGGAGGTCGTCTACATCCCAATCATGTCAATCGTATGTAGAAGGTAGACAACTATCCAAAGGGACAATAGAAAGTGTTGAAGTAGGGTCATTACCAAGTTCAACACTCTTCTTAGGAGAATTATCATTTAATCTCATAGAAGAGGAAAATAATGTACTCAATTCATTATGCACTTGTTCATCAATCTTAGCAACCTCATCATCATCATCCAAATTAGTCACAACAATAGGTCGAATGATAATTTATAAAGAAGTATTTAACTCCTATTATGGTATAGGATCTTATTGTTGTGGTGAAGAGGGAAACTCATCGTGTATTTCTTCAGTCAGGTTTGGATTTTGATTTTATTTTCTATTTTCTTCATCTAACCTTCAAGAAAGAGCACGACATCTACACCTATGCTCTCTAGCATTTCTGTTTCTTTTTGTTTGATTTTCAATTTGTATTTATGTAGGAACGGGTTTATCAACCATAGGTTTTGTTTCTTCCCTAAGGGGAGGAACAAAAGGAGCCATGGGAGGTTGTTCAACCACTTTCTCTTTAGCTTTGTAAAGTTGTTTTATCTTAGGAGGTGTGATAGGATTTTTTTCATTGTCTCTTGGTCTTTTATAGGATATAGGTGAAGGTTTAGTCTTAGGTTGATCTTGGTTGTTTGGAATGTCTTTAGGTTCAATCATGGTTTTATCAAGGATAGTGGGTTCAATCATAGGTTGAGGCATATTTGTAAGGGATAGTTTTTCTATACATTTTTCCTTAAAATTTTGATAGGATTTGAAAAAGAATTCTTCTCGAGGTTTAATAGGTTCCATAGGCTTAGGCCAAAAGAAATCTAATGAAAAGTTTCCATGCGAAGAAAAATGGTTAAAGCCACTATGGTGTATAGTGAAAATTTCATTGTCAAATGGAAACTTTAAGAATTTATGCATGACCAACGGGATGGCTTCGATGGAGCGTAGCCATGGGTAACCAAGCTTTACATGGAAATGGTCTGACATCGAGATGATGGAGAATGAGACATCTAATTTTTTTAGTTTTTTTTCTAAAGGAAGTGTGATTGATCCCATCGTAGGGTAAGTGAAACCATTATTCATCTTTATCCATGCTTTTGATTTATCATATGTTTCTTGATAGAGTTCATACATAAGTAAGAATTCCTCAGTGATCACATTCTCTCCATAGACAGGATCAATTAATATCCCATTAGTGGGTTTGTCATTGATTCGGTTGGCTATGCAAAGAGGACCATTAGGTACATTTATAATAATATCTTTAGATGAGAAAGCAATGTCAAGAGGATTTTTAGTTTGATCCTTACGATGTTGAGTTTTGATCAATGCAACCAAACAATTGATAGGACTTTGTTCCATAGGATCTTGTTTGTCAGTATCTATGTTGTCATCATCCATGTCAACATTCATCACATCATTATTTTTAGTTTCAGTAGCTTTGACAAATGAAATATTATAATTCGGCATAGGGTTGGTAAAGATTTGTAAGTTTTGGTTGGGAGGGGAAACATACTTATTTCCTTGATCATTAACACCTCCAACTGAAATCTGACTAGAATCAATGAGGTCTTGCACAAGATGTTTAAGATGCTTACAATGTTCCATTTCATGTTTATTTTTTCGGCGATAATGGTAATAAGAATTTGATCTAAAATTCGAAGGTAAAGGCCTATTAGGATCGGGAGTTTTAACTAGAGGTAAAGTGATAATTTTCTATTCTAAAAGTTTTGACATTGTGTTATGGAGGGTATCGGGTAAGGGAGTAAATTGCCTAGTCAGATCCCCAAATGAGAAAGGAGTTGTCATCCTTATAATAGCCACTTGGGTATCAACATGTTGATTTTTTTTTGAGGGGGATTAAGTTGAAGGAATCCTTTATTCTATTTCTTAAAAGGTTGATAATTATTTTGGTTTGCAGATTCAGACTTCTTAGGTCAGCTAGAGGTGGGTTTTATGTCATGACTACTAACTGAGTTTTGATAATCACAAAGGGAAGTGCACAAGTATACAAAGGAAGGAAACTTCATCATGGTAAGCTTATCTTTTATCTTAGTTTACAAATTCTCAATGAATATCCATTGAAGGTGAGGATCGGGAATCTTTACATCAATTTTTGGAATAAAGCGATTTGTAGTGTGAAATGAAGTCAGTAACTTTTTCATCATCTTTTTGCTTGTATGTATCTCATCTTAGGAGTCATATGCACTTGGAAATGGTTTATAAAGGCCTCAAAGAGTTCATTAAATGAATGAATTGAGTTATTCAATAATGAGGAAAACCATTCTAAGGTGGTTTCTTTCAAGGATCTAGGGAAAAGCTTAGCCAAGAGCTCATCCTCAAGGAAAAAATCACTACATAAGGTAGTATAAGTGGAAACATGGTTAGAAGGATCTCATTTCCCTTCGTATTTCTCAAATATGGGAATCTCTAAACCTTGTGGGATCAGCGTTCTCAATATATCCAAGGATAAGGGATTGCTTTTGACACAGTATGTAGGTTGGCCATTTTGATGTTGGTTTATGGTGGAAACTTACTTTTGAAGGGATGAAATAATTTGCAAAATTTGATTTATGATGGTGTGATTTGTTATGTTTTGAGATGGAGGTGTATATGTGTTCGAGGGAGTAGTAAACAAAATTCTTATGGGAGGTAAAGTGGTAGGGATATGATGTATGATGCCACAAGGTACTAGGGATGCTAGTTGAAATACCCATGGAAGGAATGACACTACTAGTAGGCTGTATTATTTTTGTAACTTGAGGGTTGGTATAGGTAGGAATAGAGGCAATGGTTGTAGGTAGAGGAATTTGAATTCCTCCTTGACTTTGGGCATTGTTCAAAGGTAAAGCACACCTAGTGGCTTAGGTAAGATGTTTTCCAAGTATCTGAACTATGTTATCCACAAGGTCAACTCCATCTTCACTTTCAATCACGTGATGTATGTTATCTATGGTAGGGACAATAGTGGCTGAAATTTTATAAGAACTTATTTGATTTTTTAAGTTTGCTAAGTCTTCATGAATTTGGATGATGTTTTCTTGTGAAATACTAGCAACCATTGTCTCGACGCTTTTCACACTACTTGAAGGAAAAGAGTTGTTAAGGGTATGGTCCATACCTAGTGAACTAGTGTCAACACTAGTAGTGAAAGAGATAGATAACCGAAGATCCATGACGATTGTGCTATCACAAGATGACATGAGTCTTGAACTTCATCTTACTATAGTATTAGTAATAGGACACCAAGTTGTAGAGCTCATACAAGGGACAATCAAGAAAATGCAAGATGCAATGAACACAAGATAAATACCGTGCTCTAATTTTGACTCAAACTGAAATTAAGCTAAGTGCAATGAAATGAATGAAATTTTTTTTTTTCAAAATGAAACAAATAGCTAACAACAACAAACAAAAACACAAAAATAGAGAATTTAATGTTGGAAATGTAGTTTCAAATCTAAAACGAGACTAAATAACCCAGAGCGGCGTATGAGTCCCAATCAAGTTTTTTCAAGGGTTTGAATGGTGAATGACTGTCACCACAAAATACCCAAAAATTAGGAAAAGCACTTGTACTAGGACTAGATCGCCCAAAGGAGCTTTTGAGTCTCAGATTAGGGTTTGTGCACCGTTTTCAACAAATTTTGTGTGAATGTTATATTTTATATTTTGGATGATGTCTATGCTAAGTGCAATTATAGTTTTTAGATGAAATTCAATGATGCAAGATGCAAAATGCAACCTATATGCACTTTCACTAATTATGCAAGATTTAGAAACCCTAGATGCCAATTAAATAATGCAAGACCTAATATAAATTTAATGCAAGCTAGATCTAGGACTATGATGCACTTTAAATCAGAAATAAGGTCTTTTAAATGCAAGTTCACCAAAATGAAAACAAAGAAATAGGAGGATTGTGTGCCCTACCTTTTAGGAGATAGGACACAAGTAAGGGGTCCTATTTCACTTTGTCTCACTCAAGGAAACCCTAGAGATCACAATCCAATGATAGAATGATTGAAATAGATCTACTAAAGGTTGTCCTAGGGTAGTTTTAGAGACTAAAAGGGGGTTCACCACCAAGCTAGGGCTTGGAAAGACTAATAACATGCAAGATCTAATGACAAAACCTAATGCTATGTAAACCTTAAATGAATGACCTAGAAATGAATGCTCATAATAATAAATTGGAAAAGTACAAAGGTGCACCTCAAAAAATGTAGAAGCCTGAATGAAGGTTTAAAATGATGAAAATGCTGAATTTAATGCATACTGGGACTCATATGCCAAGCTAGGTGTATCAGTCCCAGATTAGGGTTTTTGGGCTGAAACAAGAATCTGGTGATGACAATTTTGGATCTTCAGAATTGGAAAGTTTACTATACTGGGACTCATATACTGTAAGTGGCATATCAGTCTTGCTTAGCCTTTTTAGAGGATCAAGATCTAAATAGATTCTCTTCAATCTCTACTCTATCTTCTCAATCTGATTCTTGGATATAAAATGCTCAATTCTACTCTGTAGGTTCCTTTTAGTGATCTTGGAAAAAAGGTGACAACTTTGACAACTTTGCAAACTTGACAAATTCTTTCCAATCTTTCTTTTCAATGTATGTTCAATCTAAATCTACAAATCACACACTAAAGAGAGGGAAACATGTTTTTTTCTTATTGGATAGGGGTTTTCCTTGGTCAAACCCTAATTTGGTAATCAAACCTTGAAATGAAATAAAATGGAAAGGAGGAATGATGAATGAATAATATGAAATGCTACAACTCACCAAACCCTTGAATAGTATGTTGGAAACATGTATGAAATGGCTACAATGGATGTAAATCTTGACTCTTTCTTGAATGGTATATATCTTTGTAGACACATAAAATATACATGCACCTAATCTTGATCTTACTAACACCATTTCGTCCTAAATCATCTCCTTTGCTAGTCATTTAATCGAATAATCTATATTTGATTAAATTCAACACTCTTCATCCCTTAATTAAATAAATCAACTTTATCTAATTAAGTCATCATCTCCTATTAATTAAATAAATCAATTTTATTTAATTAATTCTATAATCCCCCTTTTAATTAAATAAATCATTTTATTTAATTAATCCCTAAAGTTGGCTTTTTAAATTAAATAAATCTTTATTTAAATCCAACATCATCCTCCTTTAATTAAATAAATCAATCTTTATTTAATTAAATCTAAAAACATTATTCTCTCAACTTTGATTTATTTAAATCAGAAAATCTAAGTCAAAATGGTCAAATCAACTAATCCCCCTCCTAAAATCAAATCCTGTAGATCTTGCAACTTGCACAATAAATCAATTTATTTGATTTATTAATTTATCAATTTCCATTCAAAAGGGCATCTTTTGTGGAATATTCTTCCAATTCAAAAATCCGTCCAAAAGGGGATGGGTACTTCCAACAAGGCATTTAATGCCTCTTACATGTCCTTGTGCATTGAGCCAGGTGACATTAACTCCATTTCCCTTCCCTCTAAACATGTCACATTCAAATTTCAAATTTGAATCTCATAGCATTTATCATGCACATTGACCAAAATGTGCTCAACCTTCAACCATTCACATCTTGACAAGTAGCACTTGGCCATTGGATGTTGAATGATCCCACATTTCTCAATCTCATTCATTTTTTAAATCTATAAATGAGGGACTCTTCCTCTCATTCTTCATCCACAATTTGAGTAAACTTACTATACTCAACTTCATCCTCAAGCATATCCAGTTTCATCCATTTCATCAAATTCTTAGCTAGGTTATGCAGATTTTTCATCATGGAGATTTCATCACATATTTTTAGAAAATAAGATGATTTAAGCCTTAAAAATTTCCATTTTAAGGATTCCAATTGAAGAGGGTTTGATCAAACAACCTTAGATCAAACCCCCTTGGATATAACCTTGCTAGTTTTAAACCATACCTATAAATGAGTCTCCTTTACACCTATCAAAATGCTGATAAAAAATCACATTTGATTTACCTTTTGGGGGATCAAATGAATTCATTTAAAATTTATTTGAAATTATTATGGTATTCCTCAAAATGAGTTATCCAACGAATATAATTTTAATATGTTTTGGTTTTATTATGTATTTGTTTTTTTAGTTTTATTAAACATAGGTTTTTCATCGAAAATGAAGGTCTCTATTCTACACATGTGGAAAAATCGCAAATTATCAAAATAATGTTTTTTAAAATATGTTCGTTCTGGGTATTGATGTCCTTGATCCATTAAAAATAAATAAAAATTAATTTCGATACATACATAAAAATTTATGTTGTATACAATCCGTCTATGTCTGAATTGCAATTGGTTTGACTTCGTAACTTGATTAAGGAAAAAATATTCAATAAAAAACTATGAGACCAAATGAAAGTGCTAGATATCATAGTTAAAAATCTAAATTAGAAAAAAATATAATTTTATCCTTCATACAAAAAAAGTTATGTTGTATACGGTGAGCGTCAGTTTTTTAAAATGTTGTTTTCTATAAAAAACCAGTTTTCGTGGGAGATGGATAAAGAAGTGCAATTTGATTCCAAAAATTTTGAAAAAAATATTTTTAGAATCTATAGACAAAATGTGATAAGACTCTAGTTTGCATCATCTTCAAATTCCTCACAGTTTAGCCGCTATAGGTGCCTAAATGTGAAGATTTAGTTAAAAATAATAATTTCAGTGTCTTGTTTGGCCAAAAATTATAAACCACTATTTTGGTATCACCATTGATTGAATCTTCATCAAGGTGGATCATTCATCAAATTATCACAAAGCTTACAAAGGATTTGGGAAAGGGCCAATTTTGACACACCAATTGGCACCAACTCCCCCATGGGATCAATAGTTTGCATTGCTTAATTAGGATTTCATTTGTCTTTCATGTTTCTTCTTCATTTTTCCTATTATTAAACATTGCAAATGGATTTCATGGGGTATTCTTGTTCTTGCTTGCATATTGATCTAATATTGTGCTTGTTTTCCATGATTGTGCAAGTATAGGATTGGGGTTCACAATCTTGACTTGAATTCTTGCTTGAATCATAAAACCCTACATCATAAATGTTAGCTCAAACACAAACATGATGCATGATGACTTTGACATGATGCTTGATACTTGAATAATGCTCCAAAATTCTTGATAAACACTCTTGAAGGCTCTTGAATGATCTTGTAAACTCTTGTAAGTTCTCTTGATCAATTTTTTTTATAAGAATACTCTCATCAACTTGGTAGGTCACTTGATTGCTTGTTAGGAGAAAATGAGTTCAAAATAACCTTGTATTTATACTTGTTTATGCCAAATTTCCCAAAATTACAACACTACAAGCCAACATCAAATCTAGGAAGATAAAATCCTACAAAGAATCTGAATTTAATTTAGGTCTAAGCTAAGTGGAATTCATATGCTAGTTGTGGCATATGAGTCCCATTAGGCTAAGCTTGGGACACATTTTTCAAGAAATTCTTAGATTAGTGTGAAATCTAGATCTAGGCCTCGAAACATAGGTGGGTCTCATATGCCCAAGGTGGCGTATGAGTCCTAGATCACTAAATCTAGGCCATACAATTCAAAATCATTAATTTATGATTGGTCACTTGATATTTGTCAGGATTATCCTCAAAAAGATGCATTAATTAAGGCTTGTGGATGCAAAATAGGGCAAATTAAAGCATAAATAATCCTAATTAATTAATAAAATCATAGATTAGTGTGAAACTATAAGAAAACACTTTACAACACCCTAAATAAGGCACAATTAAGTCCATTTAGTTCACAAGGTCCCAAACAAGTGTGAAAATGTAAAGGGATACATTTTCCTACACTACACATTTATACTTAACTTAAGATTTAACCCTGAAATTCAAATAACACAAGATGACATGAGATATAGGATTAAAAATCACTTAAATACTATCAAGAGTAAGTTCAAAAAGGGGTGTCCTAAGTTAAGGAGGAACCATTCTCTATAGGGCGAATGATTCCTAGCACAGTCAATTAGGACATGCTTTGGGGACATTAAACAATATGTAAAAAGGGGTTTCTAGGACTTAGGAAGGACCCATTCGTGAGGTGGTGAATGGGTCCCAAGTCAATAGCCTAGGACTCAAACCTTTCCAAATTAAGTGTCGTTAAACATTATTAATGAGTTTCAGGATTTATCCTTTAGAAAATGTAATTAATTAGGCTTGGATTTGAATTTAAGGGGCCAATTAAGCTCTAATTAACCTCAATTAATTAATAAAGGCCTAGATTAGTGTGAAAGTGTAAAGAAACACTTTACAACACCCTAAATAAGGCACCATTAAGTGCATTTTATTAAAAAGGGTTCTAGACTCAATGTGAATGTGTAAAACACATTACAATACTAAATCAAGGCAACATTAAGCTCATTTATTGTCAATTATTCCCAAATTAAGGAAAAAGAGATACTTTTCTGTTAATAAACTATCATATTTCATCTATGGTAGTAACACAATAGTATCTAACATTCTTTTGCTTTCCTATTGAAACAAAGAAAAATAGATGGGGGAAAATGAAATAAAGAAAAATAGGGTTTATGATGATGAAGGGGAATGTGACCCCAAAAATAGATTGATAATAAAGGACTTATTTCTCTAATTTCATTCAAGTAAATGAGATCCAAAAAATGAGATGAATAACAATCAAAAAGTAAGTCAAATCAAGGTATGAATCAAAAAAATTCCTCTCTATGTAAGGATGGGGGTATGATTCAAATAGCATTTTGGGGAGAAAGATTAAAATAATTAAAAAAACTCTAAATTGCAAGCGATAAAATGCAAATGAAGGATAGTACTTAAATATGATAGAAAAAATAATCAAAGGGAAGATCTGGAAAGGGGAGAATAATGTGTACCATTCATCCAAAGTCACTTTTTGAAGCTCATTGAGGACTCATTCACCCTATGGCGAATGGGTCCTAGCTAGGGCTATGCAAAAATCCTTTTTGGGTCCTCTTCTATTGTGTCTGCACTCCCAGATTCTTGATTTTCACTATCGGATAGCTCGAAATAAATTATGTAGAAGATTTTTTCATTTCATGAAAACTTTTCTTGCAACTTTGTCAACTTTGAAACTTTCTTCAATTTTTATCTTCTAAGGATCTTCAACCTAAAATCTGTAATCACACATCAAAGAGAGAAAAATGTTGTTTGTTAGGTGAATGGTGGTTTGACTTAGTTGAACCCCATTTTGGTAATTAAACCTTGAAATGAAATAGAAAATCATGAAGGAATGATGAATGAACAACTCACCAAACCTTATTTGAACCTTGGATTGTAGATCTGCAACTAACATGAATTAGCTTCAAATGGATGTAGATCTTGATCATGAAACTTGTCTTGAAACAATGTCCTTGAATGATTGAATATATCTTGAACTCTACATCACTATATTAGCTCAAACAACATGCATGCTGTGATAAATATTTGACATGGCAATGGAATTTTATTGCTGCAATAATCTTCAATAATTATGCCCTTGAATATCTTGAAAATTCTCTTGAAATTCTCTTGATAATGATCTTGTGAAAGTACTCTTATCTTGCTTAAAATACTCTAGGTGAAACATAGTGAAATGAACTCTTATTTATACATATCTTAAGATTAATTCCTGAAATTCAAATATTGCAAGCTGACATCTGAATATACATTTGAAATCATCGAAAAACTATCAAAAACATAATTTGAATTTAGGTCCTAGGTGCAAGTGAGGACCCATTCTCCCTTTGATGAATGGTTCCTAGGTCACTTACCTAGGACACACATTGCTCAATGAATGTCGGGTTTTATCTCTAAGAAATTGTAATTAATTAGGCTTGGATTTGAATTAAAGGGGGCAATTAAGGAAAATTAAGCTCAATAAATTAATGAAGCCCTAGGTTAGTGTGAAAGTGTAAAGGTACACCTTACAACACCAAAAATAAGGCACAATTAAGTCCATTTTATTATTAATTATTCATTCCCAAATTAATTGTGAAAAAGGGATAATTTTTCCTACACCACACCTATACACTTGGGGGAAAGGATGACTAGTTATGGAGGCTTGCATCCTTCTTGAGGATACTATCTTCCTTTTTATTTTCCTTAAAATATCAGCATAGAAAGTATAGTAACATTTTAAGAGGGGGCGTATCACCCTATCTATTTCATATATCTACACATTGGTGTCTTGTGAGATTTGACTTATTGATATGCCCCCTTGGTGGTGGTGTTATTTATAATTCCCCTGAGGTGTAGTTATCAATTTATCCCTCATGAAATTAAAAAAAAATTTATGCGCTCCTTGAGGCATGATTATCAAACCATGACAATCTACAAACCTAGCATAATGGAGCTTTATAAGCATGTGAATTTGTGTATTTTACATGACCAACTAGAATAACATAACTTTTTAGCTAGTGGAGCCATGTGTATCATGAATAAAATAGCTTAATACAACTTTCTAGCCTTATGAGACCCATCATTTATGAATTTTACATAGACACCTATCATAACACAACTTGCTAGCAAATAGATCTATGTATCTCATGAGAAATTTTATTTGTCATTTCAACATTTTAGATGTGTATATTGGACATTTTATGGATGGTGCTTGGTGATTGAGAAAACCTTACATCCTAAGGTCTCTTTACCTTTCTAACTTGAATCTTTAGGTTTTATGTACTATTTGTTGTTTTATGTTCCTTGTGTATATTTTCTTTATGTGCATATAATGAACTGTCTTTGTGTATTCCACATGTTTTCCTCATGTATTCCTTGTATGGATCACATTTTCCTTATTTTATCATCAACATGCTAGATATGGTAATCTATTGTATTTTATGGACTAACCTCTTGCAGGTCTTCAATAAATTCAACCATCCATCAAACAAATTTGGGTGGAAACTTATGGTGTGAAAATTACTTTGACAATGATTTCATACCTGAGGTAACATTATCCATTATCATTTATTAATTTAGTCAATTATTATTTATTTGGCCTTTGCTCGACCTAGGACATTCCCTCTTTATCAGATCATTTATTGTATGTATGGAGGTGGAAACACCAAAACAAGGTTTGACTTAGGAAATCCCCTATACACTACAACCTTTCCCCCTCTCTTCATGTGTGTAGGTCGGATCTAGAAGTTTCATCAACGGGAGGCTACAGGAGACATAAAGCAAATTGTAATTTTTCATCTCAATTTTTAAGACCCTAAAAATTAACATCTTTGGCCAAGGGAACCCTCACCCTTGACCCTCAAATTTGGGCTCAATTTTTAAGCAAAAGTTTATCTTTGTCACCATTTTCTAGATCTATAGTTTTTTCATCAATTTTTAGTTTCATATAATGATAAATTATATTTTCAAATCTAGGGTTTATGACAAATAGGCTTATTAAATCACTACAATAAATCTCTATCATTTGCTCCATTTTTTGCTTCCACCCACAGTTTTAATGCATTTTTTAAAATTTCGGTGCTATTTATCGAGATGGCACAATATTTGGCATTTATTGCACTGATCAGTTCAAGTTGGCACTACTTTAGGCACTACTTAGCACCTAAAGTAATGCCACTGTTATCGCCGATATTAGCTTTGAGTATAGCATTGCCTTGATCTCTGCATTTAGCTTCGAGTTTAGCTTCAATTTTAGTTCCATGTTTAGCTCCAACTTTAGCTTTGAGTTTACATTCGGATTTGGCTTCAATTTTAGCACTGGATTAGACACCCCTATGTCGAAGAGACTTATTTATATGTCTCATCGACGATGTAAAATAGTGAAATGTCAACAAGATAAGGGAATATCAAGGAGAGAATCAATTATGTCACATCAACAAGGTATATCTACAAGTGCTCGGTGAAACACAACTCTTGGATATAGTGAAGTAATGTCGATGAGACATTGAGATATTGGTAAAATAGATAAGATTGTCTCATTGACAGTCTTCAAGTAATGATCAAAAGTATACACCGCTATACCATGGGGAAGGTGAGCAACATATGCGGTAGAGCAGTGTACACCGCAACCCCACAACAAGAAGCCTTGAGCAATGTGGTAGTGCACTAAGCAACATAAGGGAAGGGAAAAACACTACTATACCACAGTGATAATCACAAGTCTCCCCGACATGGTAGAGTTACACCGATATATAAATAAATACCGCTGAAGGAAAATATTGATGAGACAGTGGCATATCGACAAGAGATATTAACTTGTCTCATCGACACCGGCAACCAACATTAGAGGAACATAAGATCTAATATCGATGAGACATTGAGATATCGGTAAGACAAATAAGATTGTCTCATCGACACTCTTCAAGTAATGATCAAAAGCATACACCACTATACTATCGAAAAGGTGAGAAACATATGCAGTAGAGTGGTATACACCACAACCCCATAGCAAGAAGCCTTCAGCAAGGCAATAGTGTAGTAAACAATAGAAGAGAATGGAAAAACAATGCCATACCGCAGTGGGTATAATAAGAGATGATAGAAGTATGGTAATCATGGCATCATTACAATTTACAACAATAAATACAGAAAATCACATCAGTTGCCAAAAATTTGCTATTAAATTATTAAGAGCTGCCAAAACTAATATGACTGAATACCGCGCCATCCAAAGATAAGTGATTTTTCCCAATATCGTACTTAATTAGGTGGATTTCCTAGGATACTTTGTTGAGGAAAAGGACCCCATCAAGAGGATAGAATTGATAATTGGTAGATTTGATGACTTGTACAGAAAGAAGGAAGCATATCTCAAAGAGCATGATGGTGGTGCAACTGTAGAGAATAACCCAAGTGAAATATCTGAGCCTCCCATGGAGCAGTTACCTACCAAAAGATAGAAGATGGGAAGCATTGAACAATTAGTACCTTATGAGGATACTGAAGAGGTGGGAGATACTGAGGAAGTGGGTATAGTAGTGCAGTCATTGATAGGTGATATTGAAGTTGATCAGCCCATCCTTGAGACCAGTGCCCATAAACATGAGGAAAGGATGGGTGATGTAGAAAAAAAAAGTATAGAGGTACATGAAGATGAAAGGGAAATTGTAGCCAGGAGATTCATAGAAGATGATGAATTCATTAAGACTCCCGAGTTTAAGGATTTTTGGATGAAAATGAAGATAAAATAATTTCAAGAGAGGATGAAATCAGCTAAAGCAAGAATTGAAGAATTAGAGAAAAATCAAATGGTGGAACATAATTTCCAAGAATTAAGAGTTGACAACATTGACATTAGGCCCCAAAAGGCTAGAGAAATGGTCTTGAAGAGCAATATGCTCATTTTCCCTAGCTTGGAATTAAAGAGAATTTTTATGCTTGATCAAGTGCGGGCTTAGGAAGATCCAATGCTAGTTGTAGAATTTGACTTTGATGAAGGTGTGAGTGGAACTGGGTATAACCCAAAGATTGAAACCCTCGCCATATGGATCAAACAGAAAAATACATAGAAGCCAAAATTATTGGATGTAATTCAAGGGATGAAAGGGGCAGCGATGGTAAGGACAATATAAGATACCACCCCTTTGGAGGCAGCCACAATTACCATGCATTCATCCATGTTCACTTGAGCAACTGTTAAGGGATTAGAAGATAGATTGAAGGAGTATGAAAAGGAACAAAGGTTCCTAAATGATGAAGTTAATAAACTGTTCATGGAGAATGTCAAATTGAAAGAACAATTAAGAGGAGTAGGACCCTCACAAAGCAAGGAGATGGTGTTATACAAACCTCCTATTTCTCCAATGGATATTGTGAAGAACATTTATGCAGAACAGGTAAAAACTAAAGAGAAGTAAGTGGATGATGTAAAGAAGGCCAACAATCAAACCCAGGATGAAGTGAAAAGATGAATTTGTGAAGTTATGGAAAATATTTTTGAGCACATGATAAAATCAGTTATGGATAAACTGGAGAATGTGCATGATAGTTATAAAACACTTCAATAGGAAATGGATCAAATAAAGACACATATGCTTGTATTAGATCCTTTGTTCAAAAGGTGGCAGCCTATTCACCACACTTTGGCTAAGTTATGAAAAGTTCTACAAAGAAGTCCTGATGCACCCACAACATTAAAGCCAACTGAACAAACTGTGAAGATGATTACTGATGAATTTCAGTATGTACACGTGTTTGATAAAAATATTGCAACATGAATGGATTTATTCCATACCTGGAAACAGTGGTATATACCTGAAATCATTAGAGATGGTGATCAGTTGAAGGACTTGGATAAGTGGAAGAAAGAATTTAGTTAGGTTGTTCATAAGTGCGTTAAACATATACAGGAGGATGATGATACCAGTCTTCCTAGGCTAAATCAGATCATGGATGGGTTGATTGTTCTTGATGTGGGATACCTAAAGTTTGACAATGATACAAAGGAATTACTAGATAGTCGATGGAAAACTCATCTTGCAAACATGCAAAAGATCCAGGAATATAAGTGGCCATCATATTTTACGGTGTATCAGTGGGAGGAAAAGTATTTGGTTTCAAAAGAATAGGACACTGAGGTGAGAGCATTTGGATGTTCATCATGGAGAGGAAAAAATTTCCAGATCAATGATCAAGGGTCTTCTATGTTGAATAATGGAACCATATGTCAAAATGTCTTAAGTCTTGTTATTTCCTTAATTATGCTAATTAAATAGTTTTTGGTTTTAGAAGAATAGGACACTAAGGCGAGAGAATTTGGACATTCATCATGGAGAGGAAGAATTTTCCAGATCAATGATCACGGGTCTTCTACGTTGAATAATGGAACCATATGTCAAAATGTCTTAAGTCTTGTTATTTCCTTAATTATGCTAATTAAATAGTTGTTAGTAAAAGTAGTTATGAAAGGTCGTTTATTTTTGTAAAAGGCATATAGCTTGTTGCTTCCTATATAAATAGGAAACCAAGGCCTAGTTTTAAATTATTATCATCATCATATATCATTTCCATTTTGAAGACTTTTGTTATTAATAGATATCAATTGAAGCAATATAATGGAGAACATCTTATTATCAGATATTCTCCATGACTGTGTTATCATTCTATATTTTTCTTATGTTTTCCATACTTATTTCTTCTTATATTTGAATGAATATTAGTTATTGACCCTCAATATTGTGCTTATGTGAATGAATATGCTGATACGGTAAAGAATTTATTGTGGATGTTGGTAGAGCTGCTATTTTTTAAAAAAAATTGAGCTTATTTTGCCTTGTTACATGTTCAACATAAAAATGGAAACTATTTAAAAATAATAAAGTTAACAAAGTTGCTTATTTAAATAATTGTGAGTTACGTGCATTAATATTTTATTAACTTTTGTGTCTTCATGAACATATGTTGATACAAAATGAATGGAAGAAGCATCCAAGTACTCCTAATTTTTTCTGCCAACAATTCACACCAAAGATTGAACAATTTAAGGATATTGCAATAGATAATTAAGGATATGATGATGATGATATATTCTTGTACTTGTATATTCTATGAAACATTCCTTATTTTCTATGAAACAATGTATATATTCTTGTACAAGTGTAAATATTCTTTTACTATTATGTCTATTAAATAAAATAGAGTTTGAATAAAAAATGCTTCACCCTTTTTTGTAAGTAAGTGAATTATTTTTTAAGGAAAAATATTACAGTGATTACATTTTCAGTTTACTAGTTTCAAATCTTCATTTTCTATGTATATAAAATTGTATGTGCTCTTTATCTCGAATGACATAAAACAGTAATATCATCAAAATCAGGGTTTTCAATTTCAGCACCATCATTGTCCACACTTTCCATATCCTTTTCACTTTTAAGTACAATCATCAAAAATTTATTTTTATTTCTTGTCCCAGTTAATCTTGATTCCTTTTAGCACAACACAATACGTTGCATGTTAAATTTCAAACATTTTCTTTGCATTTTTTTGTATATATTATTTTCTCAGTGCATCATTATGTAACAACAATTTCACTTTTGAGATATATAGTAAAAATAAATGAAAGAACATGTTTTCTTTGTCAAGGGAAATTTATGGTGAATACCCTATGTCTTTTAGATAAGTGTGCAAGTGAAATAAGACATAACTGATTGAATATGATTTTCTACTGTACAATTATTTTCTTATGTGCTTTTTACTTTTTGCATGTGGATTACCCTTAGAAAGAGACTACTTATCTTTTCTTAAATGAAGCCTTTACATTTCCTATCTACGAAAGGAATTTACTACTTGACAACAGGTTCGTGAACTTCATACAAATTAAGATTGGTGTAAAAGGCCATCCTTGCAAATGTTGTTTGGTCTAGAATTATAATGGAAAACAAAATATCTTGCTAGGAGAATAAAACATGTTTTCAATTGTCCAAGTACAGCATAATATTATTTTAGCATTTCAAAGTTTAGGCTAGAAGAATCATCCTTTTTTAAACATGGATTACAAATAATTATGAAAATTTAGAAGTCTTGGTCATTAACATTATTATCTACTAGAATGTCATCCAGTGTATCATTGTCAATGTTCATATGTTCTTTCAATTATTTCATATTATCATCATCCTCATTTTGACCTGCATCATCTTCATCATCATTGAAATTTTACTGTAGACCATCTCTATTGTTACCAGATGTATTTGGATCATCATTTTCTATACCATCCATATTCTTGTCTTCCATAACATTATCTAACTCTAGATTTGTGTCTTCTTGTGCCTAAACATAACCATCTTCAACATCATCATGGATGTCAATTTATTTGATGTTCTCTAATCCCTCTCTCTCATTTTTTTGGCCATCATTATTTTGATCAGTATCCACTAATGCATCATCAAATACATGCCTTAATCTTGGATCATAATGTATGACAAATATCCATTTTGGGTCCAAAATATCTTCATAGAAAAATACCTGCACATGAATGACATACATATATTAGACATTATATAAATTGTATGAACATATATACATCAATTGAATAATGGAATATTATTTTATAGACCACCTTTTTTATACAATAATTGCTATAAAACACAATTTTGACAACATAGTTTATAAAAAATCAGTCCACACTCATTTATTATTCTTTGGTTTTCTGCCCTTAAGAACATCCTTAGGGAGACCTTGTTCTTCCCTCTTCTTTCACGCAGGAGTGCATTTTAAGAAGGGGTAATCAATCAATAACTCATCCCCAATGGTAAGGTCCATAATAGCCTCAACCATTATCAACCTATCAACCTCTCTTTCCATATCTCCATATTTATCATTTATAACCTCAACAAATTGACAATTCAGTCTTACAATAAGGTCCCTTCCCTTACTACTATTTATAAATCCCACAATATTTTTGTGTGTGTATGCACGTCCATCTATATACATAATATGACCTCTATTCATTTCTTTTCCACTTTCCAATTGGAGACAATGTGTATACATATTGAAATTTAGACCATATGCTGACATGCTAGGCTTATATTTTGCTAGACTTCTCCATTCACCACTGTAATATGATGGACCATAATATGGCATTAATCTCCTAGTGGTTTGTTCTGAATTCTTTCTATGTTTGGATCCCACATGTACATTTTGGAAAATAAAGAGGCCTAGATTCACTCCATGAATATTGGAGGGTCGTATCATGTAGTTGTATCCCCAAAATTGAAACACCTCGTACACTGTAGGCAGTTGTTGATCACTAGGCCAAGCACAATATAGTTGACGATCAAATGTCTCTTTGTAAATTGATCTCAAACTCAAGGGCAAGTCATCATCTCCATCACATTCTTCTCATAGGGTATGTAGTCCACCTTCCCCTTATCTTTAAGAAAATTATGCATCTTCACACTGATTCTTGTTCTGTTACTTGTTTTCATCAATTCCTCATCTTTTGAGCTGGTATATTGGCACATATTTTTGTTAGATGTATCATCTGATAAATGATCATTTCCCTCTAGGCTAGAATTTGGTGATCCAAGAAACTTTAAACCAAGAAATTTATCCTGCAAGTATCCATTAAGAAAAAAATAGTTATTTAAATAATATAAAACAATGTTTAAATGAAGTATACATGTTATTTATATCAAATTGGAAAATTCCTCACCGCAATTCCTATTGGATTTGAATCGATTGTAGGAGGCATACTACCGAATGGAAGCTCATCATATATGTAATGTATTTGTACAATCTCTCATTTGAATTGTTTCTTTCCACAACATACAGAACATCCACAAACAACAATTTTCTCAAAGTATTCATCCCATGTACTATAGTCCTGACCTACCTCTTCTTCAGTGCAATCATTTTTTGTTTCTATAGTATCCATTGTCATATCCTCTTCCACCCACTATCGTCTACATGATTTAACAGTTTTAGGTCCACGTCTATGTACATATCTTGTTCTTTTGCTAGTTGAGAGCTTAGGCTCTACATTTGCTCCAATCTCCATCTAAAATAATCAACAACATGGATTAATTTATGTCAAGATTGGATAGTACATTATAAATTGAATAATAATACTGTGAAAAGAGATGGACATATCACAAAATGCCATCAGATCAATTTTTCCTAAGTTAAGTCAAAATTTGAGTAAGTCAAAATTTGAGTACCTGATGTCCTGCTTCATCCGTTGTGTCCTGATTTGGTATGCCATGATCTATAACCATGGCCTCGTCTCGCCCCTATAATACACAACATAGCAAATGATTTTTAGTACACCAATTATATCATTTCAACAAATATGCTATCCAACACAAAACCTCACTTTAGTCATATATTTGACATATTGATATCATGTTTTGGCTATCCTAATTTTCAAACTTTTCCCTTGATCATAGAATCACATTTAATCACCATTCATGTGCATTTCAACCAATAAGTCTAACCTCAAAGGCCTCATGGACAAAAAATTGACTTTATCTCCTCTATGTTGTAGCATTGTGAATTCATAAACACCTTCCTCCTTTGGTTGAGGTTGCTTTCTCTTCTTACCTCTATTGTATCTGTAGATTCTGTTGTCTCATCTATTTCCAGCCACTTTCCTCTTAGCGATTTAGTATTTCTATGACATCCATGTCCTCTCTCCATGGCCTCCTCTGTGAATACAAATTTCACCACAGAAGCTTTCACCACACTACCGCCGAGAAGGATAAATAAATTTGCGGGACTGCAATAAAAACCACTCTACTGCACCAAGCTGATGAAGGAGCCATGGGGGTCATCGCACTACTGCATGCCAATGGTAGAAGACTTGAGGGACTGCGGGAGTCACCGCAACACTGCCAGGAATAGAAGGAAGACTTGTGTGCTGCCACAAAATATTTCACCACACTACCATTGAGAAGGGTGAAGCACCTTGCAGGACCATGGTAAAAACCGTTGTACCAGACCAAGCTGGTGAAGGAGCCACGGGACAACGGTGGTCACAAAAACAAGGCAGGAGTTGGAATTATTTCCAACACTATGGATCCTTTGATACAAAACAATGAAAATAGTCATTATAAAACAATGAGAGGCGCTAAATTAGGCACACTTGACGCCACCTTATAAGTCCCAAACAGATTACATTAACGACCAAAAGTCGGCGCTAAAGTTGGCATTAACTAACATTGAATAAAGCGTCAACTAATGAATCAAAATAAAAAATTTAAAACTTTCCCATGTGAAGGAAGAAATCAAACGACAAAAAAGGGAAAAAATCCATGCGAAGGAAGAGAGCAGGGCACTACCAGCAACTAATGAGAAATTCGATTTAGTTTTTTGACACCATAGGTATGGTTACAATTTTTTTTTCTTGGTTGAATTAATGATTGTTTACTACTCTTCGTATTGCATTTGAATTCGTGATTGTTTACTGGTTCATGGCCTAACTAGTCTAGGCAACCTCTAAATTGTCCCATCATTATAAATTGTAAAACCTTTGAGAAACCAACATAACATTTTACCCTACCCATTTGAGCTTTAGCTCAAAATGTTATAGCATGAAGCGACGATGCCTCCGTATTCTTTCCATAATTTGGGTATCAAGGAAATAGTGACATGCTTGGCAAATCTGGGAATTGGGTCAGTCACTGCTGAGCAACTACTGAAAATAAATGTAGAAACCACTTGGTTTTGCCTAGCTGTGCCATAGTCACTGATGCCATGATAAATTCATGTGAGATTGCATTATGAATGAGTTTTCATGATAAGTTTATCACCACTAAGCAAATCGAGCGACCATATTTTCCCTAGGTTATCAACACTAAGCAAACCCAGTGAACATATTTGCCCACAAAACAAAACTTTCATACCTGACAGTGTGTACTTTGTTTGCCTCCATAGACTGGATGAAAATAATTTTCCCTAGGTCACCTCAAAATGTCAAGCAATGGAGGGAAGCAAGCATTGTCAACAAACTCTGGCCACAATGAGGTAATTCATTGTCAATTTATAGATTTGTAAATGTTTCCATTGTTTCTTTGAATTTTACTTTTTAGTTTTTAATTTCTAAATTTAAAAGAAGAAATATAATTTTAAAAAATATATATATATAGGGACATGAGACTGATAGAGATAAAGATGAATTGGCTTCCATATTGGGCATAGAGGCAATGAACAAATTGGTTAATGTGGACTGGACAACACTTGCCAGATACATAGAAAAAAAATCTGGTAACACCCCTCAAACATTGCAAACAAATCAATTATGTCTTGGGGAATCAATTGATTTCCCAACCACTCCTGGATTGAGAAAAATATCCCGGAGGAAATTAGTGACCATAAACTCTAAGAATGTGGAACAAGGAGTAGAGACTTCCACTCCTAGGACATAGACTTCTTCCACCATGCCATGTTTTCAATCTTGTATTGGTAGCTACAATACGAAGATAGAATACGAGGTGGTTTCAGGGGAAGTACGAATGACAGATGCTAGGAAAACATTTGTGAGTAGCTTGAAGGAATCATGCCTTCAACAGTTCAAAGAACATCTACATTTTCCATTCTCAAAGATACCCATGCACCTGAAAAAAGCAGTTATCCATGACATGAAGAATGAATTTGGCATAGGTTGGACATTTAAAGAAGATAAAGCTACGAATATCTCAGAACTGCAAGAGATTTCGGTCCAACCAAACAAAGAAGATAAAAATAATCCCTCCTGAGCTAAGGTAGAAAAAAAGACCAATTGATGTAAGTGTGAAAGTATGGAAAGAGCTTGTAAAAGCATATGAGAATTTCGATGCATAGAGGAAGTCCAGTGAGGAGAGTATGCAAGTATTTGAATTTTATCATAAGATTATATCAAATTTATTAAACGATATTTAAATTTTATTTGTGCATAGTTAAATTTAATTAGTATATGTTTCAAGACAAGGCCTCCAAGGCTAGGTTTGAGAAACTTCATGCCATGCATCGCAGTGGCTAAAAAGGTTTAGAGGCCTTGACCTATACATTTGTAAGTATATTTAATATGTTAAATGATTTTTTTTTTTTCCTTGGAAAAAGTAAATGATTCCATATTAGTTAGTTTAACTAGTCCATGTACCATGTTTTGATAGGAGGAGAAATATGGCCACCATCCAAAGCAATTTGAAAATAATATGTTACAAAACAAAAAGTGGAATGATTTTGTAATCTAGATGGGGAATGATGTATCAATAGTTGAGTTTCAATAACTTAGTTGGATACTGTTGTGTTAATATGTCAATTTGCATCTCTCGTGTTGAGTTGTTTATTGATGCATAGGATGAGTAAATAAAGCTTGAATCTTATGATTACAAGATGATCATTTATGTGCATGAATAAATAGTAGAAGGATGTAGATGGACTTAATTCATCCGACTTTATGCCTCTTGGCAGGAATTCCTCTAGAATCTCTAATATCAGGTGCCTAGGACTTCCCTATATCTTTTACCTTTCATTGTCGCCTTTCCTCTTCACTATTAGACTCGTCTCCTTTTTCCTTATCTGCATTTTTGGCATTGGCTTCTAATTCATCCCATGTTTTACCTTCCTCCTCTTCCTCCTCCTCTTCTTCTTCTTCATCCTCCCCTGACTCCACAAGAGATTCATCTTTTGAACCTTCCTCATCTGATTCTGATTCCTCTTCTACATTAGAGGGTTCATATCCTTGATCTAACTCTTTTGAATTATCAAAATTAGAATCACTAGTTTCCATATTCAAAAATTCCCAACCAACATCTTCAATATATTTATCTAGATCATCAGCAATAGTCTTCAAAATTGGCTGCTAGTTCAAGTTCATTCTGCTTTCATAATACTTTATATCCATGGAGTTCAGCTATTCCTTGATGCCATCAAGCAAAGATTGAGGAATGGCGTACATGCGGAGTACATCCCGCTTGAAGTCTTTGAAAACAATAGCCATATCAAATGCATTTTTCCCAAGTCCTACTCTCTCAAGGTTAACAATCTCAATCTCACTAATAGTGATTACTAAGATAGGTAATTCCACCAACTCTACCAAATAGTTTACCATAGGAACAATAAAAGCAGAGGCTTTGAAAGGAACTCCATGAAAACCAAGCTCTCTAAATGGTACATCAAACTCTAGTTCAAAATATTTTAGATGAGGCTACTCCCATAGCTCTCTTATTGGCCTGAAAAATCCTTGAAACTTTGTATTGATATTATTTTTACTATCCCTCTCTTGCTGTTCTTCCTCAATTTCATCAAGATCATACATTGACCTTCTTGCCCCTCCTAAATTTTGGACCACATTCATTACCTACACATAAAACTGGACATCCTTGGTCTTCTTGGTTCCCACGCCATGGTATGGTTATGCAAATGAAAATGAAGCAGAGTAATCATCTTTCTTCCTCTTCCATGAAAACCAATTTCTCTAAATGGTATATCAAACTCTAGTTCAAAATCTTTTAGATGAGGCTGCTCCCATAGCTCTCTTACTCGTTTGACAAATCCTTCAAACTCTACATTGATTTTATTTTTCATGTCCCTCTCTTACTATTCTTCCTCAATTTCATCAGGATCATACATTGACCTTCTTGCCCCTCCTAAAGTTTGGACCACATCCATTACCTCCACATAAAATCGGACATCCTTGGTCTTCTTGGTTCCCACGCCATGATATGGTTATGCAAATGAAAATGAAGCAAAGTAATCATCTGCTTCTTCACTGGATGGAAGAATGCATGCTTAATGTTTTGATACATGATATTAGCTCTCTCTTTTGCTCTCATGGTTGAATACCGAAATCCATTATGGCAGGCCTCCAGAGTTCTAGTCAACTTTCTTCCTGTTCCAACAAATTTTGGCCTGATCCACACGTCTACCAGCCTAATTGGCTTTGTTTTTGAAAGCTGAAGTTTCTCCCGAGTCACAAATGTAGCTCTCTCTGCCTTTTTAGACTCTTCATTGCTATAGATCATCTCTGGGATTTAATCATTTATACCACATGGTTGATGTGCTTTGAATCCTTGCATCTAAAGGAAATTTCCTTAACATAAATATTGCTAGGGATTTAATAATTTTCAGACTCTTTCATTGCTACAGATCATCTTTGGGATTTAATCATTTGTACCACATGGTTGATGTGCTTCGAATCCTTGCATCTAAAGGAAATTTCCTTAACATAAATACTGATAGGGATTTAATAATTTTCAGACTCTTTCATTGCTACCGATCGTCTCTGGGATTTAATCATTTGTACCACATGGTCGATGTGCTTTGAATCCTTGCATCTAAATGAAATTTCCTTAACATAAATACTGCTAGGGATTTAATAATTTTTAGACTCTTTCATTGCTACAGATCATCTCTGGGATTTAATCATTTGTACCACATGGTTGATGTGCTTTGAATCCTTGAATCTAAAGGAAATTTCCTTAACATAAATACTACTAGGGATTTAATATTCAATGTTGCCAACTTAATTGGCTTTGTTTTTGAAAGCTAAAGTTTCTCCTGACTCACTAGTATGAGCTATAACTTTTTTGAAATTTTATTATGGTATGTGCACTTTGACATGATGTAATATGTGTAGACATGCAAAATTGACATCATGCATTAATCATATTTAATCATATTCGCCACTTAATTAAATAACTCAAATTATTTAATTAATCTCCTAAGTTCTTCCATTTAATTAAATAAACCCAAATGTTTAATTAAATCTCTTTATCTTCTCATTCAATTTAAATAAATCCAAAATTTTAGGTTGAATGTCACAATCACCTAATCATCAGCTTAATTAATCAAATCCTTGATTGATGCTAAGCCTAATCCATGTCCCATCCTCTAGCTTTTCCCACTTGCACAATAAATCATTTATTTTGATTTATTAAAACTCTACTTTTCCTCACAAAGCATATTCCCAAGGAATATGCCCTCATTAACTCCATTTGTTTGACTTTTTTGTCCAAACAAATTTTCCCCTTAGAACTCTCAACCATATCCATTTAATGTTATTTTCAAATTTCAAAACTCACCTTATTGCATTTATCTTGCACAAAGACCAAAATGTGATCAAGCTTTCTCCTCTCACATCTTGACAAGTGGCATGAATCTATTGGTTGAGGATTAGTCCCACATTCCTTCACTTTTCCTCTTCTTCTCTCAATCTCACCTATAAATCCAAGGCTTTCCTTCATCATTTTCATCCATAGTTTGAGCATTTACACTATAGGAATTTTGAGTTTTGAGTTCATCTTGCATCATCATCATTTTGCATCTTTTGGTTATCATAACTTTGAGGCTTATCAAGAATTGGGAAAGGGCTCCTTTACATATCAAAGGTGCACCAATCCAATATGGAATAGGTATGATTCATGTTTTTGCATATGCTTTTGTTTAGCTTTTCTTGTTCTCATTAGTTGCATTGTTTAACATGATTCAATATTTCATAAGGATTTTGAGTTTGTTGATTTAAACTAACTTATGCTAATGTGTGGGATAGTTTAAGTCTCTCTTGCAGATTTTGGCATCTTCATAATGGCACTAGGAGGGTGGATTTATTAATGGATTGTTTTATGGAGTTTAATTTAATGGCTAACTGTAGGTTTATATCAGGTTTACTACCATGTGTAGGTTTAGCGCAGGTTTATTAATGTTGGTCATTTCTTGCATAATGTATCAAGTTGTTATCTGTATTTTGCAAAAAATTCAAGCTACAGAAAATGCTACATCTTCCACCCAAAGTTGAGGCATAGTTATTTTTCCTGCAGGCTAGGACTCTTTATTTTGTCCAATTACAAAAAGAGAAAAATACATTGGCTTTTTGTTAATAACTAGGCGTGTCTTCTATTTTCACCATATATTTTCTTCCTTTCATGATTGGCAGTCTTCTTTTCAGTTCCTCTGCTATGCGGTTGACCAAGATTATGGTTCAATCAGGACATTTTCATCCTACGTAGTAGTAGAATTTAGAAATTGGATAGTATTCTTCCAAATTTCTTCTCCTATTTTGCACACCTTTGCTCGAGATCCCTATTCTACTTATTGATCTTTTCCCTTTCTATCATAACCAGGTGGAATGTAATTCATTGCTGATAATGTATGTGTTTGTTTTTTGGGTTCAATATGGGGTAGAATGTTTTAATTCATGATTGTTGGGCGTGGAGTGTATTGTTGTGATTGTTCTCTTGTTGGGGGATTTCATTTCATTTTATGGCTCCTACTATCATATTCTATAAAAAATGGTCTTGTCTAGTAACAGTACTGGTATTGTGCTTTATGGGCACATCTTGAGTGGTTTTGAAGAAAATATTTGAAAAGTACAAGCTCTTGGGCTTCCACAAGCATGTCTTGTACATCATATTGAACTAAAAGTATGATTTTTTTGTCTGGATTATTTTTAGCTCTACATAAATCATATTGGTGTCCCCATAGGGACCAGTCTCAATCACAATTTGGTAAAGGCTACAGTACTGAGAGATTCTTAGATCAGCTATATTAGTTTAGTTTTATTAGGGAGTAGTTATTTTTTTCATAAGGGAGTTCTATTTTCCCTCTTAGAGCAATTTTTTTCATATTGGGAGCTATCATTTTTAATCTCGATGTCAGCTATCTGCTTGACGACCATCTATGTGATAGACTTGCACTAGTTTTTTCTCCACTTCATCTTTAGCCAGATGCTTAGAACCTGAGTATGGATGGGTGGCATTGTTGCTATTGTCATTTGATGCCTTGCTTGATGAGCTTTTGTTGAACCTCCCACACTGGATAAGAATGTCATCAATGTCTTTTTCTGTGTTTGATGTCCTTGCTAGCCCATCTGATGGCTAAGATGCTTCTTCTTTCTTGAAATGATGGTATATTGAGTCTAATGTTTTAGGTGTTACCATGTATCTAACATTCCCTATTCCGAGGATAGGAGGTTTTCCAACTGAGTGTGGTTTGGAGCCTATATAAAGAAGGGGCTCCCTGAACCACTCATGGATAGAATTTGATTTCACTTGGTAATGTTGCCCAAGTTCATATCTGTAAATAAAGTATGTCACATGAAAGCTATCCCCCATAAGTTGTGACTCACTTTACAATAGTGAATGTTCACCCGATTGCATATATGACCTGCGTGATTCTTCATATCCAGCATATGACTTTATGTATACATCTGCAACTATTGTGTATATATTACAGTGTGGCAAAATGCATGTGATTCTTCATATCTAGCATAATCCTGCTCTTGTATCAAATATTTGAGAAACACAGTGGTAGTAAATTAAAGAAAATTGCAGTCGTGCTTTCCAAATAGTAGCATGTCTTGTTTATGCTTCCGCTTTTTTCTAACATGTCTTGTCTATGCTTCCATTTTTTAAATAATTGTTGCTAATGATTTTAAACAGATTCCAATAGCCTGCTTAGAAGATATGTGCATCTACCTCTTCAATGAAGTAATCAAGCCTACACTATTGAAATGTGGGTGGAATGTAGTAAATCTTTGACATTTACTGTGGAAATCTTTGTTCTAAATCTAGATTTAATGCATTAAAAAGTTTTTGAGTTTGAGAGCCAGCTATTGGCATGGGATGGCTAGCATGCTCGTGGTGGTTTCCTTTTAATGCGTTAGATTGGAATAGAGAGTTTTTTTTTCTGCTTATTAATTTCAAGTTGTGCACACTGGTAGAGGCTTTGGTTCTATTTAATATCAACTTAAAAGCATTAAATATTTTGTTGTTTCTCATTAACTCAAGCGAAGGCATCATGTCAAAGGGTTTAGTGCATTGTTACTTTTGAATTAAGTGATTTAATTTTGATGATTTCTTCCACTAATACAAAGATCTAGCTGGTTGTTTTACAAATTTAAGCTTCTTTTGGGTTATAATTGCTTAGCTTGCAAAATTATTTACTGATGCAAACCATTTGGAAAGAATTGAATAGTAACTTAAATGCAAAAAGTACCGTATGTTGATATAATCTAAGGATAAATTTGGTGTCCTTATTTTGCAAAGGCTTGGATATATGGTTCAAGTAGCCACTGCTATTACAATGTTTGTAGCTTACATGACACCTTTAAATATTGCCTGGCTAGCTTCTCATTGTTGATGCAAGATTAGTTCATAGGTGGCAATATTTTGTATCCTTAATCTTTTATTTATAAGGGTTATGATACGGTGGATACAAGAAGCAACAAAAAGTTATCTGCATCAATTATTTTCTATATTGGCGTGGTTCATGTTTCATTTTTATTGATGACTATCAATTGTTGTTTAGCTCGATTTCCTTGAAATATCATACTTCTTATTTGTGAAACTTTGTATGATTTCCAAGGTTGGCATTGGAGTGGAGCATTGAAGTTTGAACAAAAGCAAGTGGAGTAAAATTGAAGAAGATTAATCTTTGAACATCGAAATAAAGATCTAAAAAAGCATTTCTTAATGCTTAGTTTTATAATTCATGGCTCCAATTCTTGCTTTCCTTTTCTATTTTAAACCAACTCACCTTTTGATTTGGGTTTAAAATCAATCATTGGTTTGATCTTTTCAAAGTTGGATTAAAATTGAACCTTAGAAACCTACTAAATATCAATTTCGGTTCTAAAATTTGACAAACAACTCTCACATTTTGATTTTGGGCTTTAAAAAGAACTCAATTTTGCCTTTGGGAAATTAAAATGAACATGTGCTTTTGTGTCTTGTAATCTTTTTTGCAAAGTAATTTCATTTAAAAAGGCGTATCCACTTCTCTCATGCTTCACAATGATCTTGAGAATCAAAAGTCTTTTTGGTGACATTAAGTTGCATAAAATATTGCCTCCACATTTCAATTTGGGTACCTAAAAATTGAACAAATCTTGCGAGTGTGAGTGGAGGTAATTGCATACATTCTCTCTCTTTGTGTTGTAACAAAGATTGATCGAGTTACGAATATTTCTTATCACTTTTTTTAATTCTAGAGGGCCTTCTTGGTGGGAAAAAGTAATCACCCCAAGGGAACAACCCAACCGGGAACATGCTAAAGCTAAGTGATTTCCACTTGGGATATAAGTGTGGATATTGGAACAAAGGCCAATATCATGAGGATTATTCTGACGAGAAGGGAAGCAATGGTCTATTGCCTCATGGATAGTCCCCCACGAACCGAATGCCCACATTAAAACCCCTTGTTTAGCAAAGGCCAAAATCCTTTCTATTTCTTGGTGCGAAAGGTCATGTCCTTTGAAGCCGCCCCACGTATACATGATGTGATTCTGTTGTAGAGATGAAAATTATGCCATGCGAGATTCATGGTTACTGATGACTGGCTGACCCAAGAAGTGTGTACTGTGGAGGGGAGCTAGTGTGGTCAAGCATCTAATCATCCACACTGAATATGTGCAGCTAGATTTATCCAAGTGGGAACCCAACAAATATTGTCTTTTCAGCCTAGGGTTGTGCATGTCATTGGAATCAAAACACTTTTCTTGGATCTAAAACATTGGAAAACCAACATTCAACAAGATCTTCAAAATTTCAAACCTTTTGGAGGAAGCAAATACCTTTGATGAATTCAAGTAATCTTGCTTGCCCTCGGGATTTTATCCTTAGAGGCTTCTAAGTATTTGGGTTCAATCACAATTTTCTCTCTCTAAAGTCAACCTAGGAAACTATGTTCTTGAAACCTTGATTTTCACATAATGGACCTTGTGGAATGAAAAGGAATTAAGACATAGAAATTTAGTTTGAAGTTCTAATCAAAGAATTGTTTGTGGTAAAAAGAACTCATTAAGCAAAGTAAAGAACAATTGAACCCCACACATGTGTTCTTTCAAATGATTTCCCATAAAATCAAAGTTCGGAAACCAATTTTCAAAAGTCTTAGTCCAAAATCTCGTGAGGAGCATCTTGAAAGACTTCTTGAAGTTAGAGAAAGATTGGTTTACAAATTATACAAGAACGCTTCAAGAAACAACCTTGACTTGTATGAGTTTTATTATCAACAAAATCCAACTCTTTTCCAAAGGTTTTATTTTCTCACACAGGAAGTATCAAACATGTTCTTCAAAACCGAGGTCTTGTAAGAAGGAGTTTTATCTAGGTCAAGTCTAGGATCAAAATAAAAAATCACCTCACCAACAACTCTTAGAAACTTTAAAAACATCATTTATGCTAAAATTTTAGGCAAAATCAAAACCACTTTGTTTGACTTAATACACTTAGTCAAACTATCCTCTTGTGTACAAGTTTACTATAGGATAACGCAACTTCCTAGAGTTTACAAATTCATTATCTAAAATCACCTTATTTGACTTAACACACTTATTCAAACTATCCTCTTGTGTACGAGTGTACTCTAGGATAACACAACTTCCTAGAGTTTATAAGTGCATTATCACTTTGTTTGACTTAACACACTTAGTCAAACTATCCTCAATAAAAAAACCAATTAAATCAAGTCTTAAATTTTAGCATCTCACTTAAGGTTCCTCAAGAGTTTCATCATCCGTATCATCCATCTTTCGTTTATCTCACCCTCATCATCACTTTGATCCTTAAATTATCCTAGTTCTTCTCTTCTTCGAACCTAAGGTTTAGACCAATCTAAGGGGTTAGAGGTTCATCTCTTACATTCCTGAAAATTGATCTCTATTTTATGGTTCAAACTCGATCCCAACACAAGAAGAATATGGAGCAAAACAAAGAAACATCGACTTTGAGTGATCTAAGTCAAACTAAAACAACATTCAATCTTATGATAACCATTGACCTCCCAATCAATCCTCCTCAAATATGTCAAAATCTTCAAGAAGAGGGTCAAATGGAGGACATCACCGACTTAGGGATGACACAAGATTAAATCCTAGAGATGGTGCGAAATCCTGAAAATCATCGAATTGTCAATGCCATGATGAAGTTGTATCCCTCCCAGTACATGCTTGAGATTGCAAAAGAAGGGGCTAAACTTCCTTCCCACTATGACCTAAGCACTATTGTGGAAAGACCTCTTGGGATCATGCCCTCAACTTCATCCACGCTTCCACTTCAAAGTGTCACTCAAGACATCCCGCAAATCATAACATCCATTGCTTCAACCCTGCCAATTGTTAACAAGGGAAGCACAATGCTTCAAGAACTCCAAAAACAACCCCTTGTGAGCAATTGAGAGTTGAAGACAAACACCACACTGGATCAACCCATTCTAGGTAAACCCATTACACCCTTACGTTTTGCTTACATCCCATGATTCTACCAATCCGACCTCTTATCATGCAACACCAATTTATCCTCTAGACATGCAAACCTCTATCCCTACCTCACAAGGAGAAGGTGACTTGTTCGGAGTAGGGGGAATCTTTGATCCCTCATCATAACTTCAAGGGAATGCACCACCTATCTATCTGCCATTCTCACCTCTACCATTCACATCTACATCATCTCTCAGGTTGGGTTTTCCTCCTTTACCTGCTAGTCATCACCCAAATCAAAACACCCTATCAAATCCTCCTATCTTGCCATTAATATTGCAACAACAGATGGCGACCATCAAAACAACCCCCATGGTCAACACATCCACTGTTCCTCAAGTGTCTCAAGGATCAATCATATCGATCACACCATCCACAACTCAAACCCCGATTATCAACACGACCCTTCCACTCATCACAACGGTCCACACTCTTCCCAATCCACTGCCACCATTGCCAAAACACAACATGGAAAATTCATTCACCATCACATTGCAAGCTGCTTGACAAGCCACTCATCAAAAGGCCCTCCAAAATCAACAAGCTGCATAATTGGTGGCACAACAAGCACAACAGGCACAACAGGCTGCACATGCCCAAGATTTATTACAACAACAATGAGCCACACAAGCTGCACAAGCTACCCAAGCAACTTAGGCCTCACAAGATGCACAAGACGCACAGGCCTTTCAAATTGTACAAACAGTCCAACAAGCGCATGCTCAAACACATGCCCAATTTCAAGCTCAGTAAGCATAGTTCCATGCACAATTACAAGTGCAACAAGAAGCATATCAGGAAGCCTTGCAAGAATATCAGGTACAATAGCAATACGACCAACAACAAGCATTGTTGGCACAACAACAACATGACCAACAACAAGCGTTGTTGGCATAGCAGCAACACGACCAACAAAAAGTGTTGTTGGCTCAACAACAAATGTAGGCATTAATTGCTCAACAAATCTTGCAACAAACTCCTGCCAACATCCCCCCCGCCAATCCAACACCTCAAAATATGTTCACCCCACCTCCTGATCTGCAAGATGATGTGACAACACAAATCAAATTTCTCTCGCAGCTAGTGCTTGATCTTCAATCAAGAAAAACAACAAGGACACCATTCTTGAAGGGATTCAAAATCCCCAAATTTGACAAATATCATGGGATAGGAAACCCTGAAGATCACAACAGGGAGTTTGAGGTACACTATATGGAAGTCGCATACAACAACACATATCTAATGTGGTTGTTTCCTCGAATCTTGGCTAGTGACGTTATGGAATGGTTTTCTCGTCTGCCTACTAGCATCAAAACATTTCAAGAAATCAAGGACGCATTCCTCCAAAATTATGTGCTCAACATTTGCGTGGATGTTAGTTTGGAAGAACTTTCGGCGCTCAAATAGGGAAAAGGGTAATCATTCACTGCCTTTCTTCAATGATGGTGAGCCAAGACCAGTCAAAGTAAATGGGCCATGCCAGAGGAGTAACAAGTTTGTACCATCATTGCCAACACAGACAAGACCTTGGCATTCTATCTAAAGATGCAATACATCACCATGTATGATCAGTTGATCCTCAAGGCGCTCAATATTGAATGGGCCCTTGTTGCACAAGGGCGCATGCCTACCTATCCTAAACATCAAGATAGTCGCCCATCCACCAGCTACAATGATAAACCTCACACATGGGTGAAGAATCAAAATGTCACCAATGATCGAGTGGTTGATGCCAAGGTCGTCATCAGTGCTCCTCAGAAAAATAATCAAACACATCATAATCAACCGCAGAACAACAACTGAAATAACACTCAAGAAAATGTGGTAAACTAGAAACTACCCCACAATCAGATCAATAATATCAATAATCAAGGAGAACCACCTTTGTGAAACAAGTATCCCCCCAAATGGAAATTCATAGCCCTTGGGGAGTCATTTGAATCTATCATGAAAAATTTGGTTAATGAGAGTCTCATCAAGGTCCCCACCCTGGCACAACAAAAATCTCCTTTGTGATTATCATAAACTCAAGGGACACACAACTTCCAACTACATGAAGTTGAAGAACATCATCCAAGATCTCATTGATAATAAAATCATAAATGTTGAGCAATTGGCTAGAAATCAAGATCTGAAAATATACAAAAATCCAATGCCCAACGACAATCAAGGAAACATGTCACATCTCATTCTTCCATTCAACTAAAATGTTAAATTAATAAAAAAATTAAAACATGCTTATGGGTATGTGCAGGATCATCATGGAAAAAACAGGCCCTTAAGTGGCAATAAAAAGACAAAAAATCAAAGTTAGACAATTTGACGTAAACATTTGGATAATTTATCTATATTATTTAAAAAAAAAAGTAAAAATAGAATCTATAGAAAATTGAATGTAGCTTCTAAACTACTAGACCTTTATTTATTTTTTTAAAATCTATTTGGTGAAAATTTAAAATTTCAATGCAGTAGTATTTAAATTTCAAGATAAAAATAAGAAGTAGGTGTCTGTCTGACCACCCTAACCACAATAAAATGATAATATTTTTTTATAATATTTTAGATATAAGTAGAGGACTCATGTCCCGATGTGATGCATATTTTTTTATAATTTTTTTCCATGTAAATAATTAATTATTAATTTTTTATTACAAATTTTATAAAATATAAAAGCTCATGTGTCTAAGCAACTTAACTTGGTCAAAAATTCATGAAATTCATTTTTATTTTTTTTAATCCTATAGTATTTGAAGCATAGAATGTGACGCATGTTCTAGATTCAAAAAATGTGATACCATTGGAAAGTTATAGATGTTTTTCAATCAACCTATCAATTAGGACTTTATTCGTAATTCTAATAGAAAATGAATAATAATTATTTATTAAATTCAAAGTAAAGCATAATTTACATTGGTGGAAAGCTGAGAATCTCCTCTAAAAACCCTTTTCGTTTCATCAATTTTGGGTGAAAAAAAAGTCACCAGCCACATGGACCATCATATGGCTTACATATTGCCACTTTTTTGCCCATCATGATCCTACACATACCCTTATGACTTTTAAATAAATAAATAAATAAAGAAGTTTTATTTATTTATATTATATTATGTATTTTGTTGGATATAGATGTAGGAAATTTTATAGTTTATTATAAATATACAATGATACTGGAAGTATATTATATATATTCAATAATAATTTTGTAAGTTAATTAAATAGATAAAATAAATAATAAAATAAAGGAGTAAACAAAATTAGTTGTTAATGCATAATATTAATCTTGTGGATGTAAAAGAAAATGATATTTTAAAATAGAAAAGAAAGAAAAGTAATAAGAAGCGGGAAAATACCTCTCATTCGGGGGAAATATCTTGCTCATTCGAGGAAAGCAAGAAGGGGGGTAGTGGAAAAACTACTTGTAACCATTTTAACGGGGACAAGGATGGGCGCATAGGGTGGGTGTGTAGGAGGGGGTATTGATGAGAATAGGGGCTCCAGGAGGTGCAAGTATACTCGTCATCTCAGGGACCATTG